>PDGT01000007.1:3822409-3958385 GCA_003671415.1 Megathymus violae
AAATCCGTGATTTATTTCAACTCTGATCCACGATAATATACTATCATTATTAGCTCTAAAATGGTACGAGGCAACCTCTTACGTTTACTTCCTTATAAAATTCCGGTTCCGAATTATCAATGACTCACAAATTATGAATTGTCAGATTACTTAAACATATTGACTTAAATACGTTTCATTTATATAATGATGATAGCTCCGAATCGAAGAAAATATTTGATAATAGTAAACCAACCAACCTCGCTTAGCTTCAGAAAAACTACACTTTATGCTCTGCTTACGCCTTATAATCTGCCTTATTTAAGGCAGAATTTTCTCGTTCCGTGAATTGATAGTATATTAATTTTTTTATAGACTGATTACAATGAAACAATCTTTAAATATTAAGTGATGCTTACAGCAATATACTAATGAAAATCATAATGAAATCGGTTAAGCTGTTTCTGAGATTAACGCGCACAAACGTACAAGCAAACAAACACAACTGCAACAGCTGCTGTTTTGGGTTCCTTTGCGATAATAAAGGCCCCTAATAATATTTTTTCTCATATATCGTTAATGTACAGTTAATGTACATTCATCAGTTAGAAGTTTATTATATGTATAGATGTACACACGATACATATCTTTCCACATTTCCAATGCTTGTGAAAGAGTATAAATTCACCCACATTAATTAGGTTAGCGGGGGAATTTTTTTCTGTCCTTTGTTACTTATCCTAACACTTATAAAACTTTCTCTTGACTATTTGCATGTTCCTTTATAATACCTAATTCTCTCCGAATAGTTGTAATTTGTTACACATATCAGTAATTATGAGACGGAATCACGAACAAATGCCATAATAACGCTATATTGGATTTTATAGCTTGCTACAATATTTATCAATTTTATAAAATGAATGTTTCGAAAAATACATATTGGAATTTTTTATACATTTAAAATAAGAAATATCAAATTAATAAGTTGTATCAAACAAAACATAGGAAAAATTAAACTATTAATCATAGTATCGAAATAGATCTTTACCTAAGACAATGGAGATTTTATAACTAGCATTTTAAGATTTAATTATCTGTGGATCGCCGAGCAATTCGAAATTCAAATAAATTTTATTCGAAGGCAGTGTTATTTTAATATCAAATTAAGTCATTTGTTTTTAGATAGTGTTTTGTTTTTGTGAAATTGTGGTAATTTTTGTCACCATGGATAAACTGAAAAATTTGTAAAATTTTCGAATATGAGTTCATACGTGCAAATATCGCTGCGCAAACAACACGAAACATTAACGACGTGTACAGACCTCACTAGCCACACAGATTTCTACTTTTTTCAAAATTTTGTAAATTTTTTAAGTAGGAAAAAGTTCAACACCCGAGAGGCAGTGTGACAAAAACGTTTTCACTGACTTCATAGACTCCCGTCCGGCAGAATTCTACAGTAAACAAACTGCCACCAAAATGGCAAAATTGTATAGGGAATTTGGGCCGGTACTTTGATTAGCTAAAATGAAGAAAATACCAAAATTTTTATATTTTCATACAAATCTCCAATTTCAAAGAAATATATTGAGTATTGATTTAGAAAAATATTGAGATTTAAAGCATCATAAATAATTTATAACAAAAAGGAAACGAAAAATTCTAGATATTTTAACAGTACAGAAAACATATAATGCGATTCCGGTTCTGACTTGGCCAATATGTTAGCTTTTATTTGTCAACATACAAAATCTCGTATGGCTTTTAGGTTTTTAAAACATGAGCTCATTGCTGGCATAGTTTTGTAGATTTCTGCGGTGTTGCTCTTGTTCACAGGCGGCACGGGTTACGCAATTAGCATCAGGCTTGTCTGTATCATAGACTTTTCACGATACAATAAATCCTTTTACGTAGTCCGGAGATCCGAAAAGAGGTTTTTCATTCACTGTCACACGAAAAATCCAACCAGATAGGTATGTTAGAAAGATGTGTAATGCTTTTATGTAGTTCAGTTGTGTTAAAGAGCCAGTCTGCAAGTAGATTCACCGCATTATTCTTAGCTGACAAGTGTCGGTAACACCCTAGAGTCCATTACCATGCTCATACATAAAAACATATGTTACATAAAACGATATATTTAAAATATTTTAATATATAACCATAAGTGCTTATGTAACTGTGAGTAGGAAAAAAAACCCATTGGAAGTTTCTTGCCACTTCTTCTTCCGGGACCATTCACGATAGGGATTTATTAAAGCGATGTCGTGATTTCATTTTCGAAAAGTGTTTATAAAAACATATTATTAAAATGAAAAATAAATGTCCTTTATAGATAAATTTTAATCAAATGAATAACACACCGTTGAAACTACAAAAATAATTTATTTATTTATTTATAAGCTTCATTTATTTTACAAATAACGTTTAAACCTTAGTTTTAGATTTATATGATTTGTTGTAGCTTGTTCGAAATATTAATTCAACGGCATTTTGTAAAAATTTGGGGTCTTACTATCGAAATTTATTCCGTTCTAATATCATTCCAGATGTTTCTCACTTAACCACTTAATTTAATCAGAAATTATTGGCTCTAGCAATTTTGATAACTTCGATTTTCATTTCAAGTAGTGAATTGACGTAGTCTAAACTCAAATGGCTCCTAGTATGTATATTTACTGTGGGGCACGAATACATGCTCGTGATTGAAGTAGCCCAGAGCATTCTTATCTCCGACATAGTTTAACGATTGCCACCTCACGATAACAACCAAGACTTACAGGTTATACATGTGCCGTCCGCAGCGTGAAAATGCTGAAGACATTTTGCTACTAATGGTCACTCAACAAACTACACACCGCACTCAAAGTAGTTTAACTCGATCTACCATTGTCAATTGACACCAGAGTTATTTATTGTCTTTATTTACATAAATTACATGCATCCGTAATTAAATAAAGGTGAGTAAACCAATGAAGCGTAAATCATCAAAGTTTTGAAATTTGTTCCATTAACACTCATTTCGTTCATTTTTAATTAAAATTCTAATTGCGTTGTAATTCGTTTTAGTTTGTATCTTAATAAAGTCTGATTACATTACTAATCCAAGTTTTCGAAGAACTTTCTATGCACTATGTAATTTAAATGTTAGGCAAATTATTATTTATAATTGAATTAAGGTTAAAACAGAAAGCCGTATCTTTACTTAGATGGATTTTTTGTCTAAGCAAACGGATTGCTCACATACTAAACTGAAAAAGTATAATTTACGTTAATAATATATTATTCAAACTAAACAGTAGCGTATTAAAAATTAACTTGTTTGTTCAACTTGTTTTGGCATAGGTTTCTGTTATATAAAGTTTACTTTGTCTATATTAATAAAATTTACGCTTTCCTTTATCATCGAAATAAACTAAATCTCATACAGTCCTACCCGTGTTAACTAATCATTTTTATGCGGTGTAATGTTCAAAAAGCGTTTATACGATGTTTAACAATTTTTGCAAGTCGAAAGTGTAATCGCGAGTTATGTACTTCTACTGATTATATACATATATATTGTTTTATATATATTTCTCTGTTCGGGTGTTGTTTCTGCACATGATTTTTACTACGAGTACGATATTAACGTGTCCCATTTATGAAACAGTTTCTCGCAAAATATTTATATGTACGTTGTCATGCCATATTGTATTAAAATTTAAGTTCAACAAAGCGTGTTTGTAACAATTTGTGAGATATGCATGCCCGCGATCAAAAAAGGGTTAAAAAAGTTCTTGTTCCGCCAAGATAGATTAGTCTGTCCTCGCCGAGGAATCGCTGCGTAGAATTATGCGTCCTCGTATGCTGTAGGCAATCGCGTTGCGCCAGGTGTCTGACTCGCTACAGTACGGGTGAAACTACGTTATCCAGAAAGACCTCGAATAAAGAGTGGTTAATTTTAACGAAAGACTGGTATGTGGCATGGTTGAGCATATTAATTCGATTTCCGTAACCGCGCGTCCTGGCACCACTATGCAGTTGTCCACTCGACAACAGGGTTTCCCAAGCCAACATTTTCGATGCGCGACTGGATCCTACCACCGATATTTGAGGTTTCGATGTCAAGCATTTATTTTAGTTACCAGGTGAAGAATCTGCTTTGCGATACACAAACATAAACTTACATAATTTATGTTTATCCTTAAAGTAATGTTGACAATTAACCATTATGTGTGTGTCAATGTATGAATAGAGTTGACATGGTCGTTTTGTATATTGATTAACAAGGCTACCTCCATGAGCAAGAAAAATTGAGTGTTGGACCCGAGGATTGACAAAAATACGGAATAAAAAGATATAGATATAAAAAAGTCTTACAATATAATTTTCCGAGTATTATTAGTTTATTCAAGGTACATATGTTTATAAGGGAATTCTAATAAGGGATAGGTAATTCTAATCACCAATAGGCACGTATACTCGCAAAATGGTTTAAAGGAACGAGACTACTAGCAAACAGAATTACGGAAGTCTTTCATTTTGTGTACAAATTTAATTAAGAGCATTATTTAAGAGCTGTCCGAGTTTGAGAAAACAGAAAAGTTATTTGTCGGAAAGCTCCAATTAAGGGCAAAGCTTTTTGGACTTAATCCAATAAACCTACTCATTTAGTGAACGGAATGAAAAGTAAATAATTTTAGGGAGTTTGGCCGCAGATTCCGCGACAGAGTTTTGTTTTCCGACCGGAGCTCGAAACTCGAAGGGTAGTTCTGTATACAAGAACACATACATTTGTGTTCAATACACACACGAGTGCAATTGTGTGCCGCGCTCGTTCCGCGACCTAATGATTAAACAATGCAAAACAGAATCCAATTAACGCCGACGATTATAAAACGGCAACTGGCGTTTTCTGAGTGTAATTAGTTCAGGGTATTGTCGACTGCAGCTTGATGTCTAACTTGGCATTCTAGTTAGTGTATAATAGTGCGGAGAGCATGTTTGCTACGTTCATTTAAACTTTCGTTATGTTCAAACCAAAATCGAATAGAAATCATGTCATAGAAGACGCGTGACCAGGTTATGTTTTTAAAGATTACGTTTTCGGGTTAGGTCCAAACCATAGACCCAGCTTACTCTTGGTCCATTTTTACCTATAAACATTTAAATAGGAGATGGAAGAAGTGTAATTTACCCTTGCCCGCGATACTGTTATTTCTTTTATTCGATCAGCTATATTTTAAGGGTTACCCTTAGACTTTAAGTTAAGTATGTTCCACGAAGGTTACCCATCCGTATTGTTTAAATTAAATAAAACCGGTTTATGGGGTCGCTGCATCTGATTATTAATATTGAATTGAAAAAAATGCAATCTAGGAAGATTGATCACTCACAACATATGATTTTATACTTATATCACCGTGGACATTTTGTACCTTAGCTGTTTTTTAAGTATTAAACTTGAATAGAAGAAGTAATGACTAAATACAACTTTTTGGATGCAGACAGAGTATTATCTACATTATCATACCACCAGTATCGGTCCAGCTTAACCATATGAGATATTGAGATTTAAAAATATTGTATTTAAACATGAGTACACTACGATCTCTGAAAATTACACAAAACAACAACAACAAATAATAACAGCTATTGTGCCTCTACTTTTATAGAGGTACTATGACTTTTTCTTCTGCCTCTTCTTCTTCTTCTTCTTTTAAGATTAGGGAGTATTTTTACCTGATCAGCTTAATAAATGGCATAGGATACAATGAAAACTATGTAGAAAAAATTGTGCGAAGTCAGAACACCTAGATTATTATAGTCAAGTTGTTGCACAAAGCAACACGACATTTCTAGAAGCTATCAAGCTGATAACAACTGTGAACAAACATCGAGACGGCAACAGCGTACTCAATTACTGCAGTTAGTTGCACAAGAAATTGCCGACATCAACGTTTTTTACTTCTTCTTATTTCCCCTCAACCGCTTAGAAACGTCTCGTAGGAAACAAACGTTTATCGAATGCATTATTTTTGTTGAGTATGCATGTACCTGATTTTGCTGCAAAGCAACATCATAACTGTTTATTGTTAAAAGAAACATCTTATTATTAAAAAGATAAATAGTGAATATACACACAATGCATACGTGCGTCGAATCCAGTTTATGCTTTAAAAATACATAATGCAGTAAAATAAACTCTACTCTTAATTCATATTTCATTTAACTACGTACTCCTTTCTCTTTAACTTAAATCCTTTTATTAGTAATTTTATAGATTGTCTGAAAGTAAGTGACAAGATCATCTATCGTAACATATATTATGTATTTAGCGACTTGGTATAATTTATTGGTGTCCAATAGAGGATATTTGTATTTTCATCGAATAAAAAGTACCTGTGTTTTAGACGTAATTTTAAATTCGCTTATTTCTAATAGGCCATTTTGCTATTTAAAGTTGACCCGACATTTCATCCTTAAAACCTAGATAAGTTACAAAACAGGCACACGAGAACACAATTTTAAAAATATTGTAAATCGATCTGTACCGCAATTAAATAACGATGGTTTAAATATAACTTCAACAACCGCTTGGTCTTTTACAGAATGATATGAAAGTAAGTAACGTCTAATTCTTTAGTAAACTAGGTGCAATTAGAACAGCACTGTGACTGGCAATCGTTGATGATAGTTACTCCGATGCTGAGTAAACATTGAAGCGGAACACTCAATTTAAGGCAGATCTACATAAAGTCGATATCTGTAGTATGCGGACCTATCCTTAAATTATTTATTCCCTATCTTACTTTTGTATCTTTCACCCGCACCTCTCTATTTTTGCGATCACATCGGTTCACTACTAGACATCAGTACATCACAAGATGCGTTGAACCTGATCTGATTAAAACGTTCGATGTATGTAGGTTAAAAATTACCTACGATGGGCTCAAAAGAACTGCAATTTTTGTAACCACTGAAAGTTGTTCAGAAGAAAAAAATTTATAAAATATGTATCAAAATTCAGCAAGCTATCATGATAAACTGACTCTTTTCATGGATTTTGTAAATATTTATCTTGTGAGATTAATGATTCCAAAATTAATTTAAAAAATAAACTTTCGATAACGTTCTTAAAATTGTACAATTTTAAAACCAATTAACAAGCATTTGGGTAACGGTTTCTTTGATTCTTGCAAAAATGAGGAAATAGCCTTTATTTGCAACATTTACCATATCTGATCATGTGAAATTTCTCCAGAGCAAAATCAACATGTGTACCCGCCCTTACTACATACAGTTCGTTGCACAAGTAATGCCATACATTTTGATTTTTTTCTTTTCTCATTTCCTCTTGTAACAGCTTATTTGCTTTGTTTTCTAGATTGGACTTATATTTAAAAGAAATTAATGAAAGTAAAACATTAGCTCTGCTTTGGTCAGTAATATTTGTAAGTTTGTTATATACACAGTTCATGTAAATTCTTACCTAACTAACTTTTGTAAGGTATTTTTACCTTTTATATTACTTTCACATACATCTTCTGCTATACTGGCGTGATTAATATGAAAATAGAAAAAAATTGTTGTAGCATAATAGTCTAATGTTACAAAAGTTCTCAATTTGTGGGTTTTTATATTCGAATAGTAATATGTAGTAATTTCTGGATCTACGGAACTCATTAAAAAAAAAATTTGATGATTTTAAAGGTATATTATTCCGAACAGATATATAACATATATTATGTATATTTATGACTATTCTACTCAAATAAGGTTACTTCGGGCCGCTGCTGACTTATAATATTACCTTAAATATACATTTAAAAAGTTAAAATAATTTCTCCCCACCATTAAAGTCACGCAACAAGACTTGTAATTGGGTTGAAATATATACTTATAATTAAACCATACCGAGGCTCAATCTATACCTAACATATTTCTTGGAAAATTATAGTGTAGGTGGCTTTGATAGGATACATATGGGATTTTGATAGGAGTCTAAACTTTATTTTATTTTTGTCTGTCCTTGCGCCTACCACGTAAAAGTCACTGAAGAGATATATATATAATACTATCTAGTAACCCGCCCTCGTTTTGCTTTGGGAAAATTAATTTTTATATTCACAAATAGTAATTTCAGTCAAAATAATCATTGCTCATTTTTATACGGTGTTTTATAAATTTTCCCTAAATAACATCTAAAAATTCTTGCTCGTAAATTAGTCAATTTATTTATATAAATCCTATGAAAACTCGTGCTGTAGGTTTGAGTTGTCACATACAGAAAGACAAAGAATTTGTCTTATACAATATAGCCTATGTCAATCCGAAACAATGTACCTATCAAATAGTGAGTTTTACAAATAGGTGGCGTGGTTATTATGATAAATGATAATAATTATGATAATAATTAATTTATGATAATAACTAGTATAGACTTGTCATGTTTGTAAGTTATTTTAAGTGTATCTAAGATACCTAACATTCTTCCAATTTTAACACAGTCTGTTGCTCGTAAGTAAATAGAAAAAAGTTTTGGGTGTTATTCTGAAGCTATCACTACAATTTTATCTTCTCAAACTGACACCTATAAAAATAAAATAGGGAAAATATAAAATTTATTAATTGCTTAATAAAAAAAAATTGCAGTCGTTTCGGGTGCGGATGCTATTTGAAAAACCATAACCGTAAGTAAGTTTTGTAAAGAGAAGCGGTTTACTAGAATCAGTGTAGAGTATAAAAATATGAAGTACTTATTAAATTTAAAATGTTGAGTGTGCGTCATGATACATAGTATATATCTATGTTTAAAATTTTAATCGGTGAACATTATCTATTTACCATCTTTGAAGGTCTTTCTGTGTTTTTGAAGGTACACTACTAAATATTTACATCGGAATGTACGTGAATTGGCGCCAGTCTAATCGGCTTTCAACCTCCTGCATTCGTCTTTTTCACATCATCAATCCAATAAGTGGGGAACATGGGCGAAATTTTATCGTGTTCTTGTTTTCTTTACCGATCCTTCGTAATAATACGTGTCTACTACGTAATAAATCATACATGTTTAATACTATACACATACATAGACAAAAATTATTTTAAAAAGATCAAGTAGACAAGACGTAACTATAAGTTTCTTTGTATAATGCTACATAGTAGCAGTATTTACGAACGTAAAACTGTTGAGCTCTCAGTAACCCTTAAAGCTTATAAAATGTAATTAATATTTAAATTATTATTGTTAAATTAAATTATTATTTATTAATTAATCTTCATCATTTATCATCATTATCATTTAGGTTCTATTATACTATGTATGTCACTGTGTGTGTATTTATTTATATATGTATGTATATGTATATATATTTAACATTTTTTTCATTTAACCGTCTTCACTGTTTTCTGAGAGAGAATGCTTCTAGCATTAAGTCCGCCTTTTGTTCCTTTACTTTTGTATGGGGTAATAAAGATTAAATAAATAAATAAACATTATATTGGGCTCAGTAGATTGTACTAATAAATTTTCCTTAAACATTATTTCTCAATCGAGATCAGCAAGTAATTACATAATGCACAAGTGTGCCGGTCTATTCTAAGCCGTTCTATTCCAAGTGTTTGTCAGGTATTTATTAGATTTTTTTTTATGTTAATAGCCGACAAACGAGCAGACGAGCAACCTGATGGTAAGTAGTCACTGTGGACCATGGACATTAGGAAGACATTAGGAGGACATTAAGAAGGTCGGCCAGGAAATGAGAAGAAGGTTAGAAAGAAAGTCCTGGCTCTCAAGCCCCCAGGCGGAACACGACGAGTCGCTTGACGGCTGACTCAAGCAGGATGGCTGTAGCTAGCCAGGCAGGCTTCACGGAAGGATAATAATACCAGTAATAATATTAATGACTTAATAATAATACTGATAATATAATCTATAAGCGAAGCCCTACCACCAAGCAAGCTGGCTTCTGTCGCCTCTTCGACACCCTGTTCTGCCAGCATGGGATTGGGGGGAGTATTCTAAGCCGCCCCAATATGGCTGAATTTACTTACATTCAGATTGTAGGGAAACGTTTTGGAATCCTGAAATCATATCGGGA
Organism: Megathymus violae; assembly: GCA_003671415.1. Lineage (NCBI taxonomy): Eukaryota > Metazoa > Arthropoda > Insecta > Lepidoptera > Hesperiidae > Megathymus > Megathymus violae. The sequence continues at coordinate 3,832,474 of PDGT01000007.1, forward strand.
ATCGATGAACCTGTAATTTTTTCCTCAAAATAGGACAACGTATGGGTGTTAGATTATTTTCATCTAAAATTTGATTGTTTGTATTCTTACAATCATGGTGATTTACTTATCTTATATCAGACGCCATGGGACAGTAATCGTTTGATAATGGAGATAATATTTGACAAAGTCGTAACATATTCCCAGCATTATTACAGTTTTTCCCCTCGCATAAATTGAATAAAATTTGCTGGAGTCTTCATTTCTTTTGCAGAATTTATTGCCCTAAACAAATACTTAATAAAACTTCCAAACCCACTACTTTATGAGAAATAATACTTGAAGTGTCTGTGCTGCTTTTCCTTATTTCCCTCGGGATAAGTCATCTTATTGGGGACATAAGTTGTGCCGATATCCGGACAGATACAGACATGTACTGAGATCAAAAATACTATTTTTGTACGCTTAGGAGAAAAGGAAAAAACTTAGAAGTTAATCTTTGAGTTATTCACCAGTATTTTTAGCTCGAGACATATGTATGTAGTTATTGGTGTTATGTTATGCTATACGATTGTATACCTACATACAAAGCGTTATAAAATAAAACTGATTTATGGCAAACTAATTGATAATTTTCCACACAATGCAGTATTTGGTATCTAAAAAGAGTTATGTCAAAATGTTCACGTAGGCACTTTTCTCATTAATTAAAGAAATTTAAAAAATTACACCAAAGTTAACGACACTCATACTATTAACACAGTTGCAATTAAAACTGCAACTGATTGCTACTGCTAGTTATTTTGTTAAAAAATAACAAAATATAGCTTAATAGATAACTTGCTTACCAATTGATAAAAAAAACCATGTTTAATTCCCGAACTTTCAGTCTCAAGGTTGATGAATCTTTAGATAATTAATCTTCTGTGTCAAAAAACCGGAGGAAAGTTTCGTCATGGCACCCAACCATCGCGCAGTGTAGTTTTGACGAGATTGTAGTTATGAACTTTGGATAACTGCCATTCACTTAAAATGCCGTTGATATAACTTTCTATTGTTATTATATCCATTTACCACTTATCAACTTTTATTATATTTTAAATACGGTCCTGCCAGACAATAAATATACTTATTATATTTCAGGTTACACATAGAATAGAAAAAAGGTTTACGTAATTTTGAATTTTAGCCGTTGTTATTATATAGTTTGGCCGTATTAGGGCGGCCTAGAATATCCACCTCAATCCGATGCTGGTCGTAAGAGGCGACAGAAGCCAGCCTGCTTGGTGGTAGGGCTTCACGTAAAGATTATATTATCAGTATTATTATTAAGTCATAAATATTATTACTGGTAATATTATCTTTTCGTATAGTCTGCTTGGCTAGTTACCACCCTCCTATTTGAGTCAACCGCGAAACGACTTGTCGTGTTCCGGTTGGGGGCTTGAGAGCCAGTACTTTATTTGTTACCTTCTTCTCATTTTCTGGCTGACAACGCATCAGTGATATATTTGGTCGTTTTGATGTCCATGGTCGACGGTGACCACTTACCATCAGGTGGCTCGTCTGCTCGTTTGTCGTCTATTACCATGAAAAAAAAAATTGTTTAATCTACGAAAACCTTAGTAAAAAGGTATTTTATTGAAATCTAAACTTTTAAAACATTAGTATTCTTTCAAGAATACTTATGTAATAAATACTACAAGTAGGTGAATAAAGATATACTCAAAATAATATTTGTCAGCAAAGAATTTTGCAATAACAAACTACTATGGTAATGCGTACAATAGCATAAAATACAACTATTCTACGTATTCAAAAATAATAAAAAACTCAATCCTTTCTTTTCTTAATAAAAAAATTATAATTTAAAAACATATATTATTTATATGTGACCCTCAAAAAGGCCATATATTTTTTTTACTTAATCAGCGCCAAAATAATAATATAGAAACTAAAATTTTAAACAAAAGATAAAAACATAACGAGATGCGGATGTCAATTTATAATTAGCTAACTTGGAAAGTAATAATTTCACACAAAGTTTTGTTTGACAAAAGTAAAAGTACGTTTTACACCCTCTGTACTCCTGGCCGTACATCTGGCAGTTCGGTGGTTTTTTTTTTAAATTGAGTGAAACCACCAATTAATAGTGTCGTATCACTAGCTTAATTTACTAATCTATTTTAGTAACAATACTCGCGATCATTTTTAACACGCATATGCAAATTATTGACAGAGCCTCGTTGTGGGGTATCCCGGAAGCGCTATTATATGGACCTTCAAAAAAGGTATAAAAATACCTCATATCCGAGACCGCCGTTGGAATGGTGACTCCTCTAGTGTTGCCTGTGCCCACAGATGACGGTGATCACTTACCATCAGGCGGCTTGTTTACTTTGTCGTCTACCCTTCAGGCTATAAAACAAATCTTTACGTCATAATTAGTTATGCAATTTTTCTAATACATGGCCAGTCCTTTATGTTTTTTATTTGAAGTGTAGTAGAGTTGGAAATAAATCCCCCTTTACCATTTTGACCAACAACGCTTAGATGATGCCTTCGGTGATATGGATGTCGACAGATGAATAACTACAGGTCCCGTCGCGTCTGCTAATTCTCTATTAGTATAAAAAGTGTCATGTTTCCAAATAATGCATTCCATTTTAATCTTTTATTTTAACCATGCATTGTCCTTGATTTTACATAAAACAAATTTAAAGGGTGTCGATTTATGTTTAACAATAGGTGTATTCTATTCCCGTTATCTACTTATAGGTATACATCACGCTTTTTCGTTGTAGGCACATTGAGGTTGATGTCCCTGTAGCACGGTACCAGAATACGAGCTACGGTATCCCCTGCCTATCGTAAGAGGCAACTAATAGGGAACTTCCGGGGTTGCGAACGGTAGGAGTGGGAACTCGAACCGTCCGCTAGCAACCCCGGGAAGGACGACGGTATGTGTGGCCGCGTACCGTCGATAATATCAGATGGTGCGAGACGGGACATGTTGTTCATCCCAGGCGAAGCCTGATAAGGCCATCGCGCTCAGAGGACCCCGGTTGCATTTCTATAACCCGGTGGCACTCCTACGGCACATGGTACCTTTTGAAAGTTTCCCTGTCGAAAACAATAAAAAAAGTTACATCGTTGAACAGTCGAAGCCACTTTGTACATTGTACTCGTATTTAATTCCTCGTATATAATTCTTCATCGGTAAGAATTTTAGTAGGAGTCTATACTATTACAATAATATCGAGTTGTGAATACGGTATCCATGGTACGATACAATATACATACAAGCCATACAACACTTAAACTAGTACTCTTGAAATCGAATTACTATTACTTGACTGATTTCCCAGTTTGAAAGTAATTTTTACTCAATAATTAATAAATAATTGAAATATTACATAGCAGAAATTATTTAACATAGACTTCAAACGTTCGGCCATGACGTAAATTTATATTATTTACGGAATGAAGAACCAATAAAGTTTAGCTTCACTTAATAATTGTTGAACATTTTTAAACGATTTAATAAAACCGTATATTTATGGAACAATGAGTGAATCACAACGCGTTTGCGGGAATATGTACAGCTTTAATTACGACGCTTTCAAGCACGATTGCTACATTTGCATGTTATTAATTAACTGCGATTGTTCTTTTGAACAATGGGAATATGACAAAGACAGTAATCAAAATGCGCATCGGTTTTTTTATCATACATGACTGTGGTTCCTTTGTCAAAAGACTTATCTCAGGAATAGATAGAGCGTATTGAATGTATATTCTGGTTAATTTGAAAGATCTGTTTATTATACTTTGCTTTTTTATGGAACACGCATGTGGAAAAAGTCAAATAAATCACAAATTAAAGTGTCTAAACAACACAAATCAATTTGCAAGTCTGTTCGTTTGTCTTCTATTTTCAAAAACAATTCCTCTGATATAGAGGTTCCCTGACAATGTTTTTCTTGGATTTGGAATTTGCGTTCAGTTCTTCCCAACTAACTAGGCTATTGCAATTCCATGTTATCAGTTTTACAAATAATCCATGTACTTTATAACAAATAAATACAATTTGTTTGCCCAAACAATTAAATGAAATGGCAGTTATATTTTACCAATTAAAACGTTTGCACGTTCTGGTAAATATTAATTAGTTAACCAAATTAGATGGCATTCGCTATACGTACATACATTATTTAATGCAACGCAATGGGGTTAATGTCTGCCAATTGATAAACTTTAAATCATTTGTCAGTACCTTCATAAAGCGCGATCTACATGTTTCTATTGTGTCCAATTTATCGAATGTTCTATATCTACATAACTTTAAGTATAATGTTGTTTATGTTGTTTGTAAACCGAATCTCAATTTTCAAATCCCTTATTTCTATATATTTCTGTTACTATACCTAATAATCTGTTAATATACCTAATAATAATTGTAGTATTATTTTACGATCTCAATTTTAAATTTCTTCTAGGGTATCAATTAAACTGGTAAAGACATGAAGATGGATATCGGATTTCAGTTTGATATGATTAATAACAACGTACGTCGATGGTGATACTCCTAGGTGTGCTGACTGCATTAATATTGCTCATAACCTCATTATAATGTATTTGTATAACAGATATACAGCTAAGTTTTTATACAAAATTGATATGTTATTGAACAGTAACAGCACATTGTTCAAATGGAGTAACATATAATTTTTACTAATGATGAAATTGTATCGAGGCTGAATGAATTAATTATTCAATACCTTGAATGAAATGTTTTTATGTAAATTGTGGTATTGGTAGACTTTGTAATCGATACAAAACACCATATGTTTTTGTCTGAAACAGTATTACGCGAAAACCATTGAGCGGATCAAATTGAAATTTTGCAAATTTATAACCTATACGATTACTCAATATCAATAATTTGTGCCTTGGGAAATGATCTGTTCCGGCGGGATAACAATTCTATATTTGACCTAACAAACATATTCAATTAGTTCGTTACTTGACTGAAACGAACATTATCATAATAATATACGGAGCGTGAGTCTGGACTTTTTATTCCGGCCGAAAGTTTTGGACAAGGCTTAACGACTATTATCTAATGATAAAACTGGTACCAATGGACCTTCTAAAATATTAAATCGTTCTAAAAATTTTGCCACCACCAACACCGCTAGCAAAAATTCTGGCACAACACCGGGGTCCTCCTCTGCACCGGGAGACGCTAGTTCTCTCAAGTATAAGCCTCGGTAAAAAGGTGACGAGTAAGATGACCAAATCTGAAGGAACGCAGTTTATTGTGGTTGTTGACCACCCGCAGTTGCGATGTGCAGTGCAGAGTTTAAGCGTTTGCGATTCATGTATTCAATCTAAATTATCCCAAACAATTTATACTCCTGTTTGAGATTAAATACTAATGTCCTTGGGTTACAGTGGCAGCTTAACTCGGAATAGTTTATTAAAAAAAAAACAAAAAAAATTTAATAATAAAACTCTTAACAACTTTATATTTAGAAGGGTATATACGAGCATGCATGCTGATCGTGAGATTGTCGCGATTCTCGCAGTTAATTCGTTAATAGCTATTGAGCCCAATATATTCGCTCTCTAATTAACATAATTACAAAGTTACTGAATGAGCTAAAGCAGTCAAAGTTAAATTAGAGGTTGTATATATGAAGAGCAATATGATAACATAGATTCAGAGTATAATAAAATATTTAAATATAAATATAAAGATGTGAGTAAAAAATATAAATTCAGTGATTGGGCAACAGCAGGTATTTTTAAAAGCAGAAATAAGTTGTATGAATTGTATGGTGAAAACAATTCAATAGGGCACCATCTTTCCACAGGGCTCTATTCTAGGTCCGTTCCTTTTTCTGGTTTATATTAACGATTTGCCGTATTTTATTAGCAAACATGAGGATATTGTACTCTTTGCTGATGACACATCTTTAATATTTAAGACTGAAATAAATAAATTAAATTTTGATGATGTAAACAGTGCTTTGCCCCATGTATCGCATTGGTTTACAATAAACAATTTTGTTCTAAATGCCAATAAAACGAAGTGTATAGAGTTTGCACTACCAAATGTGTAGAAGGTAGGCAAAATCCTTAAATTAAATAACGAAACACTGCCTATGGAAGAATCCACAGTTTTTTTTAGATAGTAAGCTTCAGTGAGGCACCCATATATCGGTTCTCGCAAGTAAACTTAGTAGGTCTGTCTACGCTATTAGGAAGATAAGACTAATTACTGATGTAGAGACAGCTAGACTTGTTTATTTTGCCTATTTTCATAGCCTTATGTCTTACGGTATCCTAATATGCGGTAAATCAGCGGACATTTATTCAATATTTACATTACAGAAAAGAGCAATTAGAGCTATATACAGATTAAATTCGCGTGAGTCATTAAGAGAAAAATTTAAAGAAATAGGTGTACTCACTGTAGCCAGTCCGTATATATATAGTAATTTAGTATTTATTAAAAAAACATTAAATACGTATAAGCAGAAAAGTGATACACACAATCATCAAACAAGAAATAGGCATAATTTGGTTACATCTGCATTTCGTCTGCCAAAGGTTCAGCGTTCCTTTATGGGGCTTGGAGTTCGTTTTTACAACAAGATTCCTAAGTCGTTACGCGAGTTGCCCATTGGAACTTTTAAGCGTCGCATTAAAACACAACTTATAGGCAAAGGATATTGTAGTATAGCTGAGTACATAAATGACAAGGATGCCTGGACAAAATTAGTGTCGAAACCAGTTCCGCACAGGTTTAAACTTTCGTAATTACCATATGTTGTTTAAAAGATGTGCTGAGGAGTTTCTTTCGCCGTTTCTTCTCCTTATTGTTAACGCATCTTTTCGAAACGGTGGTAGAAACAAAAAATGACGTTCATAAGTGTATTTACTGAATACCTATATGATTAAATGATTTTGAATTTAAATTTAGCATAATCCAGGGTAATTTATGTCGGCAAGGTGGAAGAATTCCCTGATGATATTTGACACTAATCGTTAGCGTATCTATTACGGGTAGTTTTATTTTATAATTTGGAACAAACAACATGTTACCGCACAACACCGCAATTTTTGGGACATTCATAAACTAATTACTGGATTTCATCTTAACGATAACTTACACTGGATTTCATCTTAACGATAACTTAAATCCATTTTCCCTATTAAAATAAACTGGCAGGCTTGTTAATGTGTTATTATGATTGATATAGGTATTTGATATATAAAAACGTAACTAGACTTAAACGCCTTCCGGATTTCAGCAGAATTATATTTGACAGAACATTTACATATTGTGTGACAATGATCTGAAACGAAAAATAAAAACATACGAAAAACTTAAATATTAAGTGATTAGTATCAAACCTACAAAAATCTTATACATAAGATTAAAAGTTATACAAAACAAAGTATACAGATTAATGATAACATGCAGAATACAGTTTTTTATGAATTAAATTAGTATTAATTTACTTTGCAACAAACCGCAAGCACAATGTATGATGCTATATAACTCTATACATGCATAGAACCTTCCTCCCACAAAGAAAAACATGCATTTATGATAAATAAAAGTATATACCAACACACATACTGTATACTGTCACCAACACGTTTTCGCTCCGAAACGGACCATCCTCAGGGTGAGTAGACTCTACGAGTCTTTCCGAGTGAATGTGTGGTTCTATGCATGTATAGAGGTATATACCATCATACATTGTACTTCCGATTGTTGCAAAGTAAATTAATACAAATTAATAAGAATGAAAATAAATCCTGATACTATCAACTATATTTTATATGAATAATAAAACCCTCACAATACTCATTTTAATATTAGTTTTTATGGCGATATATAAACAAGATATGATGGTTGAATATGTGGGTGTTACTCGTTGATACCACATGGGTAATGATTGCTAAAATAAATAATTGGTATGCCAGTCGGGCAAAATATCCTACCACCGTGCAAATACCGTCGGGCACAGAGCCCAATGAGCTCCAACAGGACGAACCGTTCGCCATAGTTTCGTCCGTTATTTAACAGGGTGCACCACGAGTAGAGGAGGTTTACTTACTTTATTGTTGTTAACACCAGGATAAATGAAGCTTCTTACATCCCAAAATAGTATTTATAAACCAAAGTATTTATATCCCGACAGCTAATATGAATAGAAAGTTCTAGAAAGATTCGAATAACTTCAGCAAAGGTTGGTAGTTTTTTAAGCAACTAGAGTTTCGGACGTACGCGTACGGGCGTCGGTACAGGTTGATATTGTTATAGTCATATAGTCACTAAGTCATATCGGAGACTTTCGAATACAATAAAACTAATGACACTTGAATTCATCATTTACCAAACCGATCACCTTCTCCTCGCATCAAACCACTTCAAACACAAGCAGAGACCTGAATCCTGTAGTGAGCCGCTTATGTGTTGAAGCCAAATTAGTTGAAATAATTAGTGTCAAAGCTTTGATTATTGAAACGCACGAACACACGATAGCACTTAAACAATTTATAATATATAAACGATTCAAAAGCTATAAACTTTATTGAACAATATCCATTATTAAAAAATGGTCCAAATAAATTGCAAAGTTAATCTATGTTATCTAATGTCAGTTTTAATAATACCACTTCTACCTACTACACACGTCAGTCTGGTATCTAAAGCTGTCGTGTTCATCCGAGTGTATTTAGGGCGCGTTCACGGACTTGAAAAAAATCCCACCTCTAAATTCATATTCATGTAGTTTTGATATGCACTCGTCGGTTTTTCAACATGAAAATTTAGTAAAATTAAGATTGATGAGCTTTCAAGTTTTGCTAAGTAATGATTAAATTTTTAATTACAAAATCGTATTTATAAAACCAGTCGTCCAAAAACTTTACAAAGACTATTAAAATACAGCAATTTGTAACAATGAATGTTGAACGTCTAAAATCCTAACATAAACTTCCAATAAGGCTCTCAAAATATACATATATAATGCTAGTTAAAATCCACACAAAAAGAAGTAGACTTGCCCAAATAATATTAACAACAGCCGTATTTTCGCATCTGTTCAAATTACTTGAAGCGATGGAAACGTTCTATATAAACAAATATCTCAACTAGATACCGGAAATTTGCAGTAATTAAGCATCAATAAAGCTGAAATATTTAAAAATAACCATTTCATTTATGTCACTACAGCCCATAAATGTCACGCACCTGGGCTCAGTTGGCCTGGCTGAGTTCACTGTCACAGTGAGACAATTAAGGTGACAATTCGCTACGCTTGCGCTGGCCAGGTGCAGATTGCCAGAATTCACACACCGTTGAGATAAAATAAAGTACTCTCAAATATTCAGGTTTTCTCACAACATATTCCTTTGCTGAAGCAAGTGTTAAGTCACTTGTTATACGCAAATAATTTGAATCGTTACTGTGAGTGCAAGATTTTACTCAAAGGGACAATACAAGATAAAAATAATTCATGTATTTATCAGTCTTACAGCTCAGCTCATATAGCACAAAATGTTTCTATTTTTGCACTAAGGTTCGTAAATGAACATTCATTGGACATTAATTCCAAATTATTCGAAATGCGACTGACTTGGGAGCATAAAATGGACTGAATTTTTTTGTATGGAATTTTGTATTCCGTGAACAAAATATTTTATACATTTGTTTACGTATACATTGACACATAATTACACGTGTTTGAGACTATTTAAAAACCACAAGAAATAAGACAATTGGACGGAGAAGTTTGATTCCCACTCATTATCGTCTTCAATCAATATTATACGTATGTATACTGGTAACCCGCCTTCACTTCGCATCAAAAAATTCCACGAGGAAAAATCCATTTCTCAGAATGAAAAATTATTCTAAATTAAGACTCATAATGTAAATTATAAACATGCCAAGATGCATCTAAATCTATTGTGTGGCTAAAATCACCGTTATAAGTATTCGAACAGACAGACAAAAATTGAAACCTTTATATCAATAAAAAAGGCTATCTATATTAAAACTCCAAAAACATTTGATATACAGATTCGACCCGTTGGAATTTTATTATTAGTATGGATATTCCTTTCAAAATACTAACGTAATATTTACGAAACGGGTTTTCGAAACAGCCGTACGTAACGAGATTTCATTGTGTTAAAGTCCATATCTATACAACAATACATAAGCTAATGAAAGAAACATCTTTAAAATATCCTTATACCTAAAAAGATACCTAACTATAAATGTAATGGTAAATTTGCAACAAGTCTACTCATTTGTTGACTATTGACCTACAAAAACTTTCAAATAGATAATTATTAAAACTTAAACTAAACCAATTAATACTATCACAACGACTTCCAAGCCAATAGGAAAAAAAACAGAGATCAGATAAAAATAAATTCTTTACGAGACCATTCATATCGTGGATGATTGTAGACTGACAGATTGCTTTCCAATTTTCATTTATCTCGCTTGACATCTTATTGTAGCATAGTCATTTTACTCTGATTTATCGCATGTCATATAGACGGAGATACGACTAATGCTTCAAGAGAATCTCAAATTTAAATAGTGGATCTGACCACCGGTAATATTGGCTTTGTCACGATGACCAGCTTAATCGTTGTTATCATGTTTTCCATGCGAAATTGTATTAAATATGTCTAGCATATTGTTGTTCATTTTACTTTCCAATATTGGATAAATAGCGAAGTGTTTTCATTATTTTAAAAACCTTTGATGAGACTATATCGAGAAATGAGAACGGAACAAAATCCATGGACGAGCACCAGACCAGCTTAAAAGTAGACATGTTCTTATTTATAATGATGCATGAAACGCATTAGCGGCAGACTTTAAACTAATCAAGACCGTAGTGTTGTTCACGTTACGCGTGTACGACGTTCGTAATTTATTAGCGTTTATTCCCATATAGCAATCTGTAGGGATATCGTTCTATTACGCAGACTCCGAAGAGATCCCTGCTCCAGTGAGCTGCGGGATCGGGAACGTGACGGTCGCTCCCGACCGCTCCCTATAGTCTTCCGGAACTATCGTCGAGACAGCTTTGCATTTTAACACTGTGTGCATGCGATTGCGGAAAGTTTTCCTTGGTTCATCGACACGTTATAAACAGACAGCTGTGACTTCGTAGCTTGTGATCCGTGCGTTCACTTTACTTGTATAAACTATGGACTTTGGAATACAACTTAAATAAAAATTTCAAACTGGTAAGTCTCTTTCGAAGTTCTACAGATTACAGATTATCATTATTATTTTAAAAATTGGAACTGGTACAACCAGTTTCTAAATTTTAGCGTAAGCACTTTAATTATTTTCCAATTAGTACTGTTATAAGAAATGTTAGAAAATTGGTACTATCTAAAATTAAAGGATATTTTTGAACTTAATTATGAATATAATACTTTTATTCTGTTGTCTCATCCTTGCTAACAGATCTTTGTGGGGTTTTCTTATTTCAATTTTGATTTGACTTAATTGATATAAACTTTAATTTTGATTTTGGAAGTACTTAAAAACCAGTACTATCCTGTATCCTGTATACTTTATTATATATCCTTTGCTAAACCATAGGTTTTAAGCCCGCAATTTAGTTCATAAGGACTAACTAACTTAAAACATTTATCAAGACATTGCAGATATTACCACAATATTAAAGTGTAAGATTGTAGACGACATAGGGATCAAGCCACACATGGAACTATCCGAGCAACCCAAAGACAGTGATATAAGAGTGGCGAGTATCTTAGTTGGAAGTGGGACACTTACCAGTGAAAAAATATTATATTATCAGTATTATTATTCAGTCATTAATATTATTCCTGATATTATTATCTTTCCGTGAAGCCTGCCTGGCTAGCTACCACCCTCCTGCTTCAGTCAGCCGCCAAACGACTCGTCGTGTTCCCGCTGGGGGCTTGAGAGTCAGTACTTCCTTTCTTACCTTCTTCTCATTTCCTGGCCGACAACGCATCAGTGATACCTTTGGTCTTGCTGATGTCCATGGGCGACGGTGACCACTTACCATCAGGCGGCTCGTCTGCTCGTTTGTCGGCTATTAACATAAAAATAACACAAAAATTAATTGTTAAGATTTGCATGTGTTATTCGGTCCCAATATCATATTAAGAAATATCTGACGGACAAAGACATTCTTGTACCCTTGTAACACTAAAAGATTGGGATTAATAATTCAACCACTATTCATAAGAACCCATCGTACTTGATTGAAACATAATCGTTACGTCATAATCGTAATAATATCAGAGCAGTATTAGGATTAAAAAGTTAGAAACTACGGAGCTATGAAAGTATATTAGTATCAACAATCCCATTTTCAAATTAGCAGCTCTGTTGGTATAGGACCAAGGATTTTTGCATACATGGAACAATGTTACCTGTTTGTAATATTAATAAAGATAAATATTAGCCACATTGTTATCACTCCCGCAGCACCTCTTGCCACGAAATCAAAATATCAATTTTGTTTTATCTATGTGTATAAGGTGATTAGTTCTTTGTAATTGTGTGAATTTTGTACGATTTACCTAATTGAATTCATATTTGAATAATTAATTTTATATCGACGAAACTACGGTTCATACCTTTAATAGGTGGAGCTTTAATCAAAGTATTAGGTAACTCTATATTTTAATTCGAAATGAATTGTTTTCGAATATATTGAATGACGCGCTATCTAATACTTGAAATCAATATAGGCATGCATGATTATTCGAATATTTAATATTCCGGCAGTAGATATAAATTTCTAGTATAATACATTGATATATTTTACAATCATAAACAGCGTACACTTGTGTGAAGTATAAGTTACCATTTTATTAATTTCGGGCGAAAGCAGTTACCGCGTTTTACCAACAGTTTTTACTCGCGAATAAATTAAATTACTACAGTTTGTAACTTCGTGATTGATTACTTTGCTAATGGATTTATGTCTTAAGGGATCTACGGTGTGTTCTATTTAATTTACAAAAACGACAATTTAACATCCTATACTTAATTTCATCAAAAAAAAATTCCTTCAAAGTGATTTTAATATACACATTTTTCATGGTATTAAAAATATTGTCGAGTTTTATTATTTTTGTAATTCATGGCATTATTTTTTTAACAACTTGGACTTTTTTAATTTGATTAAAGGTATTGAATAAAAAAGTTAAGATATTAAAATGATTAATAGCCGGCAGTCCAGACCGATAAACGCTAAACAAGTAATTGATAATGTTACATACTCATTATCTATGTCATCACACATCGCTGTCACTGTGTCACAACACTGAGTTATGAAGCGTATGCTATAATAAATAAATGGTATATGGAAAAACGTCCTATATTTAAAAATATAAAAATAAATTCCCCTACTATAATAAATCATAAATTACCGCTAAGCGCTGGTATATGTAAGCATCGACACGCCTCGACGTTTGACACTCGTCAGCGTACGCTGATCTCGAGAGTGAGGAATAAGTACCATTTGTTAGTTCCAGACGAAAGCACTTGCGCCAAATTTTTTACCGTATAATATAACAGCAAATAATTTGAAGTGTATTTTACGGACAGATATTTGAAACTACATTATATGTAGCTCCAATGTTGCTTTAATGGATATTATGCTATTAAATCAGTAAATATTTATTTACTTTTCAAATCTGTAAATAAAAATATGGTTGATATAATGTGTCCTACCAGGAGAACCTAATATTATTTTGTTGCAAAAATCGAATAAAGTTAGTTAATGTAAACTATTGTCAAGTTAGTTTAACGATAATATTAAACAATATTTGAGAATTCTATTAAATACACGCAGATATACTATTTTTAATGAGACCAAGACTATAAGTTTTCGGATGACGGATGCATAACTATAATACTCCATATAGACATCGTTGTTTAGAACTAATAAATATTTAAAAGTATCCGAAAGTCTCGTATTTTATAGCAAACATTTTTGATTTAAAAGTTAAATTTGTATTTTAAAACACTAATTTTGGGATCATAAAACAAGTGGATATTACTCAACATCTAACCCGATATTCGGCTTGCGGACGTGGAATGACCCATTTTACAGACGATAACAATCGAATAAATGCTTCCGTAAATAAACAAATGGGAAGTTTGAAGTGAAATGCGTGTGCGGTCCGAATGATGTACGAGTAAATTTTGTTACATAACTAATATCATCAAACATCTTTAACAAAGCAAATAAAACTCTCATAATTGGTTTTGTTGTTTCTCGTTAAGAGCGGATAAAGAGATTTCATGGGCTAACGTTATATTACCTACTTTACAAATTCCAACAGTCTAGGTAACGGGCAGGTGGAAGGACAAAAACAGTAAAAATATCTATACTTCGGTTCGCTTTTAGAAACATATTCTTTACAACAAATAGTGCCATACTCGAAAAAATTGTTTATAATTTTTACCAGGCGTTTTATAAACTGTTCATGTTTACCCCAATTTAATATTTATTTTTGGCATTCCTGGACATCGCATTGGAGATACACCCCGGCGATATGATTAGACACATGGTATACAGAAAGTCCACTCACACGGATAATGGCATATCGCATCATCATTCAAAACATCTAGCATTGGTTGACATATGTGTTGATGACCATTTGACGCAAGAACTTGAAGAAAGGCCACAGGGCTACATATACGCACACGTGTGTTTGTATTAGTATAACAAACGGTAAGCTGTATTTCTGCCTTATATCAAGAAAATATAACATAAAACCTGTTATTCACCATACAGTAAGTAGCAGCCTACCTACAGTCGCCTGAATATTATTCCAAACCAGAGCCCAGGGGTTTATAAAGTTGATTGTAAGCTATCTCCCAACGGTTAAAAAGAGCATATTATTATCAGCGCAGTTAAAAATATCGACCATAAAAAATCCGCCGTAGCAGAAATTCTAATTGATGCCGCTTCAAATCATTGAATTGAGTTGCATAAACTGCGGGTGATTTCGGTTAAACATCCATAATGTACATGCCCCGTTCAGTAAGGAGAGTCAATGAGATTAAAAAAATTAATTCCAAAGATTTTAAACACAAAGATCCGTTTAAATTAAATCTTCTCAAGCGTGGAATTCAGTGGTTAGTTCATTGCGTAAAGATGTCGTTAGTGTTGTGTGTCGTAACATAGTCATGTCATGTTATGTCATAGTGTCGTGTGGCACCTAAAAACGTAAAAAAAAACAGGTTGCCATGCTCCTTTGTCGTTAGTATCTGACAAGTGTCAACTGTCCCCACCACCGCATTGTAGCCGTTATTGTGATCGTGTAATTGGGTCTAAATATCGATGAAATACAAAAATTATGACTACCCGTCATAGACAAAAAGAAACCTCCTTTTTTACAAACTTCAAAAATCTGTCATAATATTAATTTATTAATCTTAACAGAATTTCGACCCAAACCATCATATTAGCTCACGGAATAAATCTATATATCTAGATACTAAACATTAGGCCATAGTATAACGTATAATTAACTAAGTTTGATTCAAATCTGATTTATAGTTTCCGCGTGATACCCTCACTGACAAACAGAAATACAATAATTCCAATAAAATATGTTTTGGCCTCTATATCGATAACATGGCCTGCCTACCTACGGAAATATTTAAAAATACTAATAATAATTGAGATACACGCCTGATAATTTTATTATTAATATACTCTAAGAATTAAATGCGAGTCATCTTTCTGCTAATTAAACAATAGACAATTCACGACTACTTTGAATTAAGACTTGGTTTTTCGTGTTCATATTTTATGTACCTATAATCATGCCAGCTCCAATACAAGGAATTCTGTGTTGTGAAATATTTTTGTGTCTATTTGTGTTGCCTAATTTATTGTCGATCTATTATTTAAGATTAATAAAGCTAGTTAAAATGAAGATTGACATTTATTACAAAAATGTCAGCATCTCAAGAGACTTACAAGTGATTTCTTCGTGTTGTAGTTCATGTTGTCTTGTAACAGCTTTGACAAAAGAAAAACCGATCATTTTAACGATTTTTTTTAGTATTGCTTAAATTGTTTTACATGACAGTACAAAGAATAGGACGAGAATAACCAGTCCTTGCGGAATGAAAACATTTTATGCTTTTTTTAAGTTTTACCTCTCTGGGGATTCGAAACATAATTTACTGTGATATGGAATAATTACATTTTAAGTTTAATATCCATTTTATTCAACTATGAGAAAGTCAGGTACAGCATCTGAAAATAAATATAACTAAGATCTCTTCTTAAATAACTACATTTTGGATGACTTTCCAAGCACGAATAATATCTGTTAGGTATGTATTATTGTAAAGTGTTCATTACCTTCATGAACCGCAGACATAAAAGCTACGTGAAACATTTCTTCGTTAAGATTTCGTATTTCGGTTTACGAAAACGATTCGCGCCATGAATAAATAGGCTAATTAAGATAACGAGAATCGGTAGTATTTTTCTCTTTTTTAACAAATGTTTTTGATGTCACGGAATATCTCAGAACGCAAATTGACTGTACTTGAATGTGAGGTATAACAGCATTTACCTTAGAGACCGATAACTAAAAACTTCCCCTGCTGGCAAATGGAGAAAGCCACGGCACTAGGCTCCTTGTTTCACTTGACCCAGTACCTGGCATAAACCCGATAGTAATCCCGCAGGGTGATAAAATTATTTACCCATCTATTATGAAATAAATTATTATCAAAAAAAAAAGCGCTTTAAAACAGAATTTTGTTAGTGGTATAGATAGATAGATTAGATATATTTACTTGTATTGATCCTTAGAATTATTACCATTATCAAAAATTGAAATAAATCTTGCCAGCAAATCTAAAAGTTACTTCAGCACAATAAAGAAAAGAGTTATAAAGAGTACTTAAAACAGTGTGAAATTTTGTTTTTGATTTCCTGGAATTAAACGGTTAAGTGATATTACGCTTATTAATTTTGTTTTGTATAAAAAAAAATCTTTGAATAATTGTGTGACACAATTACACACACAAAAACACACGAGTGCACCTCATATGTCTCCTGTACTGGCACGTGTGTTCCATCTCTCTGTCAAGACTGGGATAGTGCCAAATCCTGGAAACTTGCCAACGTGCAACCCGTGCTCAAAAAAGGCAACCGCGGCGATCCTAGTAATTATCTACCTATTTCTATTATCTCCATACTTTTTAGATTCTGGAGCGTTTATTGAATTTTTTGTCTCAAGACATACCTAGAACAAAACGATTGTCTCAGCATCCCACAATCGAATTACGCTGAAACTGGTTGACTATCTACTCTGTTATGGGACGAAGCTCAAGAAAAAGGGGGAGGCGCATGCCGTTTCCTACAAAATCTTGGAGGCTGTCAATAAAGTCTGGCATCTTAACCTATTAAGTAAGATTCCAGCTTACGATATATCCTTTGGCCTTATCGGCTGGGTAGAGAACTTTCTGAGTCAACAATTTCTCCAAGTTATTATCAATGGTTGTTCATCGCAATCGATGGCTTCTAACGCCGGAGTTCACACCGGAGTCCACTTTATTCTTGCTGCACATCAATTACCTGCTCAAGCTTGGTATCTATGCGTATGTAGACGATAGCACAGTACTGGATGGAATCTTTAATCGATGGGATTTGAAATTACCTCGAACCTCAACATTGGTCAGCTCATCAAGTCCTTGCGAAGGTGCTGCGGTACTTCACACCACATCAGCTTTTAACTCTGTATAAAGCTTAGCTACGACTAGACTAGCTAGAGATGTATGAATTACTGTTATCACATTTGGACCGGCGCTACTAAATCGCAACTTTTACCTTGGATTCGATATAGAGGCATGCAATGAGGCTCCTTGGTGACCTGGACCTAGTCGAAACCAATATGCAAAGCCTTGAGCACAGGCGTAAGGTTGCCATACTCTCGGTCTTCTATAGGGTATACTTTGGAGAGCATCATTCATTCATTATTCGATGTCAGATTTAATATCAAACGCATATTAAATGCTTGCTTATAAGTAAGTAAAAAATAATTTCTATACATATACCTACGGTGGTACCACAGGTGCATGTCTAGCAGTGATTACATTCCATTTGAAATAATTATTGGTAGGCACAGTTACTCACTAAGTTTTTGCTGCTTGTTCCCCAGGATATAATAGTTATAGCAAGAATTATTTTACCAAAGATAAGAACCGAAGATTAATTGTGCTACATTCGGAAGTTGATTACCGATTCAATGGATTATCTTTTCACGAGCCTGAGGACCGTTGGAGGCGTTCAGTTTAACCAACGTAAGGGTTCACTTAAAATATTTTAATATCAATCTGATAGCCAAAAAACTTTTCTGGGATCATAGTTCGTAACTATTTACGGCCTTTAAATTTAAATAAAATACTAAACCCTTATCACTTGGAGTCTGTCCATCCGTAAGTTATATTGGATTTTCTTTGAATCTAGTGGACGAATAAAATTGAAATTTTGTACAAATATGAAGTTAAATGACCTAATATCGGAAGTAAATAAATTGATTTAGATTTTGTGAGTAAACAAGAAAATTAAAAAATATTTGTTATTTTTTTAATTAAAAAATTCTCGTATGTCGACAGTCATATACACAGTTACTAAATTGAACTAATAAAAGCCTTTTCACTATCCTCTTGGAGACTCCCACATAAGTAGGCGGGAATACCGACGCGGGAAAACTATTTCAATCCTTTGAAGTACTCATAACAACACAAACCGCGTCTTCATTACAGGGAGGATGTTCACCACACAAGGATGGCTATTCGCCGAACGTCGGGATGTTCATAAAGAAACAGCGATGGGAGAATTATTTCTAATAATTTCTACCCACACTCCCAAACCGAGAATCCAGTAGAAGGTCAAGAGGCTAGCAACCTTACGCCTGTGCTGAAACTTGCAGATTGATTTCGTCCAAGTCTGTGAAACAGGAAAGAAAAAGGGTACCAAAGATTTCGCTTCGCGTATTAATATTTACGTAGATGCTATAATCGAAGTAATAGAACATCTTTGAGAAATCACTTAAAAAACAAGAGCATCCTATATGGCCTCGCAAGCATTAAAGATGTTTGAAAAGTGCGAAGATAAAAATCTTCCTTAGCGAAAAATCAAACAAAATTTTACGATATAATTTACTATCGGAAAAAATTAATCGTAATTGGTTTTATATGTTATTTAAAAAAAAACACTAAGTATTAATTATAATTTAACGTATTTGGAACAAAGCCCACATGCCCGCACGACATTATACATATTATTGCTACTTGGCAATTACAAAATCCGAGCAAAATACACCAAGTCAACGAGTTAAACCGACAGACTATTATTTCAAAAAAGCCCTTACAGGTCAATGATACCAATGTACATCTGCCGAAAACTACTATACAACTACCCTGGAAGTCTAAATAGTCTCAATTTAATACGCAAACTCTATTTATCTCTAAACTTACGCCTTACGTACAGAAACAGCACCCACATTGTTTCAGGAATTAGTTTTTTTAGTTCAGTGGATTAATCACATATTAATTGATCATAGTAGATACAACGAGGCAGTCAAATTTTTATTAACTGCCCTCTTAATAAAATTTCCATATTCACTTTTACTTCCTTATTTATAGCTATTATTGTTATTATAGATTTTAAGATATCCATTTCCTGGAATAAAGTATCTTACATTATGGCCCTTATTATTAGAAACAAAAATGTGAAGTATTATTCAAAACTGTTCAGTGGTTTAAGTGTAATACGTGTTCAGACAGATAGACAGATGGACATAATTACTAATAATAAATAAAAATCTACCTAAATTAAAATTACCCAAAAAAATATATTTCATAAGCAAATTCGATATTTTTCTTGATTTGATATCAGTAATATTTGGGTAAATAAATAAAAATATGTCAATAAATAAACAATTATATAAATTATGTCATGGATAAATGATGATGTAAATTACTTTTCTTTTTCAGACAAATCTCAATTCATGTACATGAAGTTAGTAAACAGCTAGTTGCGAAAAAGTTAAATTTATTTATATCAGTTTTACTGAGATTAGTTACTCAAACTTAACTAAATGACATAATAGTGAGAATCACAAAAGAAAAACACTCAAGATCTAAATGAAGAATTTAATTATTCTTTCTCAACTGAAGTTAGTTTTCATTATCGCGATTAAAAAGGCCTGATCGTTTCACTCAGCGAAAATGCAAAGTTCCATCACCTTTTTATAACTTTACGTACTAATACGTAGTGTTATTACAATTATGTGATTAAAGTATGTGAGTAAATATCTAATATTCTCAGACATGTACGTTAGAATAGAATAGAATAGTACGTTCGCTTAGAATATTTTTATTTAACAAAGCAAGGTGACAGTAAATTTATCACACACCCGAAAAAGTACACGTGTTTTCTGAATAGACACAATAAACCAGTATTACTATTTAAGATTTATTTACAAAGTTTGTATATTATAGTTATAACCTACGTATATGATTCACAAATGTACATTTATAAACCTATTTGGAAGATCAATGTGGTATTGCTGCCTTTTATTTGTAACGGTAATGGCTTAAAGAATAAGTCGAACATATTTTTACATTGTGTATGTTAAAGGTATTTTATACAATGTTTTATACAATGTTAAAGGTATTTTATACAATTATAAGATTTTAAAGTCTATTTTGTATTACTTATACAAATGCTTGTACAAATACCTGTGATATAACTCAATAAAAAAACTCACAAGCAACAACACGGCACACATTTGTTTTATTATAGTAATTTGTAATAAATCGCTAACATAATTTTTATAAGGGATTAGCTGTGTGATTGGATCTATTTCCCGGAATGGAAAATACATCTAATTATAAACAAATGTACTAAGAATCATCTAAATTACTTCAGTGCTTTAGTCTCATCTTACAGACAGACAGACAAAAGTATCTTTAAAATATGTTTAGACCTCTGTATCAATGTATACAAAGAATATACATATAATAAAATTTCGACATATAAAATGTCCACAATATTACATGTACAGAGTTAACCCTGTTTCACTTTGATTATTAGTATCATTTATTAATATATATAAATCAATTTTTTTTTTCTATTTAGATTTCATGATTATTAAAATTTTGGAATTGTTGCCATAATAAAGTTATCACAAGTCCCTCTTTGGATTTGTTTGATGTGACGCATTCCTCATAAAAAAATACTGACTAACCTTAAAAAATTAAATATACATGAACAAGATAAATTAATTTAGGTATATAGTGTTCGCGTTATTTTCGAAATTCGATCATAATTATGAAATAATGTTCTGTTTCCGAAATAGAAAAAAAAATAAAAGAAATTTGATTGAAAACCAGAATAGACACTGAACTGCTTTGCGCTTACGAGTTTCGGGAAGGTATGTAAAATTTAACTACACATGTTGACGGTAAACTGATTTACGAGATAATACTTTATACGAACAAGTATATCATTAATTAGTTACCTTAGGTAAGTTAGTATTTATCGCCATCACGTCAGTACCATCATCACATTACTTGTATGTGATGAACTTGTTTCCCACTTATTTTAAGTGAATGTAAGCAAAACAAATTTTAAAATTATAAATTACGTAATTAAAATTCTATAAATATGTATATCTTATAGACATAAAAGAGAATACGTAATTGGAACTAGAACTTTCATCGCGCTTTTGTATCACTTAGAAAATACTCAATACACTTTAGCCAGTACTCCATATTACATCAATCCAGTACGGCTGCTCTGAATTGAAACGCGAAAAAGGTTAAGTTATTACAAATATCTGTTAAGCGGTCGTTGTAACTTGAAAATTCATTGTGTTATAAAAAAATTATATACTTGCAGGAATTGAACCCCTCGAGGGGTGTAACAAATTTAAAATTACTGTTTTAATTAATAAAGTCTTAATAAGTCGTAAATTGTGGAAAGAAAAATTCCAACGATAGTCCAGTTATTAATATGCAAATGTCTCTAAGGGCTGGGTATCTGTCAGGCTGTCACAAAGAAGATAAGGGAATAGGGTATATTTAGACTAATTTCTTCTTTTATTATACGTTCAAATATTTTACGATCCTCGGAAAAAATCTGAAATTTATATATATTCTTTAATAAATTATAATAACAATGGATCTCACGTTCATATTATACGTATACTATTAGTATAGTCATCAAGGCAAAACATACGAGTACTTTGTGAAAATCTACTTGTTTTATTTGCAATATTCGTAATGTGAAATTTATCAATCTGTGGATCATAATTATTATATTAATATCGCACCCTTAGAATGAAAGGGATTTAACTCAAAAATTGCAATTTATGGGAAATGACGAAGAAAGTTTTCAAAAATGTATGGTCTTGAGTAAAGAGACTGATGTATAAGGTTTTCCCTTTTTCCCTTTCTCACTCATTATTCGGGCTCTTTTTCACCATGGGGTTTTAGAGTAGGCTTTTTAAGTAAATTTATAGTAAAATCTGTAATTTCAGGAATTTTGAGTTAAGTCACTTTCATTCTAAAGGTGCGATATATTATTTCTCGACATGAATTGTATCTTCACCTATGTCGCTCTATGAGGAAGCATACCAGAATTAAATTGTGTTTCATCCAGAATAAGAGCGTCACTTGGTATCACATGCATATATGATCCATATATTATAATAACTTCGAAAATTAAAACGGCGTGATTTGACTCCACAGCTCAGGCAGGAACTTTAAAAAAAAAAACAGAAAAAACGTCCAATAAAAAGTTGATTTCCGATTATGTAGCTTAGTTTTATTAAATTTTAATTTGAATATAATGTGATTAAGACAATTATACTTAAACACTGTAGTTATATGACTCAAACATTTCTTTTGACCATACATCAAACTATTTCTTGGAATTTTCACGATTTATTAGACTCTTATAACTCTCCAAATATCGCTAGGGGCGAAACAGGACCGAACTTTAGGTTTTCTTCAATTTTATTGTAATTTGTTATAGCTGGGTATATGTAGCAAATATAAAAAGTCGAACAAAATAGTTTTGGTATATAAGTTAAGTTATACACTTATCCAATAACTTGATGATACGTCATCACCGTCATTCAAGGATATCCACAACACAACCTTCATTTAGTTACGTAAAGTAATATTGTCAAAACGAATGTTAAAATTTTGAAGTAAAGAATAAAATACCAATTTTCTAAGTAATTTTTAAAATGGAAGACAAACATTTTATGTATGTATTTTTTTTGAATTTTAGGTAGATAATAATACCTGTACCTCTAAAGGCTTAACGAAGAAACGTCTGTTTCTGTTGCTGGAATGAACTAAATCAAAAGTTTAAGCTTTGAAATTACTTATGCTTGAAACACAATATTTCAAAGCACCGCTATGTGAATTATAGAACTAAAAGTAAATAAAGATAACTAAACGCGATGAATCACTATAAGTCGGGAATACTCACGGAAATAAGCCAGGGTTAGGTTGGATGACTGCCTTTTTTTTAATAAAAAAATTTCAATCGTGAAAAAATATTTAAAATATCATTTTTATCACCTTATCGTTATGATTTGTTTATATTTATGATAAATACGTTTCATTTATTCTTTTTATTTGTCAGTATGTGAAAATTGTGATTCGTATATTATTTAAGTTTAAATTCTTATAACAATCTTATTATACTTATGACATGCAAATTATTGTTGAGTAAAAAACGTAATTTTATTCTCCTTCCCAACTTCGAATCCCTAGATAAAATAGATCATTTTGTCTCGGATCATCATTATCTTACAAATAGATTAGGTGCGACGTAACAATCTTAATAGTAATATTCCGGTGCGCGTCGAAAAAATGGTCTGAGTTCAATTGTTATCTAAGACTAAAACTAAAATTAAAGTAGATTAGCCATCTTTTAAAGGTTTCCAACTAAAATTTTAGAGTTGCAATTAAAATTTGTCGGATTTATAAAATATTTAGCCTTTTCCCTCTATAACAAAGTATAACATAATTATGACAGACTATATCACGTTAAAAATCTGCTCTGAGAAAGAAACATAGATAGTCTTGTATTTGTTATTAATGATTTTCAATATTTGCATTAAAAAGCGATTAATATAATCATCTTAAATGGTAGAGAGAGTTAAATAGTTCCTCAGAACATTAAATATGGCAAAGATCGTAGGTCATAAAAAACGAGTCCATGACATACACATATATACATTTATTTATTTCGTTCAACGCGAGGCAGTTGACGAGTCCAAAGTATTTTAGAAGTTTATGCCATGCATAATGCTCTAAGATATACACAGGAGACACCTTACTTCACAGCTTGTATCTACACAGCAAAATAAATATGATAACTGCAATATGTACTGTGATAATTATCTCATCGAAAAACCAATAGTGATTTTCGTATGTTAGATTTAAGAATTACTATACTATTCTCTAAGGCACTTTTGAGCAAATATGAGTATAAAATTTCGTATATCATCATCGAACATTTAATCGTGATGACAATTCCAATTTGAAATCACCGATAAAGCTTCTTGTATAACCTGCACAGCGAAACTGTTTGAGAAACGCTTTGTACTTGGGGTTTTTCGTATTTTGTATTTTCTCACAAAAAGTTCAACCAGTCCATTATGGTAACTTTCCGGGGTTAACCTGTCAAGCTAAGGATACAATAACTTAAAAGAAACTTACGCTACCAAAGAAAAAGAAGACGGCTTGTTTATACAAAAGTTTTTATATGTGTCTGTGTGACCCCATAGTGAATCGTCGCAGTTTGGAAGTAGCCAAAACGTTTGGCGCGTTTACTTGCTGATACATGCTTTATTGAAGTCGGAATCTGTCCACTGCAATTCCGTTTAAATGAAGTTTCTCGGCCTACTTCCACGAAACTAATGGAGATGTCATTTTCGAAAATGTATGGCCAATAAAATTTTATTACACGAAATTACTAGTGATAACTCACTGCTCAGGATTAGGTAATGATATTACGATTTTTGAACTGTCTCGTGATGAATGGGTTGCATCTATTTAAGTCAAAATGTGAAATATTACCCAATCTGATTTCTAGCTTACTACTTTTGATATAAAAGTTTTGATCACGACTTAATCTAATTCGTTTAATAAGCCGAATTGAGACACTTTTGTAGAGTTCTAGTAGTGAAAATAGTTCATCAACCGACATGAGAAATAAATTGACATAGTCCTATAAAAAATTTGTACTGTTTATCAAACCAAAAATATTCTAATCCACCTGAACATTAAATAAAACAATTCCTTTGAGTTAAGTTTTGGGTTCAATGTGACCACGATTAATATGATAAGGTTAATCTAAATAAAACATAACCATGAGCAGTTCTTCTCGATCATTCAACTATGATGGTACTCATTATATTCAAATTAATTTACCGATAATTAACTAAAGATGATATTAATAGTCATTTCACAATCCACTTTGCGCTAGAACCAATTATTCGCTCTCAAACGTTGTTATTAATTACATTTCCGCAATCCAGTCAGTTTTCTGTCAATAGGTTATTCTGAAATAATAAGAATCAGAACCATGATCAAACATACGTTACGTGGACCAGTTGTTATCTTATCAACTTTTTCACAGAGGGTTACGTCTTGGGCACATATCTGTAGGCTAGCCGCATTGCAATCACCCAATTGTCTTAAACACTATCATCCGTTGAATAGTTAACTTCAAATGATCGTCGTGTTAGTGTTACGAACCATAGATTAACCTGATCTTTACAAAGGATCTTCTCAATAATCTATTACGCTTCGACTCACAGCACCGTCTTTAACAAAGTATTTCCCATATGTGTAAGACGAAATTCTAGAGTTATCTGTCATTTGCATTCGCTCTCACATAAATACTTTGAAATCAATCAGAAATCACTCACTAAAATTCAGGGATATTATGGAGCTCCGTAGCCGTAACCGAAACTATCGGATATGCTAAATAAAAATATATCTGAAACCGTAACCGAAAACGATAAAAAAGTTTCGGATAATATCGGATAGTGGCAGTGTTTCCGCATTCTGAAATTTAAACCGTTTTATTATTTGATTTTTAAGGTTTTTATCCTAAGATTTTAATACCAATTACCTAGAAAATTAAACTCTTACCTTGTGAATACATTATATTTTTTTACAAGTCCTAAATCATCTTATACCCGTAACCGTAATCGAAACCGGTAAAATATATCCATATCAATATCCAAATCCGAAATATCATAACATCCCTACTAAAATTGATTTAAGGAAGATAAAAGGGAACATTTTTTTGGACCACCAACAACGCCTTGAACCCCTTGGTATAGTTGAATTTCCCGCAAAAAATTAATACGTAGTAATTATTTTTTACGGGTAATTCAACTATACCAAGGGGTTCAAGGGGTTCAATAACGAGTAACTGAATAACTAAATAAACAATAAACCTTTTTTAAGTTTAAAACGGTTTCTTTTATCGGCGCTTCAAAATCTTCTAATATACTTTACGAGCATACTGGCCTGACACCGTGTAATGAACTTCGTTATTTTTAACTGAGTTTTTATACGTCTAGATCGCTGTTGGCTTCACATTTTTAAAACTTTAAGCTCGGTCAGATTTTGACACTTTACAAGCGCATTTACAACGTGACAAGTTAACCAATTCCTACTTTAATTAACCATTTCAAGTGAAACAATAAATCTCGACTTTCGCAAAGTACAATGATAAATTATTCGGGTCCTTTTCAATACCTTTTGAATCGATTATTTATGAATGGATACTGTAATAGGAAACACGAACAAAGAAAGTAACAGTACATATTCGAGCCAAACATTAATTAATCCCTTTCACATACATTAGAAAGCAGTACTTTCCTTGTTTAATTACGGTTTCACAAAAGACTCAGATATGGCTTTCATTCATTATGTTAGGAAAAGCTTATTTATTTATATTACTACAATTTGTTCATATGTAAGCATTAAAAATATAAATGAAATTAAAGCGCACGAGGTGAGGAAAAAATTGTATAAATTATTGTATGTGCAATAAAAAGATCATTTTATAAAGATAATTATAATATAAGATAAACACCTCACGAGTCCGTTCTATCCACTACCCTATTCCTGCTGCTTATCAATGATCTACTTAAGCCTTATATCTATCGGTATGCAGATGACAGTACAGTACTGGACAGATATCGCCCGAATGCTCGGGCCAGTAGGGACGAAATACAGTCCGAAAGAGAGACCACAGTGGAATGCATGAATCTCTCACTTTGGGCAGTGTCTGTTCAGCTTCAGGAGGAGCCTTTTCACCTTGGCTCCTTCTTTTCAGAATGTATCCCTGGAATGCACTGACCATCTTCAATTGTTGGGAGTCGAAGTTTCTTCTAACCTCAACTTTGGTCGATTCATCGAGTTAAAGCTCGGCTGCAAGGAAACTTGGGGTTCTAGCGAAGGTGCGACGGCACTTCACACCGAATCAACTTTAACCCTGTGCAAAGCTGAAGCTCAACTCTCAAGTTGGAATCGATGGAGATGCGTTCAAAGAGATTCATTGGTAACCCAGATGTGGTCGAAACGAATCTGCAAAGCATTGAGTACAGGCGCAGGGTTGACAGCCTCTCGTTCTTCTATAGGAAACATTTTGGAGAATTTGCGGAGGAATTGTTCGAAATAATTCCCCCACGCCGTTCCTCCATCGAACAGCTCGACGTACGGCGGGTATCCATCCTTACGTAGTGAACGTAACACCTGTACGGACAGTGTAGTTTACTTCGTCATTCATTGTGTGCACTGCAAAGGACTGAAATAACTTGTCCACGTCAGTGTTCCCGCCTTCTTACAATGTGGGAGTCTTCAAGAAGAGAGTGAATAGACTTTTATAAATTAGTGCGTTTAACATCTTAGACTTGATCACCAATTTCCAGCAGATAGGATTGCTGTCAAGCATTTACATATTCTATGTAAAAAAAAATATAATCTTAATGGCACTCGGCTAACAGCGCCAACTAGTAAGTTGAAGTATAGACAAGAGACAGCAATATCTGATCTCCTTTGTCTTACACTGAACAGTTAATACGAGGTAAGATATATGAATGAATGATATAATAGGTTGGGGAAAAAGTATTTTCGCATTTTAGTATGTATGAACTTGTAATAAAATCTCTTTGACTGTACTGTACTGACTGTACTTTGACTGTATCCTCATTTGCGATTCTTTATTACAACGTAATGAAACCGAACCATTTTTGAAGAATTTGATAACTGGTGATGAAGAGTGGATCACGTACGACAAGAACGTGCGAAAAAGGTCATGGTCAAAGACCGGTCAGGCTTCGGCAAACTCGGGTTAACTCGCAACAAGGTGATGCTGTGTGTACAAAAAGGTTTTGAATTTTCATAAAAACGCAAAAAGACTTTCTCCCCAACCTAATAGATAATGATTCTTCTTTTGCTTGGGTTCTTTTGTTTTCGGTCGAATTTGTGATACTGCTGGGCGAAATGCATTTTCTGAATAGTTTCGCGATCGGTTCGTCCAAGTAATTTAAAAACTGAGTCAGATTAGGAAACTGGTAGCCCTTTCCTGGACAAAGTCTCACTCACGCTTACTATGACTGATGGAGACGGAATTCTAAAAGCTCACAAACTTGAATTTTAATACTAATAAATATATTTTTGTGTTATTTGCCTACATTATACTTTGATATTCGACTATTACTGTTTCGTTGAGATAAATATTTAAAAGTAAATGAATAAATCATTTAAACGTTACAATTTATGCTTATATACCAGTTTACTTTTTAATTTTTACTAAATAAACGGCGATATTGAATAAAAATGTTAATCCATAGAAATCGAAATATTAAAAATAATGCCGTTGATGTCAATTTTGTAAATAAAATGATCTTCGTAATTGCCTTTGGGCACTTTTACACTTTTTTTTAATTACAAGTACAGGTCTGAAGGTGATTATTATATGGTTTCAGCTACGTTGGACAAATATCTTATATAAAAATATGTACTCAATACCGTAAATTTCGCCATTATGCAAAAATATATATCACACACATAGTTTGAAAACATGTTTTGGATATTGGGCCGCGCACCTGATACTATTGTGAATTCGATAGGCAGTTATTCACGCTCGTCCTACTAAAAGCGACCGTGACAAATGTAGGTCACACGACTATCCGAGACTTAAAATATTTAATCTCTTTGTTCTAAAAAGAACATGCAACGTTCGTCGTCGTATTCGCTAGACAGAAGTTGTCAAGACACCCACCGGCGCGCATCCTATTGTACTTTCATCGCTTTAATTCATCACAGTAGTGCATGCATTAAAATTGTAGGTACTTATGATATTCTGTTGACAACGAACTTGGTTCTTATGTCTCGTATTTTCATGAAGTAAGTAAAAAATATTACATTTTCCGTAATTTTACTGTGAGTAGTGATGATTCGCCAGTTCTAACACAAGAGTTAGACCCGGGCGAATCCCTATGTATGCAAATTGCTAAGTTGACGAGCTTCTGAAAACTAAAAAAAAAAGTTTGGTGTCAAATTTTATGTTTTCGACCATGCCCAATCGAATGTGCTTATCCGTTTTTTGCTAACTTGCGTAGGAACAAAGATAGACTCAGCATTGTATTAGCCCTACATCGTTACCTAATGACTTCATTAGGCCGTGGTCGGTACTTTGCCCATTCAATAATTACAATGGGCTTATCTATTTCTCGTCTCCGCCTCGTACTTAACTCTACTATGACGCACTGACTTATGCTAATGAGAGACGTTTTTGTTATAAAATCACCAGAATTGTTTCTTGTATTTATTATTCCATATAAAAAAATGAATCAAATAAATTAGCCTTAGATGATTATAAATAAAATTGTTTTCCAAGTAAGTCCTATGATATCCTCGACTCGAACGACCATATGAGTCAAAGTAATGACCAAATCCAATTCCCATCAATACGCATGGGTATCCAGTGTGATCCGCGTTTTTGAGAGGTCATTTGAATGGAACATTATTAAACAAATCTGACTATACACCTTTTCGGTACTTCTCTCAGAAATATATTATCAAAAGTTTTCCTTGAACACCTGATGGAATTGTTAAAAACTTTAAATTTAGTCGTCGCTTGATTCTCTTTTACTATAAAAATGACGATACTATCATACCCAGGACCATGGCTATAAAAGACTGATTTTGTTTCTACCGTTGCCATGGAAAGCTTGAAGCGGTTAGGGTTTGCCCTGAGAAACACACAGGGTATTAAGAGCGATCATGTCGTTCGACTTCTATATACAGCGCTGGCCCGAAGCAAGCTGGAGGCGTGGAACCCACATGAATCGACTTATGAGCTGATTCTAGAGAAAGTCCAGAAGAGTTTCTCAAGGCACTGTACAAAAAAAATTTTCATGTACACCACGGAATTCCTTTTGGGATGTATCAATTTTAACTTCCTTAAGTTCAGGAGAGCGTATGAGCAGATCGTTACGGTTTGCAAAATATTAAGATTGTCGCCAATGTCGCAAGCACGCGCTATTTGCCGTGCCTCCTAGTCGCACTGTCGCTCTCACCTACTCTCCCATACCTCGAACACTCTCGGCTTTGAATAAGCTTATATAAACCAATCCTCAGGTCGATTTGTCGAACATGGCTAAATTTTTATATATGTTTCTGTTTTATTTACTTTTCTTTTATTATTTATTATATATTTTTGCTTTGAAATGTGTTCCATGTTGTTTATTATATTTATTTCAATTACAATTAAAACTGTATTTTATTAATTAGTGTGGTTTCGATGTAATCGTTCTAATTAATTAATAGAAAAGTCAGCTCGCTTAATGGAATATTTAGCTGTGGTAAATTGTAAAAAAGAGAAAACAAAGAAATATTTTGGATAGCTGTTCCACCTGATGAAAATATTTTCGTTAAAAAAAACATATATCTTTTGTGCCCGGTTTCAAATTTATTAATAAACATCCATGTAGTTAATTTGTTGCACTTTTGTAAGAATTTTCTATAATCTTTGAATTTTCTGGTGACCCTTGTCGTGCTTAAAAACTGCTATAGACATACACATTTTAAAAGTGATCAATCTACAACAACAAGGATATATCACTATAGCGGAGTAGAAGTGCAAGCGTTCGCCTTATGGTTAAAATTGTACACAAAAAAAATAAGAATAAGATATTTTTTACATTGTAAAATGATATGTGTGCACATAATCTATATTATTAAATGTTTATTTTATACTGAACAATCGGAAATTACGTTTTGCATAACATATGTAATTATGGTTGTACTATTATTTAAAAAAAGGGTTATAATAAATATTTTTGGCAAAATCTGATGATTTTAACTTATACTTTAGCATTTAAATAGCATGAAGAGCATGCTAAATTGTAAATATTTAAATTATGTTTTTACAATTTTAAATATATTTTTATCATGCCAACAATTTACGAGTGCAGGTTTAAACTGATTTTGAAAAGATTTTTTATAAACTAATGTACAAATGATATTTTACTTTAAGTTTAAGCATTGTAAGTAAATAGGTATGTAAAGAAATGTTTAATTGTGTAATAATGTTTATTTGTAGTTAAAATTAGAATTGTCGAATTATATGGCAGTGGTATGCAAAATATTATAATTTAGGGTTGATATGTTTTTTGTACTTTCTCTTCATGCTATTTTGAAAGTATTAAAATTATGTTTTTAAAATTTTAAACATATTTTTTTCATTTCAACAAAAAGTTTTAATGTTTTCCTAAACCTTTGCCAAACACCTGTAAAGTTACAATGATTCATTTAACACACAAGTTTACTGCAATACTCTCCGGTCTCAGTGCACGGCAAGTCTATTTTTATTACAAACGTCATTAAATATGCAAGGAAATATATATATTTCAGTCTTACCAATAATTTGGTGCTATAATGAAATACAACCTCTGTATAATTTAAAAAGTATTAACTAGTATCAAGGAATACCGGATCTTAGCATGTTTGACGGAAAAGATCCTTACCTTATAATTTTTGAATATTTAATGAGAGAATCAGATTGTCGCGTTGTTGATATTTTTACAAAAGATGGTCATCATAGAAATTTCAGTGTATTTTACATATCATAAAATTTATTGCATCGAGGGATAGGGATTCACGAAAATAACCGTATACGAAGGGAGTCAATTAAAGGGTTTCAAAAACGACCTACCTACGCAGACCCTACCTGCCGAGTGAAGGTTCCACGGATTAGATTCCCGATCGAGAGATACTTTATGTGAGGGATACATGTTTATTCTCGGACCATGGGTGTCTGTGATGTCTTCTTATTTGCGCATGTCCGTGCGACCTGCAACACCCAGAATTATAATACAAAGTTGTGAGTGTGTGAACGGTTATTTTTTATTTATTTAGTTTATAGAAATAGTTAGAAACACCTGCAAAATCTGTTACAAAAGTACTTGAACACCATAAACAAAAGAAAAAAACCATCGTCAAACTTATTATCATTAACATCAAATATTATAAAATTATCACACATTAAATTTGTGTAATATCTCTTAACATATGAAATAAATAAATTATACCATCAATCTATAAATACTAATATTATGACAACGAACATTAATAAAAGAATAATATATGAAATATACTCGCTACTCCTTAGCGCTAAAACCCACTTAAAAAGATTTTGTTTGAGATACAAAAAAAACTACAAACAATATAATAAATAATAAAAAAATATATAAAGAACAACTAACGGAAATTAAAAATTAGATTATTATAATTATTATTAACTACTACTTCAATTTACATTATCAGTACAGACAAATACACGATATGAATTTAACTTTTGATTGAGAATTTGTTAAAATATACACATAGATTGTGGAGAATCGTATCATACACAATCAAGTTGACTAATAAACTATGTTATTATTGCATATTTACGACTACTAACAATAAAAATAATAGTGTAGTAGTACCAGAATGTAACACGTAGAAAGAAGCATTTGGAAAATTATTATTAACTATTGGATATTAAAATTGGACTATTGATTATATATATATATATATATGATCATTAAATTTTTCATATTTTTTGCCTTGGTTACCCATCATTAGGTTTACTGATATTTTATATAGCCTATCATCTGCACAATCATGTGTTCAAACTACATACCAATTTTCATGAAGATCGGTCAAACTGTTCTCGAGTTATAACGGGACATACAGACAGACAGACAAAAATTTGCAAAATGGTCAAATTGATCTCAATGTGTCACAAAACGAATATTTATCATGAAATTTACCAAAAACCGGAAAGTACAGACAGAGAGACAACCGATTTATACAGATACAAAGATTTTATATAGCCTATCATCTGCGCAATCACGTGTTCTTACTACATACTACCATTTTTCATTAAGATCGGTCAAGGCGTTTTTGAGTTATCTCGAGACACACGAAAATTTCAACAGATTTACTAGTTTAAGATCTATCCAAGGCCCGTTTCAAAAACCATCTGCGATGAGAGCCCTCTTGCGACTGTGTTTTACGCCCGCCACAAAAGAGTTGGCAACGATGTATCCATGGATGTATCAGCCATCACTGATCCTCAACTTCTATTTTTCTGATGCTACGTATGTGTGCCAATATATTAGTTGTATTGTTGCCTTGAGTTTCACCTATATCCCTCTTGCCACAGTTACAATTTATCATCTTTGCACCCCGTACGTTCTGAAACCCATCACTGGCCGTATCACCAACAATGTCAAGTACTAAAGACATTTACATTTACAAGAGAACTCCATAGACATAATATCCAACTTGGACACTTGAACTTCGCACCGAACTTTCGGAGTTCTGTTTGATAAGTTGTCAATATGTCTGGTGTGGTGAACAGTATTTACAGGCAGATGGTATCGCCATAGGATCTCCGATAGCCCCGGTGCCGGCCAACATTTTTTTTTTTATATTTCAAAGGCAAAACATTAGAGGATGCCACTGTATAGCCACATGTCTATCGAAGCTATATGGATAATCTTTTCGTGGTGGTAACCAAAAATGATTAAGTTAAGCTGTTAGTGCACTAAAACAGCAAATACATTCAATTTACGATGGAGGAGGAGGGACACGATGAATTGCCGTCTTTAGAAGTTCTAGATTCCCGGAAACCCAACGGTAGAATTTCGCACATAGTCTACAGATAACTAACGAACACTGATCCTTGCGTGCAAGCAAACTCCCACCACAAGCCCTTCTACTTGTCATGGGTGCTCTGGTCCTCAATCGGTCAAGCTTTGAATTTATGCAATTTTTAGCATGTGAATGCAAACAATGTGAGAGTCATACTGGAATTTAAGGGTTATAAATGGAAATAAAGCTTTCGGCTGATGAGGAGCCAAAAACATCGGAAATGGGTGAGTGCAAAACGCTTACCTACATATTGTCACTTTAAAGGTGTAACAGATATAATGGGAGACCTCTTACGATCCAAATACAACATAAAGATATTTTGGCGTTCAGCCAATGACAAAGATTCGCTGAACGTACAAGGCGTACATATAATATCTTGTAACCGTGACAAGAGTATGTTAGTGAAACTCGATGCAACTACACGACTAGGACAACGAAACACATATATAACATCGAAAAATGAACAGAAAAGGATCTGTAATAGCCGAACACGTCCTGTACACATCCTGAACACGTGTAATAGCCAAGCATAAGACGCATTTCAGAATTGATAAATCTTCCCTGCTAGCAAGGAAGTAGTAGTAATACTTAGTACCACGGAAGCTACATGAATTAATAGAAATGCCGTTGTCTGAATTACAACCGTAGTCGTGGATGGAATGTTCCGAAGATCTAAAAACCAATTCTGTTCATCATATCGGAATCCTGTTCGTATGACGTAGTAGAACGCAACAATATTAGTGTAGTATGTACACATCCTAACACTGAGTAACAATGACTAACATGACGAAAGCAACCGAAGTAATTCCTATCCAGTCGACAACACAACGTTGTCCACGCATTCGTGGGGGTGCAGAACACAATCAGCAAGCGCGGTCTTTACACTGAGGGCTCGGTAAAAGACCTCGGATAGGTTCGAAACTAGTCGGGCGAATCTGATTTAACAACAACGTGAGTAAGCCGTAATATACCCGTAGTTAATATACTCTTTAGATAGTTAGTAAAACATAAAGCACTTTTAATACTTTAGTCTTAAATTGCTTTAACCATAATTAAAAACTATTTCATATAAATTACGGACTGGTAAAATGTAGACGAAATATCACGAGGCAAAATCAAATTGTCGACGGAAATCCGCAATTATATCTACTGCACAAATGGAATAGGAAGCTCGGTATACCGAAATACGCATAGTGTATCTAATAACCTACTTACTCGACCTCAGAAGCAATACAAACTTTTTTACAATGCCATTACGTACAGAATTGTTAGCGTATTTTTCAAATGAAGAGATATAACCGATATTCACAACGGATTTAGTTTTTGGTTTGTACAGCTTTCATTTAAAAAAAGGTTGCATTATCGAAAGCGCCTTGGTAAATTTATATAAACTTCGGCGTCACCAGTGATGTTATTGGAAAATACAAAACATCGTCA
This sequence comes from Megathymus violae, assembly GCA_003671415.1. Lineage (NCBI taxonomy): Eukaryota > Metazoa > Arthropoda > Insecta > Lepidoptera > Hesperiidae > Megathymus > Megathymus violae. The sequence continues at coordinate 3,868,250 of PDGT01000007.1, forward strand.
CAACCATTCAAATAATTCATAGTACTTCCTTAGCTATTATTGATACAAACTTATGAAAATATAAAATTAATTTCCAATAAAATTATATATTGAATAGAATACCAATTTTACCATCTTTGCCCCTCTATTCTGCTATTTGCTAATTCTTCTGTTTTTGGAACAAACAATAAAGACAATTTCGATTTAATGAAGCGTCTAAATTTTTTACATTACTTTGAAAAAGGAAACCTCTCTTTGAAATTACTTAGGTCAGATTTTTCTAATTAAATTCTGAACGTTTAAAATAATCGACATATATTCCTATTAGTATTACGTCTCACATACGCAATAAAAAATCATCAATAGTATATGGTAATTGTGAAACCTATGAAATGCGTTTCAATATTTCTTAATTGTTCCAGATTCGAGATTTCCTGACACTCGACGCGCCGGATGCAACATGTTACTGAAATGACGTCCAATCACTATGGGCATATTTACTCAATTACCCATCGTAGAATGTGGAGTATACGTCTTTCTCATTATCATCCATATTCCGATACTGCAAGGCGAAGAACAGTCACAATGTCCCAGCCTAACAGAAAACCCTATTTGCCCTTGCTATAATTTTAAGGAAGGTACTGTCATATTTCTTATAATTACCATTATTTCATAATTTTATAGCTAACTTTCTATTGTTTTGTATTTTTACAATTGTGTATATTTGCAACATTGCAATATTGTGTTGTGATTTAAATTCCTAAAAGCTTTTTTATTTCAGGTCTATTTTTAGAATGTCCAAGCGCCACCCCCGGAGTCGTTAAAAATGTCCTATCAAAGATAAGAGGAACCATTCAATCTTTATCAATTTACGATCTCGAGAGCTCAACAAAAGAACTTAAAGCAGATCTATTTCCGTCACAAATGAAAATACTCAATTTACAGATTTCACAGTCCTCTATTAACAAAATAAGTCCTAATGCTTTCATATCCCTTCGGGATTCGATAGGTTCACTGAGTCTTATTTCTAGTAAATTGAACAGGATTCCACATGAATCATTTACTGAGTTAATTAATATTGAAGCATTAGACTTACAGTTCAACGAAATCAAAGAAATTCAAGCAAACACATTTGCTCATCTAAAATTGAAAAAAATTAATTTAAAGGGAAACAAAATATACAATATTTCTGAAAATGCATTTTACAACTTAGATGACAGTTTGAGCGAGTTGGATATGACAGAAAATTTTCTGAATGTATTTCCTTTAAAACCTCTGAGGAATTTGAAAAAACTTAGCAATTTGAGGCTTGCATGGAACAAAATTCATTCTATACCTGAAAACATGAATGTGACCATTACAAATTTGCTAACTTTAGATTTGAATTCTAATTATTTCACTAAAATTTCAAATAACTGGTTTAATTTTATGCCTAAAATCAAAACCTTAACATTTTTTAGCAATCAAATTCAAGAAATAGAGGAACAGGCATTTTATTCATTACAACACTTGGAAACATTAGACTTAAGTAGAAATAAAATTATTAATATAGCCAAAAACGTTTTTCAAAGGAACCGCAACATTCGCACAATAGATCTCAGTCATAACCACTTACATCATATAAATGGCGTATTTTCTAACTTACACCAGCTCTCAGAAATTTTTTTGTCTGAAAACAATATCTTAGAAGTACCCGACAATGCTTTTCTTAACACAATTGGGTTAACGGTTCTCAATCTGGAGTATAACGCTATTCAAAGATTACAATCAAACTGTTTCAGTAGTCTATCAAATTTAACACAACTGCATATGGGAACAAATTTTCTGAAAAATCTTCCTAATAATATTTTTCAGAATAATCGAAAGTTAGTGACGTTAAGTTTAGATAATAATGAAATTAATGAATTAAGTGAATTAATATTTGATAACTTAGTAACGTTGAGGGAAATACGTTTACAAAATAATAAATTAGAACGTATTAAGCGCAACGTATTTAATCCTTTGCCAGAATTATTGGAATTGCATTTACAAAATAATGTCATTGAAAATATTGATTCCCAAGCATTTATTACTCTTAAAAATCTCCAACACATTAATTTGCAGGGTAATCGCTTAACTACTGTAGGAGACATTTTCCCAAATAGAAATTCATCGTTAGTATCGTTACAATTAAGCGTGAACTATATATCTTTGTTGAAAAATAGCTCTCTTACAGGACAAATAAACGTTCAAATAATGTGGTTAACACAAAATGATATCAGGGTTTTAACTTCAAACCTTTTCAAGGATTTAATTAATATTCAAAGGTTGTATGTAAAAAACAACAGCATTGTACATATTGAAAATAAAACTTTTATGCATTTAAAAAAACTTAAGTTTTTGGATATTAGTAATAATAAGCTTGGTAAACTAAGCAATGAAACATTTTTTAATCTAACCACGCTGGAGGAATTGTACATGCAGTGTAATAATATTAGACAAGTACCAAAAGACACGTTCAAATACCTACTGAAGTTAAAAATATTAGACTTATCTCAAAATGAGATTACTGTATTAGACTTTGATATTTCATCACTTCCAATTAAGCAGCTCCGCCTTGGAAAAAATTCTATAACGGTTATAGAAGTAAATTCACTAAAAACATTACCAAATTTAAGTGATTTGGAATTGAATGATAATTTTATAACATGGGAAGCTATTCTTTACATAGAAATACCTGGTTTAAAATCTTTGGTGTTAGCAAATAATAATTTCACATCTCTACAAAACAAAACCTTCTCTCATTTACCATCATTACAAACATTGTCTTTGGAAATGTCCAATATATCACATCTACGCCCAACAACATTTATCAAAAATCAAAATCTTTTAAGAATTAATTTAGCTTATAATAACTTAAAGGATTTGCACAAAGATGTATTTGCTTACACGACCATTTTACAAGAACTTAACTTGAAAGGAAATAGCTTCACGGATTTTCCCCATGTAGCTCTGTTTAATGTCACATCTCTAGAGATTCTCAATTTATGTCATAATCAACTGCATAACATCGATTTCTTTAAGTTTATAGGTTTACAAAATTTGAGAACCCTTAATCTGTGCGATAATCGTATATCAATTCTGAACGGTTTCAATTCTCCGTCACTAAAAAATTTGGTAACGTTAAACTTAAGCAATAACATGCTAACTGTTCTTCCCCCGAATTTTTTTCAACATTCTATTGGTTTAAAGGAAATAGATTTGTCTCATAATTATTTTAAATATATCCCGAGTAACGGTCTGTCAGAAGCCGTATTACCAGCACTTACTACATTGAATATGTCATCAAATTCACTAGTACAATTGTTGCAAACATATCCAATAAAACAGTTTCCCCTTTTAGAGGAACTAGTTGTGAAAAATACAAATTTAACAATTATTACAAGTAAGGATTTTGAAAATTTTCCTATGTTGAAAAGATTAACTTTAATTCAAAATTGTATTATCCGATTGTCACCGGGCGCATTCTCTAAACTTCATAATTTGGAAATGCTTGACTTAAGTCGAAACAAATTAGAAAATATTCCCAGGGAGAGACTACAAGGACTATATTTTACTAGATTACTTAATATCTCACAAAACAACATCAGAGAACTTGAAGAGTTTACGTCTGACCTGCAGTCCTTACAAAAATTAGATATTTCTTCCAATCATATAACAAGGATCAGCAAGGATGTATTCAGAAATCTTCATAGTCTGACAGAATTAAACTTAAGCGGTAATTGGTTATCAGCAATATCTGCAGACAGTTTCAAGAAATTGAATAAAATAATTCACATAGACTTAAGCCGTAATTACTTTGAAATAATTCAAATGAAGGTGCTTACTACATTAGAAACCCAAATAAAATCCATATCCTTTGATGGTATGTATTCTCCAAATTTTTTATTATACACATATTTACTGCATGGACCTATGCTTTACTTAATAAAATTTAATATTTATTAACATTTTTTAGGAATTTTTTATTGACATAAAAGTGTAATTTTTTTGTGGTATAATACGAATATTAAACCTGAAGTAATTTTTATATGTAATAATATTTATCATTTTAATTTTCAGTGTTATTTTGTTGTATTCATCACTTGCCGTATTTATCACAAACTGATTTACAATTATTAAACTGTGATTTACACTGTGGCAACATTCCACTATATGTACAATTTGATAGCACATTCAAAGACTATAATTCTGAACTACGCAATGGAAGCTTTCTTCTACCCATGCTTATATACAAACTCCAAACTCAAAGCAATCCGAGCACGGGCACTTCCCAACCATAACTTAGCCTTCCAGCAGGTCTTCCTTTCCCAAAACAGTGTAACAATCGTTTGCTTATTTTTTACTTCTGTAGAAAGCTTCTGTACATGTCATTATTTAACGGAATTAGATACCCCAATTAACAGGTATTTGACATATTTCAGAAAATCCGTTAACCTGTAACTGTGAATCTCAAAATTTATGGATCTGGATGCAAGAACATTTAAAAATCGTTAAAAAAGGGAGTAGTAACTTGCGATGTGAGCATCCAGAGGAACTTCACGGATACAGTTTCCTCAAAATCACCTCACAAAAACTGTGTGACATACCCATTGTGATTCGTGTTGCCATTCAAGACATTCAAACATATTCAGTAATAGTGTCCTGGCAAAGTCGTAATCAAAGCGGTCTCAATGGGTATCAAGTGGCTTACTACGGAGAACAGACGCCAAATATTGTAAGTAGTTAGGAAAATCTTTTGTTTATGAGATATCTTTTAAGTTTTGAAAAGACATGTAACAGTTTCTCAAAATTAACTATATAAATTATAATTATACCTAAAAAATTATACTTGGTAATTTACACTAAAATTTAAAATATATTATATAAAACTCGCACAACCACCATTAGAAGAAACATTTGAATACAAGGCTATGCATCACTTCAATGGACCATAAAAAATATTTATGTTTCTCGCTTGTGGATATTCGGTTAACTGCGAATCCAGTTAAATGGTCCCTTGTTACAATGGTACATTCGACCTGCATTTTTTTAAATATCCAATGCTACAATAATAGGTATGGTGATATAATGTTAATGCTTTTTTTTGGTTACAGATACGAGGAAAGATTGTAAATGTTACAGCTAGATCGACGAGATTGAATCATTTAACTCCTGGTGCACGATACACAATATGCGTTATAGCAATCGGTAACTTTAGAACACCGTCAGGCTTTTCCGTACCAGATGCAAGAATCGCACCTTCAGTTGAAAACTCAAGTGTCCATTTATACGGAGATGAGTTAATTTTTAATAATCTAAAATCTAACATGAACGATACTCAAACTAGCAAATGTACGAGTGTGAGCACAATTGAGATTTTTGGTGCAGCTCTAGATAGTCCTTTCTCTAATACATATATGGGCATCGCTGATATGTTAACGAGAAGGCTTAGCTTAATAGTCGGTTGTTGTATAGGTTTCATAATATTCATTGTCTTAGTATCAGCGTTTGGTTACATTAACACTAAGAAACGACCGGGCATCTCAAAAGTCGAAGAACAGCAGGTACCCCAGTATATATCTTATGACAATTTTACGACACCTAATGTAGAGGTTCAAACAACTGACATGGATATTAATACTATGACGGAAAAAACAAAAACTTGATGTTTTTATATACAATAGATGTATAATTATTATGTTATCAAATTTGAGTACGAATTTTCTCTATTTAGTTCTGTGTTCATGATATTTAAATAAATACTTAAGAATGTGGCTTTCTTTAAACCAACCGATTATGTCTAAAAAATATGTGATAATTATAACTGTACTTTAAAAGGACTACTTTTCTATGTAAAATATTTTATTATCATATTATCCTACCATAATATTATAATCACATTGATATGATTTTAAATTTTAATGCTCACGCATTTACACATTCGTATCAAGAATCCATTTATCTTGGGTGTTATATTTCCAACTTATCTATTTTATTGTACACTTTACTATACTGTAACTATTTGTTCTTATCTAATATTATAATTTAAAAAAATTCCGTATAATTATGTCATTAGTGATATATCGTTACCAAAACGTTTAACGTTTTAATCTTGAAATTTTTATTGTGATTACTACACATTATTATAACTGTATAAATAAATCGTGTATGTAAGACAATAGTAATACTTTATTATTTTGTAACAGACTGTATCTACGTAATTATAATTATAATAGTTTAACTTAAGACTAAATGTAACGTAAAGCGTAGGTATTATGTAACAAATATTTACATATATTCTGCAAAGTTCTTTAGGTAAGAATACTAATAGTGTTATTTCTAAATGAAAGGATATCAAATTTTAATTGAACCTTCTACCTATCTCTACTGTAACATGTTAGTAGTATGTAATAAATAGTATTTTGGGAAAATACTTCATTAATTATGACAGAAAGTTCCATGATACACTTGCATTACTATGAAAATAGTTATTTGTGTTAGACATGTTCAAACTATTTTTTTTGATTTTACTAGTTCTTATTCGTAACTAGGGAGAATACTTTTTCATAAGAACGAGATGCTTAATTGTTGTCAGTGAAATATATGTATGAGTAAGTTTCGTAAGTTATCATATCATAAATAATAAATCGTCTAAATTAAATACATTTACTATATTAAACTACATTTCGTGAAAACTGAATTACTTAATTATGGAGTAGATCCATTAACACAAGTAGATCCATTAACACAAGTAAATCCATTGACACAAGTGAATAAAAAATGTAAGCACCACATTATTACTGACATAAAATTTAAATAATGAAACAGTAGGGCTAAGTGAAATGAGAATTTTAATCTAATTTAAGGAAGTAGTTACTGTACGAAATTTTCTTGAATTCGTTATAAATTTGTCGTGATATATGTTTAAAACTAGTAAATTTGTAGTATTAAAAATAACATTTGTGAATAAAGATGTTGTTTTATTTCATATCTTGTATTATTTAAATTCAGATTAATCTTAATTTTGTATCTAAAAAACATTCAACAAGTCGTATCATATCAATGTATCGAAGTTAGAAACTAAAATTTAATGTCGAAACATCTGCTACACAATACTAAATCCATTGTAAGCAGATTCTTAAACTGCTTTTAGCTACAGTACCTCAATAGGTCCAGAGATGTTTAAAAGAAACAGTTTGTTATGGGAAACATTTCTCACCGTGAAAGCTATATATTTTAACTATAACTCACTCATATGATATATACTTGTATCAAACAATCACCATCTATTCGTAACATTACAAGCTAACAAAACAAACCTATGATATGTCTGATTATCATCATTTAACGCAAGAATTGGACCAAATACGTGTACAGACGCATTGCTTTGTTATGTAAAAGGAATATCAAATAAAATTAGTATGATAGATACTAGATAAAAAATATAACATAAAATCCACTTGTGGTGGAAAAAAAGTTAGGGGCCTACTTACGATCACCTAAAAGTATAACGCGATACCAGTGCGCCGCGCTTTATAAAGGTTATTTTAGCTGCAGAAACTTCTACATTGGTTAAATAAAACTAACTATTACACGATGAATAAAGAAATGCGATGAAACACATCAACGCCGTAAAAAAGAACGTTCTGAAGAAATCCACCGTAACAAAACAACTAATTGAAGCGGTGTATGTCATTAGATTAAGGTAGCGTAGCCCACGACTAAGATATTTTTGTGAATACGATATTTTGCAATTGATGCATTTCACGTATTTAAAATAATATGTCTTAAGAGTCCTTTTAAAGCTCTCAGTGCGGAAAACTTTTGGAAACCAACATTTGTCTGTTGTGTCCATTAGATCATGAATCAATTAATAAAAGCTCTTGAAGTCTGTTTTCTAAAAATATATTTTTAAATTTACATTTAGTACTAATAAGACAGCGTAATGAACTATATAGTTTTGTAAAAGAATAGCTAATAATAGAAAATGATTAAACGCTCACCTATAAACTTCCAATGTTTATCATCATCAAAATCATTAACACCATACTTATACATAGGTGACTATTTTTTTAGGTAAATAGATGAGAAACGATCTAATGCGCCCCATAACATGAGTGGTTACCGCTGCCTTTGGTCATTCGTAACACTATTTTTTACATGGCTCTCGAACAATGCAACGGAAACACGCACAAACATGTCACTGGCAAGACGGGCAAAGAAGGGCACCACCATGCAGGAGTATTGTCGAAATTAAACTGGTTGTTGCAGAGCCCCAGCAATCCTCAACAGGAATGACCATTTGCCATAGCATCATGCGTTATTCAGCAGAAGGACACAAGGATGGATGGAAACGATAAATCTACTTCCTGTCTCACTAATTCAGATTTTCTAACAAAAAAGGGAATTCACAATCAAAGAGCTCGAAGAAACAGGAGAATAAAAAAATCCTCCTTTTTTCGATGTTGGTTAACCAATTCGATCATTTATTGCACCTAAAATTGTTAATAATATATGCAGCTTATTCTTCTTTATATCCTACTTTATACTCCTAACACATAGACAGGAATAAATACTTAAAATACTGCGTGGTATGAGTAGTAGTTTTTTGATTTACCCAAAGGCAGTCGCACGCAAAACTATTCAGTGTAATTTATTTAAAATAAAAAAGAAACTATTCATTTATGCATTCTACCTACTTAATAAATGGATTAAATGAATTATTCAATACAAAGAGTCGCGAACGTCGAGACCCGTTAATTTCTGGAGCGGCTCTATTCATCTCTGATTTCTTAGCTTACAAAGAAACCAGATCCCATTACAATACGGTTCTTTAGAAATCGCGTTCAATAAGTAATTTCTATCACAAATTTAATTTGAAAAATAATATCGAAATAGAGAAATAATCCGTTAAATTTATTTTCTATTTTGTAAAATTACATGTACATCAGTTAACAGACGTATCAACGTCCTGTAAGTAATAGCTTTTCACTACAATGTACTTACTTTGATCAGCGATTGTACGACATTTATTTAATAATTAGTACCTACACGTAATTGCAGTTTCTGAAATAAGAAACTAAAATAGAATAGAAAGTTATAATTTATAATTCTGTAAGAACTTAATATTTATATTATTGAATTAAAAGGCCAAGTTTATTCAGCTTATTTTGTCTTTTATTGCAATATTACTTATTTCTACAAAAGCAATTTTAATAGATTACAGAAAAACAATTCATTATTGCATGTAACTTTAAAATTATTTAAGACTCAAAAATATTGATTAATTTCATTTAAATTTGAAATGTACCCATTGACCTAATGAAAGAATTAACCAATTAATAATTATTACCCAATCCAAAATTGAAACTAAATATAGAATGGAATATATGTATGTTACACAAAAAGCCATTGTTTCGTATCGTTCATGACTTCGAAGAGTTTAAGTGTCGGCCAGACAATCGGTTTTGATACCGACATTTCCGGCGGCTGAGTTGTGAAATATTAAAAAGTTAAAGGGAACTCTAATACGGCCTTTATTATTAGCAAAAACACCAATTCAAATGAAAGTTTAAATTCATAAACATTTTCATATTTTCACCTAGCCGTATATGATTGTTGAGTTGATTGATTGTACTGAGTCTGAATTAGTTAAAACTGGCACGAAAGAGTATCAAATTAACATTAACAATACTAATACAAAACAAGCATGTAACTTATGAATCCTATTCCACTGGAACAGGTGCATTTCCCAGCGTAGAAAGTAACTAAATGTTGACCTACGAGTACGTGCGGTCAGCCACTTTATTCAGTAGTTTACGCGAATATAACAGCCAAATAAACAAACGTCTCATTCATATTTGTTCCCACACTTATAGTGGTAGGCTATGGCATAAAAATACGTCATTTTGTGAGGCCAAAAGTATTGAAACATACACATACACATACACACACACACACACACACATACATATTTAACGTTGCGATAATTCTATAATGGTGACGATAAATTTATCGACATCTGATGATAATGACACCATGCGATGTTGACTGATATCTTGTCATTAAGTATTTTTGTCTATAGTTGGTATAAGATAAATAGAGGATCAAAATAGCCTGGTCATCATCAGACCTTTGGTGTCCCTTGATTATTAGGTCAGTCAATTTATTTTATATCATTAAAGTTGTTGAATAAAATGTTAATATGTATGCAGCTTAGTTCAATGATCGATAAAGAAAATTGTTTAAAGTGGGATCGATGGGTAGGACAAAACTTCGTATTGAAATAATAAAATCAGTTAACTTTGAAATGTTATGGTTTATTAAAGGTCCAAATAGTATTACTTTCAACTACAAACAACAAAGATAACCCAAACCAAAACCAAACATAAAATCCAACCGGCCCGAAACCTAATCCGGACAAAATATAAAAATAATCGGACGTAAAAATAAAAAAAATAGTATTTATGTATTTATACAATAATTGATCGAAACATCAATTTGCTTTTATAGGTATTTAAAACCAAAATATCGCTCACAATATGAATATCATCAATAATACATTTGGACGGAAGTAATGATGAAACACCATTTTGTTTTACAACCACTTACTCATTGGATCAAGGATACAAAAGCGCGGTACGAATCGGAAAACGATTGTCATAATGTACCAATAGACAAACGAGCATAACAAGATAGGGTCCACTCAAAATGCGTATATACATCTCAATGTAAAAATGTTATCTCACTTAAAGGTAATAAGCAAATTTGTTAGTATGATGAAAACATGCAAATAAAATACAAATATATAATATGTCAACATAAATTAAGCAAATGCTATTGAGTGGTAGATATAAAGTACATGACATTACTGGTAATAATAATTCAGTAGGTAGAAGAGGTTTGACTTGTTTGCCTTTCACGCTTGTTCTAAAAATGGAGCTTGAAATTTAATAAAAGTGTCAGGTGTCAAAATTAGTTACCCCTATTACCACTCACTCCATTGTAAATTATCAAAATAAGGGCTTAGCCTTTAAATTATTTCATGTTAATATTTGTTGTGTTTTCTTGTGTTACAACAAGGCGGTGACCACCTTTGGATGTTTCAGAACTATTCAATCGAGGATAGTATCCGTCTTCTTTACCACCTCACAATTCATGAGTGTCTGAAAGGAACATTTCCTCAAGCAATTCTTCGAAATTACAGTGTAAGCTTAAAAAAAATAATAGTAATATTATTTCAACACTTGTGAAGTTTTTCTACGTATTTCGTTTGCAGTGTGGGAGAGTCAATTAACACGTTGTGTTAGCGCTTCCTTCTTGAGTGGAAATGTGTCGGTTGTTACCACTGCGTAAAAGATATGGAGCGGCGGCAACCACTCTCAATCACGTGGCGTGTCTGCTCATTAGCCAGCTGTTACTAAAAAAGCTTATGTTAGTAAGAATAACATGCTCATTAAGCGCTCATTGTACCATCATTGTATCATAATTTATCATTGCTCTTATCATGTCAAGTTGCTTATAACCTATTCCCAAGTCAGTAATTTAGTGAATTTGACCTCGTAAAGACTACAAAAAATATGTGTTGATGAGTGATCGACCTTGTTATAGCCATAAATTATATTCAAAGCTTAAAATTTATTGTATTTTACACTTAAATGTCCATAGATGTACACAGTCACTGTATGTCAGGTGGTGTAAAACTCCATTATACAAGTACTTTTTTTTAATTACTAGCCGACAATCGGGCAGACGAGCTATCTGATGGCATGTGGGCACCGTCACCCAAGGACATCAGCAAGACCAAAGTAACCACTGATGCGTTGTCGCCAAGGAAATCAGAAGAAAGTAAGAAAGATTACATATGAATCTGTTACAGGGTCCTAGATATATACACTAATTTTAATATTTATTATTTAATTTTAATTTAACTTTTTTTGTAACATACGTAAATTTTAATAGTTATTAGTTTTAATTAACCACTTGAGATTATAACTCTAAAGTAAATATCTGTTATCTCTTGCTACTTCTATACAATTATGTAATATGCTTATTATTAATAAAAGACATCAAATCAGTTGACATTATTTAAAGATAAGGTGATTTAAGATTTATCCATTTTTAAGTTCAAGCTTATCTTTCTTGATCATAGGGCACTCTGCTGATAAACACGGAGTGCCATATTTCTTCTTTTATAGATTGCTGCACTCTGTACAATTCAACTTAATCTCGGTGATCGGTCGATTGGTCAATGGTACTAGTGCGAAATAGTAAGTGTCATTACCTACCTGGTAAACCTTATAGATATCCGCTGGAATGTAGTTTCTCTTTTTAAACTCAATTTTGGATTATCTAAACGTGTTTCTGTTGCGATGTTGGAAAACGATGTATCAAACAGCCCGAGTGTTACTTATGTGCCACTAATCTACTTACAAAATACAGACCGTCTGCATGACCCTGACAAAAAAAAAATCTATACATAATTTTAGTATATCCTAATATTTATCATGCTGGCGTTCTTGAGGTGACGTTACATATGTCAGTATCGTTTACATTTCATAAAATGTTATGTAATATCAAATTACAATAGAGTTGCGTGACGCAACACGTGTTTACAGCGATGCAATTACTAAACCAGAGGTAGCTGCGAATAACTACGTTAGTGCAAATAAAAATAAAATTTTCTGTGTTACATTTTATTTATACATTTTATTTATTTCGCTATCGTGGGATTTAAACTATGGTTAAAGGTTATTTCAAAATGCTGTTTTATTTTTTACGAACTTTCATTTATGTTACCCACGGGTGAATATTATATGTAAGTGAATAGTTTTGCTTTTCAATTTAAATACAATCTAAATTTCTATGACAGTTTTATCTAGAACGCTAAAAAAAGATTGTGTCAAAATTTACTTATGTCCGAAAAGAAATGAAAAAATTGCTTTTATATACGTTACTTGAATGAGTTTTACCGTCCCAATAAGTTTAATTCGTAATATATCGTCAAGTTGTATTAAAACAGTTATGTCGTTTATATAGGTTTCTCCGAACCATGATAATATTTTTTGGATTGATTCAATTTTTGGTTATTATTTTTCAAATTATGCGTGTATTACACAAAAATTCCTATCTGATTTCAATGCAATTTTCAGTATTCAAATTCAGATAATTTCAAACTGTATAAACTATATATGAATAGTACCAGAAAATGACATCTCTTTTATCAAAAAATTGAAATTAGTTGGAGCAAGGTGAGAATCATGAGTGGCAAAACGTTTTAACTCGCAGCTCCTCGAATTTTGCCACCGTGTATTATGCCGCACATTAGTTATTACAGTGCCAAGTTAGAATCGTAATGCAAGTCTCGATGCGAATTTACTGATGGGTTTCACCTAATTCACGAGGCGTAGTAACCGCAAAAATTTTATCATTTTCCCAATTCGACTTAAATGAATTTAGATTGTTAATCAAAGAAAGTTTCTACTACTATTATTAATTTATACTATTGTTTCCAATGCTAACCACTAAGTATTGTGTTCAGCCGTAGAAATGGCTCGTCCTTGAAATTTAAATAAATCGCTTGTACCAGAGACTAGTCCAAATACCTCATTGATTTTTCGAACTATACTTGAGGCAGACTTTATATTCGCAACTAACGCGACATTTAAATTTTTGATGACGCCGAAACAATATCGTTACAGAAATTCTGTAGGTATTCATTTGAAATTGAAAATTTAAAACAAACATATTTGAGTTCATTGCTTATTGAGAATCGGCATTTTCCTAAGTAAGAAATGGAATATACAAACTTTTCAAAAGTAAGTGTTTATAAATTATACGTTAATACACCAACACATTATTCTTTTTTTATATTAAAAAAGGAATTGAATATTGAATATTGGACTACAACTAATTGAGTCAAATAATGAAGACCATATTATTGTTACTTACATAACAGTGGTGAAGACTTCCGGAGAGTCGCAGACTACTGTACCATAATAACAGCACTGTAAAAGCAACTCACCATTAACCAATGTTAAAACCCGCAACAATCCGATAAATAAATTTCGTTGACTCCTTAATTATAAAATATATTATTCCATATATAGCAATCGAAACTACATTCCACCTAGTAATGGTTTTAGAAAGGAGGAGGCCTTACAGAGGTTAACACCTCGATAGAAGGGTAAAAAGTAAAAAAAAAATGACGACCCCATAGCCCAGTAGGTAGTGACCCTGCCTGCCGAGCGTGGGGTCCCGGGTTCGATTCCCGGCCGGGGCAGATATTTATGTGACAGATAAATGTTTGTTCTCGGGTCATGGGTGTTTGTGATGTGATAATTGTGTATGTCCATGCCACCCGCAACACAGGGAATCCTAGTGCGGGGGTGTGAGTGTGTGAACGTTTACAAGTTTATAAGAAAAGTATGGCAAATATCGAGCCGCTGGTTCATTTATATAGTCATTAATGTCAGTAACCAAAACTGCATTCCTATCTTCACAACATATTTCTCAGAATCGTGACATGTTTTTCTAACCGATACAAGGTAATATTCCGTTGGTTTTCCCTTCAGTCGAACAACACAACATAAATATTCTAGTACCTTCCAATCCATTCATCCCAGGACCTAATTATTTTGATACAAATTAATAACTCAACTGTATTTGATTTAACAAAAGATTTGAATTGGAGGAACGATGACTCATATTTCGATCAATGTAGTCAATGATAGCTACACAAGTATCTATACGTATAGCACTAGGCATATAGATCGTTTGCGTTTGCTCAGTCCAAATGGCCATTGTAACTCAATATGACCTCTTGTCGCTTCATATAGGTCAAGTGTCTAATGATGTTGTCTGAGATGTGCCCCTTATCAAAATAATACTTGAGCCATTTTCGAAGATATCATTAAAAAGTACATTATTGTTTATATCGTTACGAATACCGTGGCCCTTCTTTATTAAATTTATTTTAATAACAGGAGAACTTCTTTTGGTTAGTATACATTCCGGATTACAGTACTTAATAGATATGATCGAGATTCTTCCCACAATATGAGGATATGGTTTTCTAAGCCACCCAAGTGTAGATTGAAAGATTTTAAATACCTTTGAGAATAATATAAAAATCTCTCAGATATTTTCTTACGATGTTTACATTTATTGAAGTAAGGAAAATTAATTTCTATTAAGGACTAATCGAAAAAATTCCTAAAACCGAAGATAAACCTGGACTAACACTGCTAATTAAATTATTAATTTTGTTCAATAAATCTGTTACGTAATTTTTTAAGTATTTTTATTACTAATTTCATGCAGAGAACATTAATGCTTAGAAAAATTTCTAAGACGCAATTGTTAGTAATTGTATTATGCATGTTCTCGAAATATCCGCTACTAATATTCTGTCATTTCGCCAATCCCGGATAATGTCGGCGCTTAATAGCTATCATATCCGCGCTTCCCTTATTAAAATCTCTCTCGAATTGGAAAACATACTTATTCTATGGCTTAGTGACAAGACTTAATGATGAACTAACGTCATCTGTGCATGAATCTTTAAATACATTATTGTATTGAATGCCTACAACATTGGACTATATTACTGCTATAGAATTGATTTCTTTTCTGATAAGCAATATGGATAGACTCCTATGTCATGCCGAAATAAACAATAAAATAAATCATCGCTTGATTTCGTTGAAGAAATACCACGAGATAACCTGCAGAATTAAAAGTTCTCCATAATATTAGAGGACTTGGTATCGTTATGGTAATAGGTATTGTGTCGCCAACATAATTCAAATACTACCTAGGTTGATATTTAATGTATAGCTACTAACGAGGTTTGAGATGAAATGCCTCATTTGCAAGCGGCTTTGACCCAAATAAGGAAGTTCTACTACCTACTAAAAGTAATCATAGTACCTATTTAAGTAAAATCTCACCAACAATTTTAAAATCACTACCTGACATTTAGTTCCGGCGTTATCTTTGAACAAACCCACAAGTTAGGTATTGAGTGCGTAAAGCTGCCAACAACTACCAAGTTGTTTGTAATTACAACCCTAAATTGGTATGTGCCACAGTAAGATGTCAGCACGATTCTGTTATTTACTACAGTTTAGGGATAACAAGGGGAGACAGAGGTGATGATATCCGCCCATACAATGTTATCCATTTCTTTTGAATGTTTTAACTCTCGTTTAACGTTAAATAAGCAGAGAAAGCAGAAGTTTGTGGTCAATTTGGAAAATTGTTGTTTGTTAATTTAATTAAATGTGATTTATTGGAAAGTTGATATCCTTCATACTTCCATTTGAATACTGTATGTATTCAATACTATCTATTATATACTTTCCTGCCTCCCATCCTTGAATAAAAATAGATAAATAAATATATTTTAAATAAATTTGAAAGGACACCTGCAAAAAAGTACTTATATAATGACGATCTATGAAACTAACTCCTATCTAAATGATTATCATACCATATTATTTTGTAGTTTCAATATAAACTCACGTTTAATGAAGTATTTATATAGATATGCCTCATTCCGCGGTATAATATAATACTCGATAGGTTTGAACAACCCATTTAAACCCAGTTAATTAATTGGAAAATAGCGTTCAAATACTAAGTTTTCCAATTCGAAACCAGAATGGTGGTATATACGATACCTGAAATTAAAATGTAAACTAAATTCTATTTCAAGCATTGGTCCACTTCAAATAGTTACCTTCTAACCGTTTTATTTTAAAGTTATCAATATTTCAGTGTTTAAAAGTAATATTGCATTCTGTATTCAAACAACGCGTACATACAACGAAAAAAATTATACCATGTTTTACTAGCTGCTAAGCAAAATGTTTTAATGCCTAGCCTTTTTTTTATGCCTTGATATTCTTCGTTAAATAGAGCGATAGTTTGATGAGTACACAGATAATTAATTCACTCCTGATGGGAATAGAAGACTGATGAAGTTGTGGATGTTGTTTTGAACTTAGATATTTGTAAAAAAAAAATAAACTGTGGAATTTAAAATTCCACGCACATCATCTGGATTCGTAGCGATCCTCAACAGTTCGAACAAGTCCGAGCTTCCTTCGGTGGTCTTCCCAGAGTGTTATGATATGGGGTTCTTTAAAAATGACGTAAAAAGTGCTCTGCTTCAGAGCTGGCGTAGGATTGGTGCCCCCTGACATTGCTGATTGAGTGACACATATTCATAGGCGACGGTGACCGCTTAACATTAGGTTGCCTGTCTGCTTTTCGCTAGTGTTTAAAATCATAACAAAATGTGGATACTGTTGCGTTACGATCTTTGCTGTTGTCGTATATAAGTTACGATGGGTATACCACAACCAGTCAATCGATCCTCTTACCGTGCCCTATGTAGCTTACACGGTACCGTGGCCTAATTAATAGTGCCTCGGCCTACCGAGGGAGGAGTCCCGAATTTAAATCCAGGCCGTGGCCAACATTTATGTGAGTGTTTTTCTCAGGTTATGATTGTTTGTGTTGTCATATATGTACATATGCATTCGTAATACAGAAAATCCTAGTGAGTATGTGAAGGGTTCTAGTTAATGCTTGTGCATTCAGTGTTGAATCCGCATATTGGCTTTATTAATGGCATGGCTTACTGCCTGTTATCTGACCTTAACTACCGGGAACAGGGGTTTAAGGTGTCTTTTGAAGCACAAAACTGCTCGAGAAATATTAGAGTCGTCCATCCCATTACCGACCACGACCGCGGTTGCTTAACCCTAGCGATCGTAAAATCCCCAAGTTGCTGGCTCTAAGAGCTCCTGTCCTGCACCAGTTTCTCTAAAGAACGATATTATTGTTCTTTTTTTTATATAAATAGCCGAATCAACGAGCAGACAGATCACCTGATTGAAGCGGTCACCGCCGCCTATGGACGTTCGAAACATCAAGTACCAACGTCAATTACCAGCCAAAATGAAAGCGAGGGCCACGCCTATCACTGGCTCTCTGACACTGAATCAGATACTCATAAAGGCTTATGATGCTTGATACTAGAAGAAGCCTGAACAATAAACTGAATACTGAACGTTTGAAAGAATTAATTTGACTTTAATTCTTGGCTTTTTATCTTTTGCCGTATTAGGACGGCCTAGAATACTGACCCCGATCCCATGCTGGCAGAACAGGGTGTCATAAGAGGCGACAGAAGACGGCCTGCTTGGTGATAGGGTTTCGCGTAAGGATTATATTATCAATATTATTATTAAGTCATAAATTATTACTGATATTATTATCATTCCGTGAAGTCTGTCTGTCTATCTACTACCCTTCTACTTGAGTCAGCCGCCAAACTACTTGTCGTATTCCGGCCGGGGGCTGGACGCCAGTACTTTCTTTTTTACTTCTTCTTTCAATGAACACTCACCATCAGGTCGCTACTCTAATTCTAATGTAGGTAGACTAGGTTATCAGTAAAGACGCCTTTTATTTATTTTTTTATATTTGGAGCTTATATTAAGGCTTATCATTTAGTCAACTTTTTATCACTTGAAATGGATATGTACTCGAGGAATTTATCAAAGCGACGTGATAGCAAGTTACTATAAGTAGTATAGAAGCACAAAACTATTTACAAAACTCAGCATTCCTATGTTACATAATTTAAAACATTACAATTAAACAAAGATTAGTCACGCTCCTAACCTCTCGTGGTTGCAGTATGTACAACAGGGCACGTTCGGTTATCAAATCTATCAGACATACATATAATAAAGGCTTTAATGTTTGTAATATACAAAAAGAAATTCCTCTTTTTATTTGCCAAACACCTCAAAGTCACGTTAAAAATGTAAATATATTTTAACATGTATTTTAATATAGGAATATAGTCATTTTTAATACAAATATGTCTTTTTTATCAGTTGTCTATAATATATACATAAAAGTTTCATACTTTTATATACTACGTAGTATGTATGTATCGTTCGCAATTGACAATCAAAAGACCCGGGTCGTAAGAACTATAGGAACGAATGGGTCGCTATGACAAAAATGATTCGTTCATTCAATATAATCGCGGACGAAGTGAAACAAATGTGAAATGATTGATTGACAGATCGACCCATATGCGCTGTCGCGCTTTCTGGGTACTTTTTGGTTCCCATCGATGATGTTGAATCGTATAGGTCGTTCAGCTATCTATTATAGTATTAATTCATAAAATAAATAAATTTCTAAAGAAAGATGTTGATTTTATCATTTAATTGTTTAAGGCACGTATTTCCCAAAACAAACCGCAGTGTTAATATTATATTTAAAAATATGTAAAGGCTTCTCCAGTGAGCTATGTAAATAAATAAATTTAATTTAGGTTTTCGTATCAAAAATGTACATAACTCTGCCGCGACCGAAATTGATCCAATCAATCAATTAAACGGGTCGAACGACCCGGATCGTTTAATAAACGGTTCGGTAAAGATCTGGATCTTTAAAATTGATTAAAGGACACATGTCTATACTACTACTACATAGGTCATTCGATAAGTTATTGAGTTGCTCGAAATTTAAAAACGGAACACAGATGTATTGTATATTTTTTAAAAGCAGATTTATTTGAAAATAGAACTCAGTAAGCTATTAGTTTCCTGAATTTTTAAAAAGAACACTTCTAATAATTTTGCTGCAACTGTCTTAGAGCTTTTTGTTTTAAACGATAGTAAAGCTATATCCACGAACATTATTACAATTTTAAGTTTCCTTTATCCGAACAATTAAGTTTACAATGGTTACAAACAACCTAAGGGGATTCAGCTCTATCTCTATCAGCAATTTTTAAATGGTTTACACATTTAAAAGGGGTAAAATGAACTTTAAAGATGACCAAAAAAGCGGAATTCCGCAATCAACGGTAACTAGCAGTTTCAGTAGACCATTTTCCACAATAACTGTAGAAGATCGTGGACTAATAAAATGTTAGTTTGAGAAGACCCACAAATCACATACACGGACGTCGCATCTCGACGTATAAGTTGGGTGAGCGTTCATATCATCCTATATCAACATCTTGGAGTGAGGAAACATTGTAGCCGTTAGCAAGTATGGGTCATCTCAGAAGGACTACCACAGACGAAATTACACCTTTAGAAAAAAATGGTGGCTATGTGAGCACCTTCGACATTCACACTAATGTTTATAATTGTCTCACACATAGTCACAAACATTTATAATATTTTATTTATTTATTATATTGTACACTACACATATAAACATACGTACAAACATACAAGCTTAGTCTCCATTACAATCACCGATACTTGCCGAATCAAACAACGGTTTAGCTAACATCACATCAAGCACAACTTTCTTCGACTCTCGGACTTCGAGGAATAATGCCTTGTCGCATACATCCTTCAGAACAAAGGCGTTTTTTGAATAATCTAGTGTTGAAACCGTAATTCATCCATTCTACAACTTTGACTTCGCTCCCTGTGTTATTATTCTGTGCCCAATAGTGAAAGAAAAAATAAATGAATCTTTTTTTCCAGCGCCAAAGAAGACCTGTCTCCCTACGAAGTAGGATATTCTGACCTGTCTGATAAAGACTGTCTAAAGTATTTCTAAAATCGATTTAGACATATAAAACATTGTATAGAGCATGAAACGGAGTATTTTGAAAAGATGTAAATAAAATAAATAGTATTAAAATTATCTCTAAACTTATTGAGTGATCTACATAGTTATTTTCTTTTAGAAATATTCTAGTATAAATTTTTGATGAATTTATTATAGTAAATTTAAGATTTTTTTAAAAGTATTTACACTATGAGGACGATTAAGTATGATATGTACTTTATAATTATATGAAATATAAATGTAAGTACAGAAAAGATTTTTAACCTCATATGTGTCTGTAAAATGTTTCAAAGAGATCTTGTTATCATGATATAACTTCAAAATAAAAATATCTTAAGGCATCCATAAATGTTATTTCCTACAACTGGCGTATGGTTAATAGATTGAGAGCTTTTTATTCCTTTGTCTTCCACGGACAAGTAATTACATTGACAAGAGACGTAATAATGCCTTAAGTGTAAATTCCTTTCTCCAGATTAATTTTATGTCACAGTCTTAATAATTTTAAAATAAAAACTAAAAATGAGTGAATTGTTTGCTACTATTATTATAATAATTGCAGTACTATTTATTATCTGTGTATTTATGATTGTTTCCGGAATTAGACATATGTATATTTCAATGTTTTTAATGATACATAGCAACATAAATAAGTATTTATAATAAGTCCATACGTCCATCTGAGGTAAAACATCCATTCTAACCCATAAACATCTATAACCAGCCTCAAATATGTCTCTAGTCCTAATTCTAATTCTAGTTTCATACATTAATAATAGGTACAGCGCTGTTTATACCATCTTTTAAAATTTAAAGACATTTTAAGTCTATCTAAAATGTAATTTATTCTAATACACGTATACCCTACACCATTAATGTAATATATTTGTAAAGTTTTTAACAATTCAAAATATACGCGAATTTCGGATCAACTCGAAACTTGAAAGTTCTTCAAATGTATGACCTCTCACGATTTTTTTATATTAACAACTGCAAAACAAATACAGAAGAAATCTGAAGAAGTGGTCACCGACGTATGTAAACATTCGCAACACTTAAGGCATCCCGCATCACGGACGCGTCTAGATAGTAACGATTAAAGCGCTTCTTAACCGATTCTCAAACTATTTAATCGAAACACTTAAAAAGATTGACAGTTAATTTTATTTCGTGGCAGCTGATTGGGCTGATAAAATAACACGTTTGTGTAAGTTCAGCAGTTATTCATAAGACTATTAACTGCACGGAGCGTAGCTTAATTTACACACTTGTACGATAAGAGCTTAATGCGCTTTAAATATTACAAAGATTTGTTTAGATCATTTGAAATTTGGCTGAAAAGGAAATTAAACTTCCGATTATCTTCTACCTGCCGCAAAATAAAATTATGAAAACAAGATTTTGTATGTTTTATTAGGCCATTAAGGTTTTCTTCTTTTTCTTTTTCTTAAATTAAGGTAAAGTTTATTTTATTGACGTTAACACAGAAGTGTCTAAATAATTTCTTTATTTCCAAATATTCTTAAGTTTTCTTCAAAAATTTTCAAACACTATATGTATATATATATATATATATATGGCCTTTCCATTTAGTTAGAAATGGACTTATTTTTTATCTTAAATTCTTAACCGCAAAGATTTGCGGTCAACACTCGTAGAGTCTACTACCCTGATGATGCTCTGTTTCGGAGCGAAACACGTGTTGGTGACGGTATGTGTGTTGGTATATACTTTTATCATAATTGCATGTTTTCCTTTGTGGGAGGTTTCATGCATATGTAGAAGTATATACCATCATACATTGTGCTTGCGGATTGTTGCAAAGTAAATTAATACTAATTTAATATAATTAATTTCCGCAAAGTAACGCCTGATACTATCAACTATAATTAATATTTGTCAAAAAAGTTAAAATGTATGATATAATTACCGCATACAACAGCTTAAGTAAGCTTGATGAGGTGTAAATTAAAGGAAGCACTCACAAAATCGACATAAAATCTAACACTCAAAATACAACATAGACACAGAACAAGTCAAGTTTTGTTTCTTTCATCAGTAGCGATCTTTCCGCTAACTGAATAACAACAATAACAAAAAGCTTGTCTGCCGGTGAGTATTGAGATAGGGTCACCATTCATCAGACCAGGCTTGAACTAAATAATTTATAGGAATTAGTACATTTTTATAAATTATGAACTTATACGGCATAAACCTGTAGACCTGTGACGCGTCATTTTAAAATACCGAGTTTAACTTCGTTATTGATTTGCAGATCCGATTTAAAATTTTATGAATTTTGGACGTATGCAAATAACTGATATCGTCAAAATGATATACATATATACTGGCAAATCGTGCACAGTTAATTTGGTCAAAGAATTACAAATAAATATGCAATACTAAATACGAGTACACACACTAGGCACAAAATCATAACAAATTACGCCGGTTTACTTAATAACTTAAATTACTCATCGTCATCATAACAACCCATAATTGTCATATTGCTGGGCTTAAGCTCCAGTCATTTGTCACAACGAAATGTTGTCCGAATGTGGATAGATTTCCCATACCTTTCATCATGGAGAACTCTCAGCTATACAGGTTTCCTCACGATATGTTTTCTTTCATCAAGCAAGTGATAGTAATTAGTTTGTAATACGCATTTAATTTGAAATATCAAAGACAAGGCTTTCGAACCAAAATCTCCCGTATGTAAGACAGATTCAAATCATTTAGCTTCCGCTTCTTATTAGTGAAATATTTATTGATAACTTTGAAATAAAAGAAACAGAACTCCAGAAGAGAAATAATTTAATTATAACAAGGCAATGTCCCGAGGAAACAGAACGAAGAGCGAACCCTACGCAAGGCTAACTCCGCACCAATCTAATAAGGAATCGGCCGATAAGGAAAATGTTTCATTGACAAAGAATAAACAGACTGCTCAATTTTACCCCTCAAATAAACGTAATAAACGAACGCAATTACTACTTATGATAAATAAAAGACAACAGTCGCATAAATATTATTTTATTAGGAACTATCCGTGTTTATTGACCTGATTTATTTATAACTTTACTTTTTATTTCTTTCAATGACTCTATTCCGATAAGCCATATACAATGATGTTCAATAAAACTGAAAACTGAAATAAACTACAGTACTTTAACTTTCGAAAAGTGTTGTAAAAAGTGTGTGAAAAAAAAATAATTTCTTCTCAACTTCTGGATGAACGTTCATGCGCCTTAAACTAACACATAGCAGGGCAGTATCTGTATATATTTTTTCTTTTCTCTGCTTGTCTTTTACGGTATTACGCGTCAATGGTTATTCGGATTTAGATTTAACTGAATTAATTTATACTTTGTTCACAGATAGACAAAATAAGAATAAGATAATCGGATAAAGGATGAAAATAACTATGGACAATTTTTAAACCGAATAATCTCTTGAACCTCCGAAGACGTATAAGGGTAAAATATTCTAATAATTTATATTAATAAACAAAATTGTGAGCAACAATTGTTAAGAATAATGTGCACTATTTCTAAATTGAAAAAATATGAGTTACCATGTTCTTTAAATAGCCAGTAGCGACAAGCAATTCCAACCATCATCGTGCCCCTTGCAAATTCAATTGCAAAGTTCATTTCTCAAAGTTCTTTTAGCTGTCTGGTAGTCTCCAATTTTCCACAAATTTTATTATCATATTATTGCAAATATTTCAAATCAATGAATTAAAAAATGTATTTGCTAGATGATTATCGAGAATATTATTTATTGGACTGGACATAGTGGCTGGAATTTCCCGTTTCTTGGGCAGAGTATTAACTTGTATGAATTAACTGCCTGCAAAGTATATTTTGTAGACAAAGAATTAAAATTTTGTAGATACATCAGTTTAAGCTGACATCCAGTTTCCAAACAAACGACAGAAAAAAAAATTGCGGATAAAAACTAGTTTGTGAACGCTAAAAAGGAATAAAACATTGAACCTTCTATGCCGCTTGATTTGGTTTTTGTCAACGAGTTCTTTAACATGTTTATGTGTATGGAAAATGGAATTGCTAGTAAAATATTACAAATAATAAAGATTCATATAAGTTTACGAACAAAATTTCCTATATTGAAAATTTGTCTTTGGATTTCTTTGTTTTAAATATTAATAAGCTGATTTTTATTACTGTTTCCTGAATTATCAAAATTGTATTATTAAAATATGGAAATAAAAATGATTAAATATAAATATTTTTCTTAAACATTTTTATTGGCCGGTAACTTTTATTGCTTTTATGACATTGGTTAAGATTCCGTTTTGGATTTGTTTGCCTAAAATGTTAATATTTAATAAACTAAAACTAGATGATACACTATCATCTATCACTAGTACTCTCATTTAAATTCATTTTAAGCGGTAGACACTGAAAAGATGTCGTTTGTAGGATTTTTAAACCGAATACGAAAACGTATATATTGTATTTTCGTTACTTAATTCTACGTAGTAACGGCACTACAAAGACAAAATATGAAACGTAACTATTCTATCAACCACTAATGAAGTAGTAAATTTAGAAATAAAAATACCAGTAAACATAGGCATACGCGGTATTAGTACGCATAATTCTTTATTAATGACGTAAAATTTCTTTTCCGCTTCCAAATTTGCATGATTTGAGTGCTCCCCTCTAACGGGTGGATAATTGGAGATTCTGGAGCTTAAACACATCTACTTATCCGTTCTTATCTCATAGGACAATAAACAACATACGAGTATAAAATGAAAAAATGACTAGACGTCCTGTGAAGTTCTTAAATTAGTATTACTTTGCAACAATCCGCAAGGACAATGTATGATGGTTTATACTTCTATAAATTGTGCTTGCGGATTGTTGCAAAGTAAATTAATACTCATTTAATAACAATAAATTTCCGCAAAGTAACGCCTGATACTATCAACTATAAAGTTCTAAAAATAAAATGTGTTAGTATCATGGCTTACAAGACCCACTAAACATGGCTCGTTCTGCTCAATACGAGTACTCCTACATACGATAAACATACTACAAAGCGCGTTTAATTAGCAAGTAGAACATTATTATTTTGCTTCTTTATGTAATTTAAAATTTCTCACATTCTAACAACACTCGAATCTAATTTACATTTCTATGCTTTCGAGACAAACAGAATTCACACGGTGACAGATACTTTGGCGAGAGTTGTGGAGAAATTGTCAGTGCGGTTTTTACTGTGTCAGTGCACACTAATTGAGCAATAAAACTACTATAACACAATTTTGTGAAACTAACACTATTTCTGTTTTAGGTCACAGATAAAGACAAACTTTAGACAATTTAATTCAATACCAGTTGTATGATTTTAATAGATAGACAAAATTTTTTGAATGTCACATATTATTGCGAGGCCCTACAACGAATAATAATAGTTCAAATTAATAGTGCACTGGCAATTACAAGAAATTCGAAACAAATGAGTTTGTCTAAATTTTTTTTTTTTGCGCCCAGACAAGTGGAAAAAGGGCTACCCTCCGGGGAAACGGGGGAGGGGGGTGGTGAATGCTCATAGCATACCAGCGCAGCCGGCTGCGCTGGTTATGTGGGACTCCCGAAAAACCTAGGGGCCTACCCACTAAACACCACCCGAGGCTGGCTTTGGCCTGGAGGCCTTTAAGCCGACATCTGATGCGACCCCCTTTAGGGAAAGGGGGCGTTAGTTTGTCTAAAAAATGTACGGGGCTTTTATACTCTGTGAAGCGCTGGGACACCTATGATAGCCCTGGTGGTTGTACGCATACATTCGACTCGACACTACTCCAAAAATAAACGCATCGTCGTTTACGATCACGGAGTAAGTAGCTCCAGTACTCTCTAAAGTGTGACAGCAAGGGACTGCGGGATATTCTGTACGGGAATTCTAATACGCAATTTACTCCCAAATGAATATTTATAATAGTAGTACCAAATTAATGAAATCGATTAATCAAAATACTATATAAATATGATTTAAGGTATATTTATGTAAGCTAAAATATCAATATATGTGAGACTTGTATTTACCTCCTGATAAAACAAATAACTGTCTCGTTTAAAAATGGTATCGATGGGCTCGAGATGTTGGCTGACAGGTATTTGCTTAATATCAAATTAGAGTATTTTTTTAGAAAATTTATTTGAATACCAATCACAGAATATTTGAATGGGTTCTTTTAACGAAGGATCGTTATAGGTCTAGGCACTTAACAATTTTTTTGTAATTCAACAGTGTGACTGTAGCATCTAAGTTTTAAACTAACATAAAGGAACACACATGAAACGTTTGTCGGCTGATTATAAAACACAAGTTTAAAAGATAGATTTTGTACCTTCATAATATAATTTTAATTGGGCTCCAAATATTCGTCTTTCCTTACAGCTCTCGAGCAAACATTATATGTTTAGTTCAAATATGTTCCCTTTATATCCGGCAGGAAAGAACAGTGACTTGTTCATAATTAAAGACTTGCCCTTATTCCATCGCTTACAAAAGACCGTAAAATTAAACCTGAATATTCGTACACGTCCAACATTTTTATACGATACGTGCTCGACGTCATAAATTAGGTCTACAAAAAGGGAATATTATGAAGCACAACGCCAAAGGTTCGCAGTTTTTCATTATTCCATGTTTTCTCCACTACCGAAATCATTATTATATAGGCATAGAAAGTGTTTCCTGCTTCTTGCGAAAATATTCGGTAACACGCTTCTAAAAAAGTTATTACTAATATTGAAAATTTATTATCTTCTTTCTATAAACTTGTTTTTGCTTTCAAATTTAAAAAGTATAAAAATATGCTTAAAGAAATATAGGGCACTAAGAAATTTATTTAATTAATTGTCAAAAAAGAAATGTGATACAAGGAGGATGTAAAGGATATTAAACAATTTGAGGTTTCCTCATTAAATTTTTCACTGGGAAATATCTGGTGGTCTCGAAGAAAAATATACGTAAATTTATTTGTGAACCTCGCCCAAGGGCATAATAACAGACGAGCCTTTTTGCCGTCCTTTGCTGTGAATACGTAGGATTCTTTTATATTTTGTTTATTGGTGTGATTATAATAATAAAGCTATGAGTTTATTTACAGCTAGACTGAAAGTAATGAAAAAATTTGAGTAATGAAATTGTCTTTATAAAAAAAACTATTGAAGTATTTCTAGATACATATTTACTGTATAACTGTATTTAACTGTTTTTTTTTATGGGCAGAAACACGTAAACGTGCAGCCGGGCCAAGTAATTATAATTGGTCACTGTCATCCAAGCTATGCACATTAGGTATAGCACCAAGAACATCATGTGATGGCAGCCCAAAAGGAAGCAGTCAACGCTTGTTAACACTCTAAAACTACAATAGAAGCAAGCTAAGTCATTTCAGGATTAATTTGAAGCAAAAGGACCTCTCATTTAAGTATCGTGGAATTTAACCTAAGTGATACAGAGTCGATGTTTAACAGAGTAGTACCATGTATATAAAAAGTTAACAAGAGCTCCCGGCGCTTTCCCATATGCGCGAGATGAGCATCCAAAAGGTTTCAGTGGGTAAGAAGTGGGATTCCAGGGAAAGATAACTCGGAACCTCCCTAATGAGGTCGAATATCTTTTAAAGATTTCCCCTCTGTTAACAAAATAATCACAAATATAAGGAGAACCCAGCACATGAGAAATATCTCATTTCAAGCACAATCTTAATTAAATGTCGGTATATAAATAAGAATACGAACCTAGTAATACCACTATACAAACATATTTCCGTTCATACAAAAATATCAGAGAAATAGCAAATACGGATATGTCCACATGTATAATATACTAGGGAGATAACGGAAGCTACGCCTCAGTTTCGTAAACAATACACTTAAAATGATTCTCCGTTATTGTACTTTCAGCTTGTAGTTTCATATGTGGTCTACCAAAAGTTTATTTTTCAGGTCGGTTCACGGTTCACGCGGTTCATGTAATTCAAAAAAAAACTTTTAATTAAGTGTTGTGTATTTTTCCAAATTACAACTGATTCTCTCAACAGTGTCTCAAAGGTTTAGTATGAATAACAACATTAACTGAATTACATTGTTTTTCTTATTCTGTCGGAAATAGTTTTTATTTTAAAAGATATTTTAACAAATGTAATACGTGCAGGGTTAGTTACTAGAAATTGAAGGCAAAAATAATTTCTAAATGTAACACTAGGTACATAAAATATTAACAGAATGCGTTCATGATATCATAATTAAATCTATTGTTACAGCTAAGTACTTAGTTAGATACTTACAAATTAGTTGAATCACACTATTCTCATTTCCTAACAAGTTTTTATTCAACATAAATAAATTGCTTTTGAAGCTGACGTTTGCGTTCATAAATAATGTAAAAAAACGGAAACTTAGAGCTTGAATTTTCAAAAAGCCTTATCATTAACGGTTGATCTTTTTTTATACAACCTGTGTCCCAAATTTCAAGAACGTATCTATAAGTAATTAGTAGCATAGACTTTTTGTTGTGTCTATAAAAACTCTAACGGGACTTAATATGTACATTAATTATTTAATGAAAAAAAATTTGATCATCATTATAGAAACAAAAAATGATATTTATGGATTCTCTGTCTATCTGTTAGTCGAACCTTCTTACATTTACACTTCCAGTTCTGATCTAGATGAATGAAATAAACTCATACACAAGTTAGTCATTACAAACCATGGACGAGTGCTCTCGAACACCATCCGCCTCCTTCCAACACACACTCGTGTTCTCTAAGAATGAAAACTACATGTGTGCCAAGTTTATACACAATCAATCAAAGAAGTCAAAAATCAATATTCCCTTTTTCCCTACGATGATTTAAACAAGGCCAACTTGGAGACATAACTTATCCTATAAAAATTAATAATTAAAATCAAACTACATAATACACGTATGTGAGAAATGTGTGTGGACATACATAAAAAATACATGACAACTTGAGAATATGGTATTTTTTAACGATTAAAAATCCTAATTGTCAAATACACATAAGAAAAAAATATCGAATTGTATTTTATTCTTATTGTAAAACTGGTATAAAACTAAATTATGCAATACAGTGACGTATCTCGGAATATACAAGTAACTGTTATGTACTTAGTATGCGTTAATTTTTTTATCTCACTTAATAATTTATTTAGTCTCGAACCTATATTAATTTCTTTATAATAAAAATGGATATACTGAAACACTAAAAGAACCAGATACATACAAAATGGATGAATTTTTGATATCACAAATATAAGTATCAGTTCACTAGCAATAAGTGGAGAAAAATCTACGTGTAATGAAAAAATACTTTCTATCCAAAAACTTCCGTCGGAAAGACTAAAAAAAGGAAAAAGCAACGTTTTAATAAGTTGAAAACAAACTTTTCGAATTAAAATTTTTCCATTTAAGAAACGCCAGTTACTTTCTAAGATTATGAGGAAGGTACACGAAAAACTTTGCGGTCTCCAACATTTTCACCTCTCAGCAAAACTTACGTAAGAATGCTTTTAGTAATTTGTAATGTTTTTATATTTCACTAAGCAATTGTGATTTAAAACTTTTTCTCGCTTTGGGTATTTAAAAATCAAACATTGACCTTATTGTAAAATCACCTGTTTCTGCTTCGATTCTTGATAATATCTAATACAAAATAAATTGATAATTTATCATAATTTTAATTTCTTTAGATTTATTTTCTCGAACGATTTATCAAATCAGTCATTACAAATATATTATTATAACTATAAAATTCTTTTAAACGGTAAATAACAATTTTATAGGGCATGCTACATAAATATATTTTGCTATGTTATCAGCGAGTTTTACCGTTTTATTATAACCTTTCTATATTAAAGGTCGGTGTACTTTATTGGAACGATTGACCGATTGAGTATCTATTAAAATAATAAACTGAAAAAGGGTCGGCTAGAAAGTCTTAAATATCTTCAATAGCCTAGCTTTATGAAATAAAGACCAAGTAAAAGAACATGTAATGCCACTTAAAATAATATATAAAACCTTTTTATTTATTTTTGATAATTGTATAAAAAAATTAAAATGTAAAATAATGGTCGTTTTTGAATTTAGAACCAAAAAATTCAAATCAATTGTTTCGCGTTTGTTTCAGTTTTCCAATAAAAAAGTTATAATTATGGTGTCCGATATAATCCGATCCGAATAAGAAAGCCGCAGTGAGCTAGTGGTGATAGAAAATGGAACTTTAACTGCAGAAAGATATGGCCCTGAAATTGTGAATGACTACGTTGGTCCATTTTTAGTGGACATGGGCGAGAATGCCGTTATTATGCAAGAGAATAGCCGCCCGTATACAGCTCAGATAGTGTTTGCCTATTTTCAAGAAGTCGGTATCACATACATACATGTAGTGGCCAGCGCGCAGCCCCGACTTAAACATGCATGGGACGAACTGAGATGACATGTACATCAGCGGAATCCGCCGCCAATTACTCTACGTAAAATGAAAGAAGCTCTAATAGAGAAATGGCAGAATATTCCTCAGCGTCGCCTCAAAAACCTAGTAGAAGTATGCCAAATCGCATAACAGTAGTATTGCGAGCTTGCGGAGGTAACACAAGTATTAAAATACGTGAAAACGGCACATCTGTAGCAAATCTACATTTACGAAAATACTGGAAAAACTACGCATGTTTATTTATTGTACATTTACTAAATATAAAAAGCTTGAATTCATTTATTTACTTTCGTTTAAGCACATTAAAATTTTCTTTAATTCAGTCTTTATACCTTAAAGCTAGGTTAGGTACTTTTGAAGATATTGAAGACTTTCTAACCGACCCTTTTTCTTTGCGGTCCAGTGTATTTTGAAGAAGTTGACTTACAACAGTGTTAATATCCGATAGATGGCTCTATATTTTATAATATATTGCACAGAAATATTTATCAAATCAACGAATAAAAACAGTGAAAGAAAACATCGTTACCAATATTATCCTAATCAAGAATTTTGTTTCACGGTACAATTCTACTTGACGGCTAAATTCAGATCAAGTTTATGAAAATGACAAGGTGTCTAAAGTTGTCATTGATAAATTGTCATTGTCTAATATTGACAAAGGATTTCTATTGAAATATTGAATAAAAGTGACTGAAGATATTATGAATGATTATAAAAGGTGGGAAACGTCGAATTATAAACATTTCAAAGGAGAAAATAAATATTATATATACGGAATAAGCCATAAATGTATGTAGTATAGGGTTTTTGTTTTACTGTATAATTCTTTTTATTGCTCGAGTAATGTCGTCACGGCTTCAATCTATCTAAACATACAATAAAATTCTAACTGTTCGCTTTCTGTACATGAAAAAACTACTATTGGGGGCCTTTATTAACGCAATAGAACCCAAACAATAGTTGTTAGAATTTTTGTCTGTTTGTCTGTACGTTTGTTTGCGTTAATCTCAGAAATGGCTTATCCGATTTTGTTACGGTTTTCACTAATGTATTGCAATAAGCGTCATTTAAAATTTACAATTGGTTCCATTTCAATCCGTCTATAAATAATATGCATTTCTCATTCACAGAACGAGTAAAACCCACTGAAGCGAAGCAAGGACAGTTTGCTAGTTTATATATATATATATATATGAAAAAAACCTTTGTACATCTTTTTCTCTTTACACGATTGCGTCTAACGTTGTACATGTTGTACGGAAGGTATTAAGTATGAACGTAGATGGCTATAGAGGTAGAGGAGGGCCAAAGAAGCGATGGATGGATTGTGTGAAGGATGATATGGCTAGAATAGAAGTTACTAGTGAGATGACGGCTGATAGAGAAGTATGGAAGACAAAAACATGCTGCGCCGACCACAAATAAAATTGGGATAAGGGCAGGAGAATGGTGGTGATGACGCTTGCGGCTAACGTAATAGACTAAAAAATGGTATACAGGGATTACAGAGTTAAAATCTTTGACAAAAAGAACCTCAATAACTTTCAAACTTTAAAAAGTGAATTACAATCGATGTAACCAATATAGCTTGAGAATGTTCTATTATGATGTTGCAAATATGCCAAACATCGCTCATCGTCAAATCGTTTATGCAAAAATGATCGATGGTGTTCATCACTTTTCATTTTTTTCAACATTAATAAATAATTCTAACAATAATAAATAACGTTCAAACAACCCACCGCCTCTCACTAGGATTTTCTATGTTATCTCTATATAAGAGCATGGACGTATCTACATAAATGAAACTACAGACAGTCAAGACCTGATAACGCATTTTTAATCAACTTCAAAAAAGGAGGAAGTCCTAAATTTATAAGTATTTTTTGACGTATGTTACCTCAGAACTCCGTCATTTATTAACCGACTTGGAATTCCTTTTTTATTTGACAGGTTATACTTCCCGTTTGGTCTTAGTTAAATGAATAGAAACACCCGTAAGGGTGAAAAATAATAGATGAAATCTATTTCAAATTGGAACTGTTTTTTAATAAAATATGATAGCTGGGATCCAATCCACAAGCGTTCGATTGGCAGGCAGGATCATAATGAATTCGCCTATTTGATTTTCTACATATTTGATACAATATATAATAATAACGGCTCACGCAAAGTGGTTGGGTTCTTTACACTGTAGTATCAACCGCGAAATGTTAATGGAGTGCATTGATCAATTATCATCTAATGGTCCACCTATTCGCTTATCAGATTTGACATAAGAAGAATGTTAACATTGCCGTATCCCATAGACTTTAGAGATTATTTTGATATTTGCAACCACTTTAACAACTTTGACACAAAAACAATGGTCGAATCATAACAATAACAATTTCAAAAAACGATTTAATGTGAAAAAATGGGATAGGCGTTTATATTTCTTGAACAATTTTCAACGACCTATCTTTTCACCTCCTTTAGTTATGATACAAAGGTTATGATATATGAGTAATAATACCAGATATCACCTGGGTTACTTTATTTTACACTAGCGGCTCGTCCCAATATCGTTCGGGGTGAACAATTAATGATTATACTTATACACTTAATATGTATAACCTATGTTTGGAGATTATCTTTCGCATATATATTACAATGTCACAAAATTCGCATTCTCTCTTTATAATATTGGTATAGATAAGTAAAGTATTTGGTATAAACTTTTCTACAATACCCGCGATAGTAAGATCCAGTTTTGTTGGTTGACAAACTAACCCGTGTAACCTGTATTACGCTAAAATAAACAAAATTTTGTTACAATCAAATATTCGGTAATTGTTTCCGCAAATGAACTTTTGTAATGTGCAAACAATAAAACGGATGTTGTTTCTATTTCGACAAAAATATAAGACTAAATTGTTCCTTCACCATGACAAAAGCCCGTAGATTTTTATTTTATCAAAACGACAATAAAATTCCATTTAAAAACGAAACAAGAGGACGATGTTGAAAATACTGCTTAGAAATTGGAGCGATTAGACGAAACACAAAAGTAATTGTTTGTTTGGAATAAAATTCGCTTTACAAAATGTGTTGGGACAATCGATTTCAAGTTTTAATATACGATTCCGATTATTTTTGGGTTCTAATATATATTTAACGGTCATTCAT
Source organism: Megathymus violae (assembly GCA_003671415.1). Lineage (NCBI taxonomy): Eukaryota > Metazoa > Arthropoda > Insecta > Lepidoptera > Hesperiidae > Megathymus > Megathymus violae. The sequence goes on from PDGT01000007.1 coordinate 3,902,556, forward strand.
CTTAAACTAGATCTACAATACTAACTTTACAAACATTATGAACACTCCGTGTTTTGCGGTCGACTTCTAGGAAAATAACAATCACAAGAAGTTTATCATAATAATTATTTATCCATTCAATCAATTGCTACTACTACTACAGCATCATCATTATCATTTGCCTTTTTTTGTCTTTTTCTTACATTCTATGCGCTTTCCTGTCATACTTATGTCCACTACCACCTCATTCATATCACTCCTAATAGAATTCATCGACCATTTCTTAGACCTTCCTCTCGCTCTGAATCCATCCACATTCATATTCATCGCTTTTTTGGTCACATGCTCGTCATCCATTCTCATCATCACGTGCCCAAACCATTCAACCTTCTACTTCTTGGGTTTATCTATCATAGACGCTACTCTTAAACTACCCCTCATTCTTGACCTGATCCACACGCGTCACTCCACTTACCCATCTCAACATTTGCATCTCGGCAGAGTGAAGACGATTCTCCTCACGCACTTTAGGCACCTAGCATTTCGAGCCATACCTACATGATTACTGGTCTTATAATCGACTTGTAAATCTTATTTTTAACTTTAAGCGGCATTCTAGGGTCGCATGTAGTGCTGATTACTTGTCTCCACTTCTGCCATTCTGTATTGATTTTCCGTTTTATATCCCGATCTGCTTCCCCATCATGTTGGAGTAAGGAACCGAGTTATTTGAAATCAGAGCAGACTGTTATATATCCCTCTTCCAGGCATAAATCCAAATTGGTTTTGGGTGACCTTAGTTTCCATCCGCAGACGCTTCTCTATTACTTTCCCCATATCTTCATCGTATGCACTATCAGTTTTATGCCTCTATATATATTGCAATGTTCAACGTCCTGTTTCTCCTCAAAAATAGTCACCAGGTGACTACTGTACTATTACGAAGGGATAGTCTATTCGTCTATGAGTTTATTGAAGAATGAAGCTAACTACTTGTATCCGTCCACATTTAAAATCTGCCATATTCCGGCAAGCATACTGTCTCAGTCCCACCTCCTTTTCTTGTTTCATAACTGTTCCCGCATTTGCAATCAATTGCTATTGCATTAGTGAATAATTATTTTTCACTTTTATGACTCCAATTTTTTTTATTTATGGTAGAATGAATGTCAACGTCTGAACATAAATGATTTTAATAAGTAATTACGCTAAACATCTTCCACTGACGATCAGTACGCCTAATAACACTATGTAATCCGACGATCCCGTTGCACGGAACATTATTGTCTTGACAAGCTTCTAACCTCTTAGAACCTCTTCTAACTTAACTCAACATATTGCTATAAAATGTATAAATGTAATTTGTTTTATTTAAAGTCCTGTCGAGAAGCAATATTTTTGTTTTATTCTTAATTGGCAACACGTTTGTACTGCGGCTGCTGTTATGATTGTCAGGCAGTTACGACTACATAACATCATATAACTCAGAAATTATTTTGCTAGTTATTAAATAAGAAAAGACAATTGATTTACAGTATATTCGCTTACATTACTAATAACCTGCCCTTACTTAAACCCGGCCGCCTACAGTAAACCTTTGCCTAGCGTTTACAAATAGTACCAGCACCCAAATCAATTATTATTCATTTTTATCAGGTATTTAATAGATTCGAAATATATTTGTTCGCACTACAAATGGTAACTAAGAAAATGATTTCAATAAGCATCCTTAAAAAGAATATAAAATACATTTTAATGTTTCAAAGTTCTCTGTGTGGTAGGCTTCAGAAGAAAAATCGGTGTTCAGTGAATTGTCAATTAAGAGTGCCATTTAGCGCAATCAATCAGGTTTAAATGTAAAATTTAACATATTTTACTGAACCGAAATAGAATTTACATTTAGTTTTTACTTGCTAATGGTCTCGCATAAATGCCGACGAATACAAATGACAAAACAATTCGGTCAGATAATGGTTTCGTACGAAGGTAATATAAAATAATTGTCACAATTTGTTACCAATGATGGGTTTCGTATAAAGTTTTTACGCTTATTCGTTTCATATTAATGAGACGCAGTTTATATGTTTTTTTTTTAATAAAAGTTTATAATTTGCTATGATTCAGACTTTATAAAAGTAAAACAAATTCAGCAACGTAAGTTTGGTTTAAAATACGTGTTGAGGAGTTTATTTCGCCTTTTCTCCACAATGATTAAGCACCTGTTCGCAAACGACAGTAGGAGCAAAAAACAAAATCATTTTGCATTTGTATAAGTATATAATAATGGTCAGTGAGAGACAGACTTAGTCGTAGACTTAGCATGGAACAATTAGTTTAATGTCTACTAAGAAATCAGTGAACATCTGTGGACTGAGCAAATTGCGGCCCCTTAGATGTCTGATATAAATCATTTCTTTGCAACGCTCAGATGGCTCAATTTATATGGAGGATGAATCCTTCTTAATTGCCGGACCGAGCCGTTGCCAAATTTTACGAGTTGTTGACTACAAGCTCTACCGAATACTAGAGTCGTCTGGATAATCTCAGCTCAATAATTGAAAACCGAATTGGTTATTAATGTTAATCAAATATTCCATTTTATTTAAATTTTACTGTACACCAATTTACCTTAATTATATTATATGCACTGACATTTAAATAATAAAAACACAATATTAAAATTTACAGCACAACTTACATCAAGCTGTATTTAAGTTAATTTAAAATAATTATCCTATAATTAAAACAGAAACTGTCCGTCTATTACAATATTTAGTAAATACCGTTGAACTATTTGCATATTACTTAACCCGTTTATTATTAAAATTGTATAGTCTACGAAATTGGGTTGAACGTATGAATATTGAAAGTATGGTAGTAAATAAAGTGAATAAACATTGTATGAACATGTAAAAAAATAATGTTGTCTGGCCTTTTTTGTAGCTAGAAAAAACAAAAAATCTAATTTAGGAAATACGACATTTATAAAACCTCAGAAAAATGGCTGCGGAAACCATTTCTGAATTTAAGGCCATATTATTTTTCGTAACAAAGCGAGGTTACTAATTAAGTAATAATTTGACATAATATAAAGGTCACTTCCATATAAGACATTAATTTTTTGAAACAAAGTACTAATAAGCTCGAAAAGGCTGTTTATGTTAATGTTCCAAGCGCTTTGTGTTATAATTTGTTGAAAATAGACACAACGGCCGAAGCTTGCTGCGTGATAAATTATTTCCCTAAATATGTTTAAATCATGGTGATAAAGAGTACATTATATTCATAGGATGCATGCCTCCGTTTTTCTACCCTTTGAATTTAATAATAACCTCACAATGATTCTCGATTAATAGTATATATCCGTCAAACACTCAAACTATTTTCAATCAAAGCTATTTCAGTGTCAGTGCCAAAAAACATTTATTAAAATACCAAAACCATTTTTCGCTATCAAGTGGCTTTGAAATTTAAAACCGATCTCTATTATCAACATTCGATTAATCCTCCCGTGAATACGTACAAAATATTGAGGTTCAAAATCCCAATATACATTCCATTTAAACTCTTATTTCATAACGGTATTTTCAGATACTATTCATAGCGGACTCGGGCATTGCATGGAAATTTGATTATCCCGAAGTCTATTCGTATTGAATATCCTGACGGTCATCATTTCATTTGCTTAGATTTTATAACCTTAGAAATCGTTGAAATAGCACTGAAGTCTCGTTTAGTATGATTTCATTACATAAATTTTTTTATCCAAATGCTTCATAAATTATTTGTTAAAACACTCGCAAAAGCAATATCTATCGCGCGGTCGACCTGCCTTCGTTCGGGCGCGAGTCAAGTCATTAAAACAGTTGTAATTAAGCTCTTAAAATTTATGAACCGTAAACTTGACGCAATATTAATTCAGTGTAATTACAAAAACTCAGTCCGGTACAGGTAATTACTAAATCAAAATTATTACAATTCAATTTAACATCCAACAGACTTCAGTGAGACATCTGGAATGCTATACAAAAATAAATGTCTTATATTGAAGAGACCACTGATCTTTAGAGATTACGGGATAAGTATCCAATTAATCTAAAAATACTTGCCATCGATACTCAAACGATTAATAGCCACAAATAGATCGAGACACAAAGATAAATAGAGACAAATTATCGAAGAAGTTTATGATAATCCCGTAAAGGGTCGACGGAGATAAAGTTCTTGGGGATTTTAGTGTGGGAATTTGGCTTAGATCGGACACTCTTGACGCTACCCGCCGCAATATTTTGCCGATTATTGGCAGATTACCATTACTGTGAAACATACATACCCTATTCATTAATTATTCCCAACATTAATACCGTACGAATTTCGAATACCATCGCTGTATAAAATACGTTAGAATACAATACAAAAAATCTTTATTATAACCAAAAAAATGCAGTTTATATGAAAGTGATTTCTTCCAGACAACTTTTTAGCAAAACACAAGGATATAACTAATAGAAAAAGGATTGTACGAAATATAAAACAATATCGGTCCTAATACATAAATATTTATAATAAAATATACATACATACATTATAATAAAAAAGAAAATAAGGAACGTATTAAATTCATAAATATATGCCATTAGTAATAAGTGATATACGGTAAATACTAATTAACTATTTAGATAGTACTCCCAAACCAGCCGGTTAAATGTGTCTACAGTTTCAGCGCACTGAACAGGTAAAGGACGAGTATTCCATAAGCGTACAGCTGTCACAGAGAACTAATTATCAGAATACTAGCAAACTGACCTCGCTTCGCTTCGGGAAAATTACGACTTACTAAGAAATATTACACGCATTATTTTAAATTAAAACTTTTTTTATTTATGGACGGATTGCAATGAAACAACAAGGAACAGACAAATAGACAAAAATTCTAACAACTATTATTTTGTGTTCTATTGCATTAATAATGTTTTTTCTCATATATTATACATGTACCTACAGAAAGCGATCAGTTAGAATTTTATTATATGTACTAGCTGTGCCCACGACTACGTCCGCGTGGAATTTAACAAAAAGGTTATTTAGTAGAAATAAAAGTAGCCTAAGTTACTCCTTATTACATCACCTACCTGCCAGTGAAAGTCCCGTCAAAATCAGTCAAGCCGTTTCATAGATTGGCCGGAACAAACAGACAGACAAACAAAAATTGTAAAAAATGTTATTTTGGTATATGTACCGTATATACATTCATATGCATGTAGTAAAAAGCGGTTATTTTAGTATTACAAACAGATACTCCAATTTTATTTATAAGTATAGATAAATGTACTAAAGTGAATAGGAGTTGATAATTAAAATGTTTTATTATATGTACGGAACGGTTCATTTGATTCACTTAAAAGATTATGTAAGTACCAAATTATAATTTCAGTACAAGGACTTTATTTAATACGCCTGTACGACAATAAGAAGTTTTAAGTATTAATTAAAAGCAATACTGTGCTGATTACAATCAGGAACTTCTTAATAGATATAGTTCCATTAAATCATGTCATTAATAGAATGAATCTATACATACACCTATTATTTCAACTGATCGCTTTCTGTACATAAAGGATATGTGAGAAAAACTATTATTACCGGCTTTTATTAATGAAATAGAAATCAAAACGATAGTCATTATAATTGTAGTCATTTTTTGTCTGTGCTTTATTGTTTTCACTAATGTATTGCAATAAGCATCACTTAATAAGATTAAAGCTCGTTTAACTTCAATTCGTTCATAAATAAGAATGTTATAAAGTAATACATTTTTAATTCATTGACCGCGAAAAACCCAGTCCTTAAAATAATGCAGGAGCTATTTCTAAACGTAAGGTGTAGTTTTTTTGAAGCTAAGTGAAAGCGTTTTATTAGTTTATATTATAAACTAGTTGCTTAATTACATACAATCACCAACAACCAAAAAAATACCAGTTTATAGATAGGATAGACGAGGACGAAATCGCAACTCATCTTTAATTTCTGCTTTCCCGGCGCGGCGCTCGAGGCTACCGATTCATGTTAATCGACAGCCCTGTCGTCCGAACGCCCGGGATTCCCCGCAAGGCCTCGATTTCAAGCGTGGGCGCCATTTTAACTTTGATGATTTAGGTTTCAGGTGTCATGAGTAGAGCAGATGTTATGGTAGCTCGAATGTTACAAATCATTTAAATACATTTTGATCCATCATTATCAATTAATCATTGATAGTAGGTATATAAAACTCTTCTATATGTGAAATTTTGTTATATAAACATACAACAATCATAAACGACGAATAGCTTACAGCTCAACGTTTCTAATATATGATGACGTGTAAAAACCATATCGATCTTTCTCTCAGTTATACCATTCTTTATCCTCATTATTTCTCAAACAACTTAAAGCCAGAAAATAACAAATATTCATTAATCGCTATCCCCCCAGTAATCGGATTGTCAGTGATAATTCAAAAACTAATTATATTACTTCCAGATCCCGCGCTAGAGTAAATCAAACTTAATGAGAGCAGCACGAGCGTGTCCTGTACAAACGAGAAAAGTTTCTCATTTGAAAAATAACTTTCAAGCACCGAAATCGAAAAATACGTTTGTGTTCAAACAGTTTTTTGATGAGTTGATTGAATTAGTCCTATTACTTTGATATTGCTTTAATTTTAATCCGGTTTTATTACCAGCAACTTTGCTGTTTATGAAACTATTGTAGAAATTTCACTCTGCAAATATTGAGTTATGATTGTAATTGTTTCTGTAGCACTAGAAATCATAATGAAAGGAGATAGAGACGATTCGATGTCATAATGTTTCATCTCAACAGTGTTCATAATTTATAGACTTACCACAATTCCTATATCTTAGGTAAAATTATGAAACGGATATTTAACATTGGGGTCACCACGCTAATATAACGTGGGATCTTTTATTTAACGAAACTATCACTTATTTGTCTGCTAGTGACGTGAAATCGTAGCATCAAATGAATCGTATACGCGTATGTCATAAAAAAAAAACAGATTTTTTAAGGACTCAATACTAAACACAGGATTCTTAGAGAACGGTATCTGCATTCTCATTTGAGATTCGAGAATATTATTTTTGATGAATAAATAATAGATTATTATAGTAAACTTAAATATTATGTGATTAAATAATTGCACATCTATGAGCAACTTCAAGTGAGCAATTACGGAATTAATAGCCGATGCTGTAGAATTACACACTCGCTATAAACGGAATATCTGCCCACCTAAAAGCACTGTCAAAACAAATAAATTTCATAATGAAACTCGGACAATACTAAAACCGGATTCAGATAACGTCAGCATACAAATGTAATGCATGTAAATATAAGTATAATTATGTATATGATAAAAACACTGTTAACTACAAATTTACTTGTGTACTTTAATATGAAATTGCTCATGATCGAAAGGTGTGCGTCAATGCTACTTATCGGCTTAACATAATGCTACATTTTTGTGACACTAGCAAACTACCCTCGCTTCGCTTCGGAAAAACTACGCCTTACGCTAGGAAATAGTACCAAAATTATTTTAAATTACATGTACAACTTATAACTTTAACTAATTAGTTTATAACTTTTTTTATTTATGGAAAGATTGAGATGAAACGAATTTTAAATATTAAATGATGCTGACTGCAATGCATAAGCGGAAACCAGAATGTAATCGGTAAAGCTTTTCTGAAATTAACGCTAACAAATACAGAGAAAAACAGACAAAAATTCTAACAACTATTGTTTTGTGTTCTATTAGGGTAATAAAGGTCCCTAATAATATTTTTACTCATATATCGTTTTTGTACAGAAAGCGATTAGTTAGAATTTCATTATATGTATAGATTACGACCATTTTTAATAGTACATTAATTTTTATTTCGATGTTAACAAGTGAAAGAAAGCAAATAGTACAAAAGTACGTATAGACGCAGGGTACTAAGCTTAAAAAAATCCAATACGATAACAATTCGGGCCAATTTATAATAAATAATCATAAAAGAACAAGAAAGTATTACTAGTAGTATGTGATATGGTAGGTAAAAATATTCCAAAGATGCACAGAGAAATATGTAGAAAATATTTTTCTGTAAAATTTACAATTTTTCCGTGTGGCTGACTCTACAAAAATTTTTGGAGATGACCTATGCTGACTTATACAGTTCAATGAGTCTGATTTTTTCTTTAGTAAAAATATTCATGTAATCAAACTCGCATCTTAATATTAGTCTACTTCACCAAAGGATGGAGTACAACAAGACTTGATTTACAACAGTAAACATTTCATTATCACGGCAAATAACATATAAAATGTTGCCATTAAAATTATCGTAATTAAAAGAAATTATGAAAGAATACCTCCAAAAATGATATTCACAAAAGTTTCTACTGAAACATACTAATTTTAGTTTGATTAGGAATACCGGAATCATTCAGTTATGTAACGATCCGATAATTATCTATTTTCAACCTGAACCCATTCTTGCTTGAAAACTGAGAAAGATTTTTGTTCGTTACGACTTTCGAACTAGCAGCAAGTTGAGTCTGACATGAACTTCACGGTTCCGGGCTAAATGCTCTGGAGACATTCCTTTAAATCTAGTTGAAGCTTTTTCTTTGTCTTCTAACAACAGAGATCTTTCCAACTAAGAGTATCTTACAGCGAAGAAGTTTATGTAAATGACGTAATTAATAATGAATTTTATCGTACAACTTGCTTTCCGTTATTTCTATGCTAAAATTACTATATCTCCAATTTTTTTTTTCGTTTCGTAAGTAGGTGTTAGAACTTGACTATTGTTCACCTGGCGCGATAATACACAACCCTTTTAAAGGAATTATGATGAAACGGCACACGTTGACAGCTGAACGGTGTCGGGTATAACAAAAGAAGTTATTACATGTTACTATTAAAGAAATAAAAAGGTTTTCTGAAGAAAAAACTTTATTTACCCTATTAGGCTACTGAAACGTATACAGATAAAAAACATTAGTCAATGGTTACGTAATATATCTAAGTGTTCACGTTTGTTAGATATTAATATTGTTTGTCAATGTTAACTACTACTAATAATAATAATAATAATAGTCCGAATACACAACAGTAAGATTTCAGATATATATAAATTATATCTTTTTGAGCGGACTTCTCTTCTTATTTTTGTATGTGTTTTTAAATAACCGAAAGTTACTAACTAAATGATTTGACAATAGTACGAGTACATTACGTGTCATGATAAACTGAGAAATTTTTCTTCATGAGTTATCTGCGACTGTTGTGACTGCAACAAAATAAATAATATTGTAGTAACTATATCTTTTGCATTCAATTCATATAATTCTAATTTTTCCAAATTCAAAATTTATTGCCATACTTTAGCGAGAGAAAATGATTTTTTCTCAACGTAATCATTAAAGGTCGAAAGTCAAATGCCGTTTTTCGAATTGCAATGTTAATAAACATATTTATAGATTATTATAATTCTAGTCACGACTAGGTATATCAACTTATTTCTCATCTTTAGACAACCATATATCAAATATATTAAGTATAGTGTTGTTGGCAGCTTCTGTAACTTATTTTAAGCGACGAATTTCTTTAAGAAGCTGTTCGGGTGCTGCAGTTTGTCGATTTTATAGGCGCGACGCTATTCTGTTGTCGACATATCGCCCGCCTCGACGCCATTTTGTTATAGGCTATTTGCTTTTATTGCCGCACGTTAATATAACGCGCGGAGTGAGAAACAAATCATAATAAATATGAGAAGCAGTTAATGTACGCCAGTAATTTTCTATAGAAAGTCCTCCTTTCAGTGTAATGGATTTCTGTAATTTCTTTCCTTAATTGCACCAATATTTTATCAAATGGTGTGGTTAGCTCCGAACTATACGATAATTTTTCTAACGCACTTAAAATGGGTTGAGAGAAATTTAAAACATCGTTCCGATATACAAGAGTTTCAAGTACATTAAACATAATGTAAGAAAATATGGATAAAAAATCAAAATGTTATAAACATTATCTATCAATTCGTACTTTAGCTTAAAGATAGTCCCGCAATTATTTCAATATGCAATAAAACACACTTCTAGTTCATCAAGTATTCAGACAATTCAACTCGTAATTATTTAAATGAACGGGGATCATATAAATGTAGCCATGAAGACCGAATGCAAGGGATTATTACCTTTAGCTCCGATTCAATTAAATTAATCCTATAAATGTGTGAATAAATTTGCGTTAATTCATGTCTTGCATTCGGCTATCGAGCGTACAACGAACAGCGGCCGGAATTCAGTTTTCTCTTTTACACTCGTGTTCTAAAGAGATGTATGGCCAAATATGAAATGAAAATGGGATATGTAAGTAGTAGAGGTAACACGGAGTACGGAGGGGATTCATGTTTACCTGTAGCTCCTAATATTTATTTAAAAACTTTAGAAATATTTGTTTGTGGTAATAGTCAGTAATGTTTATTTAGTATTAAACTTCATGGCATCGCTGATATGTTTTTGATGTTACGAATATCCATAGGCGAACATCAAGTCTAAAACCCTGTCTTCACTTACTTATCCTAATCAATTTTTTTAATATCTTACGTTACGTCAAGAAGTATTCGATCTTTTTCTTTATAATTATGAATGAATAATAGGAAAATTAGGGAGTTTATTCGATTATTAAAAACAACAAGCAAATTCATTTAAAAAATTAGTATAGTAAAGTAATTCTATTATGTATTCTTATTGTGGTTATTACAAAAAATTCGGCGAATATTTCATAAAATCGGATGAAAGAATCATTCAGGGAACTCTCTTATACAAAAATTTGTTAAGTATATAATTTATGAGTAATAAAAAATATTCATTTTACTGTTAAATATTACAAATGTGTATTACGAATATTAATTAAAAGTCAATCTTAATCTTTCAAATTGGACATTTATTAAATCTTACAAATATCCACAAACCTAACAAAAAAAAATCAATTCATCAAAAAGTTGTACGAATAAATGAAATTCGAAAATACTCTAGAGAAATAAAATTTTTAGCGGTGAATTTAAAAAAATGGAATAGTCAAATTAGGCCGAAAACTCAACGAAATAACGTTGATAGCAAACGAAATAGTTAATATTTTGGCATTAATTCACATTTCAATGATTTGAATGTAATTTAATTGAGTTGTAAATCTTACAGAATCGAAACCAAATCACTAGGTGATCAGTGCTAAGATTAAATATTATATGTATTTTTGTAATGAATTGTATTTGTGACCTTAGATTTTATTAAAGATCTCAACCTAGAAACTGGACCCGTCAAAACCATTCAATAACTTTCAGATATTAATAAATGTGCGGTCGTTTATTTCCCAACCGTAACCCAACTATTAAGCTTTCGAACAATCGTCTACATTTCAAACGTAAACTTCAAAATTTAACACAAATTTATCTTGTGAAAGAAACTTACTGGGATCGTTAACAAAGTAGACCTCTCAGATCCGACAGAACTGACATAGTTCGAGGATGCAATTTACTGAGATTGTGCCAGGGTAGCGACTCTCATCCCTTGCAGAGATTATATGATATCACACCAACAAAACCGTGGTCCTTACGATAAGTGCAATAACAAAGTTCAAGCTACTTTATCTATTAAATAAATTTACTTTCCTTTCCTTTGTACCTAGATATTGCAGTCGCGCTTAAAAAATAACCCGGGACGCGATATAAGTAGTCTACGAAGAGTACGATGAGGCCCAAAACTTGTAATTTGTACTTTATGTAAGGACAGCAGAGTAACCCGTTTACTCTATTTTAGTTCCTAACAGATGACGAGTTCCAAATGGCCTAATCATCTTAAATTCGGCGTTTTTATAAATTTTCTTGCTTCTGTAGAATTAGTAAGCTGCTCGCCTTGCAATCGCCACTGCAATCCGTTTATAAACAACTCAAACAGAACTGGTACCATTTGAGGTTGCCCTTATAAGTACTAATTTCCCATTATTGGTTATAGATTATAACTGGAGCCCGCAATTATAATGGTCACTGACATGTATAATGGTCAAAAAAACACACACAGTATTGCTTGAAGCTATTTGCTTAACACAATTAGTACTTAGATTAATAGTCCAGCTCCAGATTAATCGTACAAAAGTTCTATACTTATATGGATAAAGTACCTTTGTTGAAGGCCGTCTGTAAGATATAACAAAATACAGGCTAATAACTTAATTGTTGTAATTTCTAATCACCTAATGGGAAGTGGTCACCGCTGCTGACGAATATCCCCTAACATTAGAACCGTTACCCGTGTGTTCTGGCCAAAGATAAAGTGGGGAGCCGCTTATTATAAACTGTCTCTTTTGCAACCAAAGCTCTTAAAAGATTTTTATCACGGTTGATTTTACGTGGTATATGTTCGGAGATATAAAAACATTTCCACAGATAAGTATAGATTGGATTTTGTTGGGTGGTATAGAACCCATTGATTACCATGAACAAAAGAAGTTCACTCCTAACCTAATCTGAAACCTCAAAATGGAACATTGTCGAACACTTAGTTATCGCACACTTAAAACTTTATAACAACGTAATAATTTTAAAATGTTCGAAACTTCAAATAATATTATTCCGTCATTTTTTCGGTCGTATATAGCTAATGTTTTTATACACAGCGTTCTGGAAACATTTGGAATTTTCAATGGACCATTGCACGTAGACGTGAGGTGTTAAGTGTGTGCTCAACATGAAAAACGAAAATTGGAACGAGGCCTTGAGTCGCACAAACACCTATTACTTGAGTACACGTAGTCGCAAATCCCTGACACAACGTTTAAAACCATGCCATTTATCTCTTGATACATCACACAATAATTATGTAAATGAGAATGATAGCTTAGATGTTCTCTTAGAGATTAGTGAGTCGGATTCTCGTTCGGGGAACCTATGTACAATTCCTATATTGGCACTATATATTGGCACTCCTACAACAATTGGCACCCATTTCGTATTATGCCTTAAACTAGGCATAGCAATATTTTTTATGAATGACAGCCTTACGTTTAGTTAGTACAATTTTTATTTAATAAAATCACACTAAATTTTGTATTAAGCTTCTCCTTAATAGAAATATAAAAATTTTAACTAAAAAAATCAGTTTTAATAGTAGACAAATTTAAAATGACAAAAATTCTTGAAAAATGATTTAGGGTTATCTTTGTGTATCTTAACTTATAACTACATTCACAAATTTGAACAAGCGCGTATGATACGTTTGTACAAACTGAAAATCAATTTAAATAAAACTTTAAACCCTATAGAAGCTTCACTGTATAAGAAACGAAAAACATTTTCAGTTTGATTTTAAAACATTGCGCTTTGTATGCATTCGTTAAACGAAAACATTGTGGGGGAATCTGCCCACTTGGGAGATGTCCGTATGTTCTCAAAGATCTGTAAAGTCTGCTAACCCACAATTAGCCAGACTGGTAGAATATGGCCTTAACACCTCTAATTGTCATAGGAGACCCGAGCCTAGCAGTGAGATAATTATGGGTTGTAATGATGATAGATAAATAACCTTAAGTTCTTAGACAGAATAATTTTGTTGTTACTATTTCTCATTTAAAAGGTACATGATAAAAAAGGATTTTGTTTTTATAATTTGATTTTACGTTACCCCAATTACTAAATCCTATTAAATTTGCCTTTTATATAATTATTGTGGTTTCAGATATAAACATCAGAATCTTACAACCAAAAGAAATCAATTTCATCTTGTAGTGTGTATTAGTCAATAAGGTTGTGAGGCCGAATTACTATCCTGTCTGAGGCAATTAAGATTTCTCTCTTTACAATGGAATCAGAGCTCTAGTGAACAGTAACATTGATTGCTGCAGGAGATTCCGCATAGTTATCTTTGTTATTGTACTTTATACTCCTCACTGTGTTACTAATAATAATGTATGAAATATAGAATCACTACCAAAATCTAGTTGCTGTGGAGCATTAAAACAAAAAATCAAACTGCAATGAAAAGTATAAACTCGATAGATTTTATACAAACATACCTATAACGGATGGTAATATACAATAAATTATTTAAAATAAGAACTATGGAAGTTGACGTGAATATTTTTATTGAACATACATACTTGAAAAGGAAAGCATTTATATTCTTGGTTTGTTTACAGGTGAACGACATTCCCTTCTGCCGTTTCATTTATCGGCGGATTATATTTCTCAGTGACTTCTAAAATATCATTACATTCCTCATCTGTCAACAAATGTGATTACCTAAAATTATTTGGAATACCACTCAAAAATAAAACATCAGTCACAAGTGGTCGGTATCAATCAGTAAAATTGCTGAAAATGGAAATTTCCATATTTTCTTATTTTTACAATGAGGAAAGAAATTAAATATAGCATTATAGAGTTCTTTGACAATAGACTACAATTTTTTTTCGTGGGAAAATTCGTCATGGATACTGTTCTTTAGTTGGGGGGCCCATAGGGTGTTTTGCCGGACTCCTACCGGTTTGACGACCCCGTAGCCCAGTTGGTAGTGACCTTGCCTGCCGAGCGTGGGGTCCTGGGTTCGATTCCCGGGCGGGGCAGACATTTATGTGACAGATAAATGTTTTTTCTCGGGTCATGGGTGTTTGTGATGTGATAATTGTGTATGTCCATGCCACCCGCAACACAGGGAATCCTAGTGCGGGGGTGTGAGTGTGTAAACGTAATAGTAATAGTAATAATAAAACCCGATGGTTTTCGTCATGGTGCCAAGTGTCAGTGCTACGAGCACGCTTTTGCAATCTTCTGTAGCCCCAAAGATGTTGATCCCTGCAAAAAAACCCCGACAGGGAGTTCAAATATTACACTATGCATTTTTTTAAGATTATTAACCCTCTCTCCTCCTCGTAGAATACGCCATAACGTTTTCCTGTACCCCCAATATCAAAATAACATATTTTAACCTATATCAAAGCAATTACAAACAGAAATCTTACTGAAATACATTTTAGTGAAAATTAAAGTGTATTCTCAACAAAAATTTAAAATAAAATCAGCCGTAATTCAAATAAGCAGGTATGTAAAAAAACAAAATCAACTGGAGTTACTTATCCTCGGTTCACGGATTTGCCAACCACTAGACACTTTCATTACTAGCATCCGGAGAGCAAATATAACGGGTTCCGGAATGGTTAAACTACTTGCATCAACTTCGTCTTCGTCGAGGAAATCGGCATCCTCATACGATGTTTCACAGCAGCACACAATGCATAGAATCTTATTTGCCCTTTTGGCAGCAAATCGCTATGGCCGTACTTTACTTTCATGACGGTCTTGAACCTCGGTCCCCCCTCTTTCTTTTTTAACTATTTCTTTAAACTCACTTTAACAACACTGACTACAGCAATGTGCTTTTGCATATTACGTGTTTGAAACAATAACGAATACTGACAACGAAAACAATATAAAAATGACGTAAAATACAGTCGAGAGATTCCTCGTTACACATAAATGAAAAGAGCTGTCAACTAGGGAAAACAAAGTCAAAATGATGTACAATAAAATCCCATAAAATATACCCGAAATGGCTTGCCAACTTGGAAGATTTTAATTCTCTAGTTTTTATATATAAAAAAAACAATGTTTCGTTACGCATTTTACAAGCCAATTGCGTTACGTAATTCTGGAATTCGCCCCCTTGGATGGGAGGGGCTAGAGTTTCTCCATCTCACCTGCTTAGGTTTCAAATGATGAGGATTGAAAAGGGGCACGATATATCCTCTTCTGAAGCCCTGCTCTTATGTTACGAATCGGGAGATCAGTTATGATTTATCTCTAACGTACCGCAGCTTCCTTATGCGATATCACTCATTCGTAGAAAGAGTCTTCTGCATTCCATGAAGCTCGACTATAGCCTTTTTCTTGACGCAGCTGTAGGACTCGCTAATGGAAGTCGATTCCCTTCCGACTATTCGGCACAGGTACTTTTCTAAGCATTCACATCCGGCAATCACCTGCACCAGCCGGAAGGTTAAGGACCCATGTCGCCTATCCAACCAATCCACAACGAATGGACGGATAGCCTCAACAATCTCTCCTTCAATTTGGCAATCATGGACTACCAAGCTGGAAATTTCGCACTTCAATTTCACTAGGCGTGGGCACATCATCCCTGGACGTCCCAGCTCCACCAATACCTAGTCGCACAGATCTCGGCCTTCAGATCCCAGGGACGGGACCAGACCAGTCAGCATAGCTCGTATGACGAGATGTGCGATATCCGCGTATGACCCCGACGGCTATCACCCTCTAAGGCCTACGCAAGAGGACAATGGTTCTTTCCATCAAGGTTTTTGCCAAAAACTGGGACCCCATATAAAACTATAGATCGCGCCACATCCATATAAAGGCGACTACTACTTGCATTCGGCCACCGAGTTTGGACGAGTTTGGCTCCCGAGTTGTTAATCGATAGTCAACAAATCCTCTCGAAATCCAAACTAATTGCCGGAAAGGTTTCAACCCACCTTTCCAAGAGCTGACCAACCCCGGCAGGGTCAAACAGATTGTCCACCTCATCAAGCATCGCAATAGGGCGGTACGCTGATGGGATTTCGGCGGGGCGTCCGTCTTTTAGGAGCACTAACCTAGCCGTCTTCCATTGTACTGGGAACCAGCCCGACTCTAGACAGTGATAGCTCCTGGTGCCTTGTTTTTGACCAGAATCCTTTGAATGGTCCCGCCCAGTTCCTTTTCTCATATAAAGGGGATCGCTGTAGAATACATTTCCACTTGTAAACCATCCATTAATGGTGACGGGTGGTCCACTCCAATCGGAATAAGCCTCATACAGTCTTTCCACCTCAGCGTGGTTACTTTTTCGGTACCACAGCCTGCGTTGCCTAGTGTACTGTCGAGCCTTTTTGATTCATCTAGATAGAAGCTCAGCGATCTCATGAGACCACCAGTAACCTTTATTTTGCCAGGAGAATTCCATCGTAGATACCCGGATGCGACAGTAGGCTGGCATATGTCCGCCTTTTGCACCCTGTTCTTCTTAGGCGGATTAAAGCCGAAAGAGGGTCATCCTCTCTAGTCCGATCCTCTGCCTCATTTTCTTATATCACGACCTCACAAAAAGAGGCATCATTATGGGATTAATATAAAAGTTAGTTATTAAAGTACAAGATTTACATATTCCAACTTTTTACCGAGATTTACAAGAAGATGTTTACGTGGTAACACAATCATTTATATGTATTTTTGGTTGCTGAAAATCATATGAAATTTAAAGGTTTTTAAAAAACTGGTCTCGTTTCTTGATATTTCACTAGGCTCTAGAACCAAATAATAGGATAAGATAGATAATTATGAACACAACAACTTGCTATTCTTTGGCCCATAATGCAATTGCAACAATATTGTTTGATAGATTATTTTCCTTCGATATTGTTTATATAAAAATATAAACAAAATATAAAATAACAGTATTACGCTGTTGTTTAATTAAGTACAATGAAACAAAGTAGTGGTCGCGTGTCTTCGTAAAACGAAAGATTTATTTGTGTTACAGTACTTAACATTTAATCAATTATAGTTTATGCCAACAAAAGATTCTTTCACCTGTAAAACGAAAGAGGAGTAATGTTCAAGATAGTGTATTGCTTACAATAATTACAACCCATTTTTAATAATCACCTCTGTCAGTTGTGACTTCTATTAGATATTTTTCAATAACGCGGCAAAAACAAAGAAAAGAGCTCGTATATGAGTATGAAATGGATTTTTCTTTACATATATTATTCTCCGTATATGCCTACTGCGCGTTTTTGCTGTTAAAATTGCTGCTACAATTCTCGGCTGAAAGAATACCTCCAAGTTGTTATACGAATATATGGCGATTGCTGTTACATGTTCATGAGTTTAATTAAACATTATACTCGTAATTATAATGAAAGTAGTTAAAGCACCTTTTATTGATAATTATACTAAAATATCTTTGATAACGAGTTATATATTTTACATTACATATATACAAGGGTACATATCTATACCCTCGTAACTGCGTATGAAAATTGCTAACATAGATAAATAATTGAAATCAGTACGTATCAGTAGGGTCGATTTTTTATCTATAAATGTTATATTTTCTTACGAATACGCGTACAGGTAAAATATTCGAGTTAATTTTTATTTAATTACAAGCCATCATCTTATTGTTATTCATCACCACTCCTTCATCCGAGATTAAATACACAAATTGTCAAAATGAACACTTGTAAATGGAATTTCCAAAATTAGCTCCAAAGTTAACAACCAAACTTTATTCATTATCGTGTATTGTCTAACGAACTTAGGTCAAGTAGGTCCAAATATTTCGTGCTTCTTAAAACTTCACTTAATATTTTCGTCGTATTTTGTTTATCTTTGGGACGCAGTAAATAACTTTCGCCATATTTCAGCGAAGTTTAGAAGTTTACCGTCTGCTACAATGAATACCAAATATCGATTGTATAATCTCCTTTTTGTGGAAAATTCAACTGTTTTTAGTTGTTTGTTTGCAATGAAACATCTGCTGTTAAGTCTACCTGAAGCAAATTGTATGAAACAATTTTATGTTGCAATTTGATTTAAATATAGTAACGCTTATAATTAAACAGTACTACTATCCATTGTTTGTGTTTGAAATAATTGCACAGTTGGTAGCACTTGAAGATGATTTAGCCTACAATTATTATTTCTATTTTTAGAAGCTGAAAAACGAGACTAAGACGGAAGTGCTAACTACTAGCTTTAGGAGAATACAACGAAAATCGAAATTTTAATAAGTTTTATTCGTAGTTTGTTTTTACAAACACTTTTTGAACGACAAACTTCGCCATCGCTTCAACAAATCCCTATCATGAGTGGTCCCAGAAGAACAAGCGGCATGAAACTCCCAAAGTTTTTTTAGTACTACAGAAGTTACAGAACGCACTTATGACTATATATTAAACTCATGTCCAAGCAGTCTTATCCTTAAAGTAATCGTCTAGTTTGTAATAACTTTTCTGCAAAAGAATGACTTTGAAATGAGTCTTTAATATACAATATGGCATTTCTGTTAATTCTAACGGAATTTTATTATAAATATTTACACATCTACCAATGAAAGAGCCACCACTTTTGCTAAGTCTGAAATTTGGTACAATCGATTTAGGCGAAAACGTAAAAAAATATTTTACAGTTGATTCTAAAGGAAAGATAGTGACTAGTCAAGCAGTTAAAAAAGCACAACTACCACGCATGAATGCCGTCACATTAAATTCGGTCATACAGAGAACAGCAAACTCCATAGGAACGTTAGCCACAGCCCCGTCCGTTATTTAGTAAGGTGTGAGAAAAACATAGAAATTTCCCTTGGACTCAAGAATAGATGGATCCTTTACGTACCTATTGCTTGGAAACAAATAACAATAACAATGTAAGGTAACACTCAATAAGGTACTCATTTTATTTTCTTTGTAGTTGTTCAATGGATTGAATTCATTTTTACATGCACTAGTTTATTGGCCAAAAAATATATAAGTTTAGTTCGTTTTACCATGATTACAATGGCCTTTGAGTAGCGAATCCCGGCTATATATTTTGGCATATATACGAAAAAAAGTGTTCCCAACTGAAACCTTAATTGGACATAGTTACAACCGAAAACTGTCTCACTGCTGAGCTAAGGTCTTGTTTAAGAATGAGAAAGCACAGGCTATAGAGTAGTGCTCATGTAGGTTAGCCAGACAAACCACCAGCGCTCATGAAACTTAATAACTCCCTGGGTCGTCACTAGGATGGGACATTACGTAGTTGGTTACTAAGAAAATGATGCACCCGCTGATTCATTTTCTGTCAGATCATTGCACCCAAATTATGGTTAAAAATTTTACGACTGGCTTCTAAAAAGAGGGTTGTAGCTCCTATAATAGGTCAAAGAACAATATTGAACTGGGTGGATCCACGCCCAAAGTCTTTTAATGAGTGAAATTTGCCGCTATTGCCTCACACGGGAGGTTGACTTGAAGTAAAGGTCGGAGGAAACCCATCGTAACCCAAAAACGAAAAGAAATCTGTACTAGCATGATTGTGTATATGCGGAAAGTAATCTCTGCAGCAACGGCACATATCAGAAAAAATCTTTTAGCATTTTAAAGGTGTATTGCACCGGATGGACATATGCTATATATCATGTAAATATAATATTTTTTTCAACCAGAACGAAGTCCGAGCGGGCCGTTAGTTAATTATATAGGCATTAAAAATTAAACGGAATATCTCATCTACGAACTCAATGCCGTATACCGAATAATTATTGAGTTACGTAAGTAAACTAAACATCAGGTTAACTGAAACCAGATACCAGTAAATTTTATTAAGTAATCTACAAAGTTAACAGTTTCTGTACTGTAATTCTGTAATATTACGTCTAGTGTTTGCAGTTTACGTTCATGAACTAATAAGGTTTATCGTCGTATGTCCGTTACTTGAGGGCAGAATTCCTGACAAAATTTAGACCATTAATTAAATTGATAAGGAACTTTCCAACACGTTTCGGTATTCAAAATGTTGCAATATTCTGACTTGGTGCAAGACTTGCATACTTCAGATATAAAATGTTATGAGAAAAGGTTCGAAATTATAGCAGCCCTCTTTCATACACTTGATCTACAACGCTTCATTGAACAATATTGAAATAATCCAAGCGCGAAAACTCCATCTAGGAGTAGTTAAAATTTTGCGTATACTTTACGCTCATATGTTTTGGGTTCTTTTTACGATACAGTCATTGCTGCCTCTGACGGTAAACGAATTAACTGATAAAAATCATATATAGTATATTTTTTTCATCGAAGCTTAATTCATAAGTATTCAGGATTTATTGGTTGGTAATGTTATTAGGTTCAAATAATAATCGATCATAAAATCGATGGTGTTTCTCACCGCGATCATGTAACTTCTGAAAAACTTGACTCCGAGTGACTGTATTCATAATTCATTATGTATGCAACAAAATCGAGTATAAACTATAACGAAACTAAAAATAAAAATATACATATAATTACAATTTTTGTTGAAAGATCTTTTCAAAGAACCAAGAGCATCTATTTAAGGTGTCATCAAAAACAAATCTGAAAACATTTTTTCTATCCACCTCGTTTTCTACTCGTATAGCCAGCTTGATCGCTGTTAGCGCAACTTAAGACGATAAAACAGTATATTGTTGAGCCGATTGTTTACGTTCAAGCAATTAATCATGGCTATAAAAAGGATAAGACTAATTACTGTGCTGTTCAGGACGACCAGTTTTAAACGCTAAACATGAGAATGTCTTTTATAGTGGAGATAGTAGCCTTCAGTTGCTCATAACAATGTGTACCTACCTCTGGCAAGCTTCTGTCACAGAAATATTTTGAACACGCTAAGACGAGCCTGTTTCAAATTCAGCAATCAATACGCAACACCATTCTACGGTGACATTGTTGACGTCATCCGGCGTCCAACGGGAAAATATCCTCGAAGGTACATGTGTAAAATCTTGTGAGTGCTCTCAATCCCATCTGTAATATATACTAAATTTCTTCACACCCAATACATTTGTTTTCTTTCACTGCTAGGAATAGATTATTTTACGTAATATGTATCAAAGGGCGACCATTTCTTTTTCCATCTCTCAAATTTATCGACTGTTATAATTTGGTACATATATGCTACCTTAGAAAGATCTCTTAACATAAATGCCATTAAATATATTAAACAATTTATTCCGTTTCAAGCGACATTTCAAGTACTTATAAAATCATCGCGCGAAAATATTTCCGACGTAAATCCATTTTTCAATAAGAAAGAAACAATATTTCAATGTAGCTCTTAAAATGTAGAGGGTTTTTTTTTAACTAAATGAGTACAATAGTTTTTTAATTGTAAATTATAACATTAAACATTCGTTTTATTGTTGTTTTATATTTGTTGTTTGTGAACCGACAGTTTTATTATTCACACAATGATTTAAAGCCATCATTGTTTATCTGTTAATTGTCGTTATAGTCAAATTATTAACAAATTTTGTAAATATGAATACGAACCTGTTCAAAACTATTACGATATTTATAATTAACTTTCTGCATTCATATTTATGCCTTCTTTTGGGGGATTTAAAATAAAAAAGGCTTTTGTAACATGCCAGTGATTTAAAACCATACATGTTTATCTATCTATTCAACATCAAGAAAGTTTGCAGTAATTTGAGAGGTGCTCTCTAAAGTCTTATGTGCTACTTACACAAAGTAATGTAACCCGCATTGCCCACAAATACCTCAAAATAGTATACTCATCATGAGTGATACAATAATATGATAATAACAATCAAACTTAGTGATTAGTGAACTTTTTTCTATCACATCAAGCGCGCATATAAACACAAGTAACTTTTCAAACATATACTGTTTTTAACTTCTTGTATCTAAAAAGTTAATTTTAGTATGGCAATAAGTATTATAACAAGTTATTATTTTAAGAGGCAATAAAACAATCTCTATCGAAAGAAAATTAATTTTAACTACTTGGATTTGTATGGTAAAAGTGGTTTACAATTTACAACTTGGCCGGCAACATTTCAATTATGTTACAGATGCACATGGACAGTGGCGACCACTTATTATACACTGTTCCCTACTGTTGCCAAAAAACTCATAGCCCGACAGCTTACTTCAATCATCATAAATGATCGATCAAGTAATGCAACTGCGGGCGCCATTAATATTTGGACGAGTGGACGCCAGTAGCAAAAATTTTTTAAGACTTCCGTGCTTTGACAACTTATAATGTTATGAATGAATTGTTTGAATGGTTACCGTTAGATAGCAAACGTTAAGGGATATCGGAGGCCTTCGGGCATCGTAGAACTTCCAACATTTAAATTAGCCACTAACCTCTACAACAATTCGCCCTGAAACTGCGTGGTGCAGCCTAGAACTACTTAAGTACATGTCCTGAAGCGGGTCGCCCCATAATAATCTAATAACTTGTGACCATTTCATTCCATATTACGTAGGTCACTCGATTTGTTCTGAGATAAAAATTAATCACCGTTTTTTTTAATGTTGTCGGGTCTTTGTAAGTATTTTGGTAATTGTCCTTTTAAGAAAACTCATACTAATGATTCCTTTTATTTTCTGGATCATATCGATAACTCCGCGTAATTTATGAGACACGTCTTCAAAACGTAGATGCATTTCATAGCACCAATCAACACTAGCCTTTTTTTCGCTTTTGGAGAATATATGAGGGATCCAATGACAACGAAGCTTCCTCACTCCAACTCGTGGGTCTTCTCGCATCAACATTTCAGTATTCCACATATTTTATTCAGTTATTGCTATTTATGGAAGTACACTTCTGTGATCATGTTTAAGGTCAATTTTACCCCTTTTAAATTCAGCAAAATGCCTAAAATTATAGCACAAGATGAAACCGAATCTCCAAAAGCTAATTATAAACTTAATTGTTCGATGAATCCATATTTAAAACTCTAATAGATCATAGCGTGCAAATGTCCGCAATTAAGCTCCATCGTTTAAAATAGATGCCGCGGGAAGTGTCGTTGCTAAATGATTAACAGTATTCTTTTTAAAAAATTGACAAATGGCTTACTCAGTTCTAAACGAATTATAAACTTAATTGTTCGATGAATCCAAATTTAAAACCGTAATAGATCATAGCGTGCAAATGTTCGCAGTTAAGCTCCATCGTTTAAAGTAGATGCCGCGGGAAGTGTCGTTGCTAAATGATTAACAGTATTCTTTTTTAAAAATTGACAAATGGCTTACTGAGTTCTATTTTCAAATAAAATAGGTTTTTAAAAACATATAATACAGATGCGTTCCATTTTTCTATTTTGAGCATCTCCCAATTTGTTTAGTGACCTATGCTATGTAGTATAATGCGGGCACACGTTGCATTACGTAATCGATTCAACCCGCAGACGGATGCTTGCCTCTCAGTTCATTTAACATCTTCACTGTTCTAAGTACTTGTGCAATCTTAAGCTCCTTTCTATATCCATTACAACATTCAACAGATGTGATCATAAACAAATTTATGTCAGAGGAAGTGGAAGGAAGCTCAGTAGATTTCTGGTTATACAATGCGATATTGTTTATTTAAAGATTTATTTGTCAATTCTTTGTTTAATATCATCAGATTTGCCACCTCTTTACACTGTCAAAATTCTAATTAATTTGTAGAAGAAGTAGACGGAAATGTGTTAGTTCCCGCAACCAACCAGTCGATCGGAAGTGAGTTTGTTTACTAAAAACATTTGTTAAATCCTAATTTCATTTCATTCAATTTATTGCCTTTTAATAGCTTGCAAAATGTTATTAATTATTTTAAAGTCACTCAATTATTTAACATCCAATCAGCTTAGAGCGATACCTGGAGCGGGGTCAAGGCGCAATCTTAAATTTCACCACATTATAGGACCAAGGTGTCTTGTTGAATGAATTTATGGAGGTAGGGCATTCTGAATTTGGCTTTCGGCGGAGTAAGACCGGTGTCGCGAACACGCGGCTCATAGAACATAAAACGTGATTAAATGAGTTTGCAACAGTGAATACTTCGTTTTGTGCTCGCTGAACCTCAATGGGCGTCATTAGACGCGTAACCACTGATGATGATGTTGAGTACATGAATGACAAGGATGCCTGGACAAAATTAGTGTCGAATCCAGATCCGCACAGGTTTAAACTTTAAACTTTTGTAATTACTATATGTTGTTTAAAAGATGTGCTGAGGATTTTCTTTCGCCGTTTCTTCTCCTCATTGTTAAAGCACCTTTTCGAAGCGGTGGTAGAAGCAATCATATCAATTCATAAGTGTATTTACTAAATACCTATATGATTAAAAAAAAAAAGAGGAGAATGCCTTTACATTGACATATATTATAATAGTTCATACGGCTATTAGTGATTTTATTATTTCTGAACGACTTGACCGAGTAGGCTGGTATATACTTAATGTACTTGCTACCGTGGCGTTGTTTCATAAATATATTCCGTACCTGAACAGCGTTGTTGTTAAGTTATGCAGAAATTATTTATGTATAAGCTGAAATCCTTGTATATGTTACAGTTAAAACCAGTTTTTAGGTAGAACGCGTTTTCCCTAATTAGAACTAGTTTTTACTAAATGCCTTTGTTAAAACTACAATTTAGGTTAGGTTAGGTTCTCGAAGTGATGCGCACGGTGTTCCCGCGTGCACCGCAAAGACGGATGGATGAAGTAGCTCCCGATTCATCCCGCACAGGGACGGGCTCTGTAGAAGAGCGAACGCCGTCGGGACCGCGGAAGAATGCGAGAGCGTACCCGCAGTCCCGACAAAGGGCGCTCAGAGGAACACCGTGGGGTTTTAGCTGGTAGGAGTCCGACATATCCTATCAGTCGCCCCCGCGACTGCGAGGAACCCATGAGGGTTTCCCCACGTAAAAAAAATGGTTAGGTTAGGTTAGAATAGAATGAACGAGCACGCAGCGCGCGGATGGCGCTCGGAAAGGGATTCCCCCGCACTTGTCGAATCAAAGGACGTCTCGCGATCAATTAGAATATGATACGATGAACTTTGAGATCAGTTTTGACTGAGACTCACTTCGGAAAAACATGTTTTGTCTAGTAAGAACTAGTTTTACTGATATTCAACTGATATTCAATTTTGAGCATCAGTTAATTCTAGTTTTAACTGATCGCTTTCTGTACATTAAGGATATATGAGAGTTTACTTCAATCAGGAACCGAATCCTGTGGTCAATTAAATCTGTTCGTAAAAATTATTTATTTTTTACCATTAAAATAATCTATCATTTAATGTGCATGTTATAGTTAAGGCTGCGCGTATTAACGGCATATGATGTTGTTAATATCATATTGTACCAAATACGTCTCATGTAATTTTTATCATGATTCAAATATAACAGGATGTAAATTTAAACAACCTTCTCATTACACGCTCTGTAGAATTCCAGCCAAAATAAAATTAATCTCGACATCCCGCGAGTACCGTAAGAGCACAAAAATGAGGAAACTGAGAACCTAACTTTAGCTTGTAATTTTTTCGTGACATGAAATGAGGCAAAATATACTGGATTATCATCGAGACTTCATTTGTTTACTTTAAAACATTAATGAAAGTAAATTCTAGTGTATTTCGCTCGGGGAAATTCGTCTTAAGACGTTTTTATGTCATATTTTTTCACGTTTAACCCTAACCGGTAGACTGTAGACCTGGCAAGAAAAGGTCATTCATAAACTACGTGAAAGATAAAGGGGGAGTGAAGGAGTCATCAAAATGAGACATCTAGTGACAAGGGGAACGGGGTGAGTCATAAGCATTGTGACGTAAAACACTAAACTTCAACTCGAATATAATTTATTTTCGTGTAGGTATTTCACTTGTTATTTTCTGTGATCATATGAAAAGCTACTTTAAATACTACATCACGACAGAGAAGGATGAGTCATTCAAAGTAACCAGGATGGGGTCCTTCAAAAAACAAAATTGGTATACTTTATACGGCTATAACGGCTCTTATAGGGCCGTCGCCGTTCATAGAGTGTGTAACACGAGAGACATCATCAAGGCGTTAGAGGGTAATAAGGTAACGGTGAGTCTACTTGATAACTAGCTCTTACATTTGCAATAGAAATGAAAAAAAAACTACGCAGATTGCTGGTGAAGTGTGTTGCAGATAAAAACTTAAGAAAATACAAGGATATCGCTATAATTACACTGTACTATATATATTTTATGTATAAAATTACAACGCTTCTGCATGGGATACATTTTAAGTCATAGTGTATTACTTATGTTTCTTCATAGTATAAAACAAAGTCGCTTCCCGTGTCTGTCTGTCCATCTGTACGCGTATATCTTTTAAACTACTCAAATACTAGCATTAAAATATTTTTTCCGGGTGAATTACAGATATAATATATGTGTTATATTTTCAGAAGATAAAAAAATTAATGTTTGGAAATAAAATGGACTTTTGAGAGCTTTTATTGCTAACGTTTACTTAAACAACTTTACGACATATATCAAAATGTCGTATTAAGGAATTGAATATTTTAAAAAATATCTACGAAAAAGTCCGCAATACCATATTTCTATATCCTGCGAAAAACCCACTGTGAGCATTTTTTACGATTTGCAGGTTATAATTTCGAAGTTATTTTGAACAATAAAAACTTTAATATATTTATTTCATAAAATAACTCAGCTATGTACGTAGGGCATTTGATGTAGATAGAGAAATCAATCAATATATTTAAAGTAATTTAGTGTTAATAAAAAAAAATCAATATGTGCAAACAGAAAAGTGACACACAAGTTCAGGAAGAAGTTCGGGAAACAGTTCCCGAACAAGAAATAGGCACAATTTGCACATACATGCCGACACCATATCCTACGTTGCACCCATGTAATTCGGACATTTTGTACCCCTTTTTTTCCATGAACTAAGTGTCTTATTTTACGTTATTCAATGAATGGGACCGAATTTGCACCACAAGGCGAATACTTGTACTAATTGTGACACCTAAGCACGATAACATTTATTATCAATACATCTATCATTACGGCATCCAATATCTATTAAATCCAGGTAGATTTGTGTTTTGATATGTGCACGCAATATACATGTATAAAATTCCACAACTGGATCTAAATAATCACTATTCAACTATTATTAATAATACATAATAATTAATAATAATAATACAATGGATAATATTCATAAATAATTCACCATTTTTATTTGAGTATTGTGCCATGCTGTCAGTAAAGTTCGTTTGGATAAAATATTCATCTCACATCTGCACGCAAATTCAAGCGATCAGCGAACTGCGAAATAATGCAAACACGATAAAGTTATGACATCTTCAGGGGAATTGGTGTCGGTCGCTGCAATTTATCACGATTAATTTATTTTATTCACGATAGTTTATTGTTCGACCACAACTTAATGATTTGTTTCACAATTTAAATTTGGAAATTATACTACGATAGAAACTTGCGTTGATTTCAAGTGATCGACCTTGCACGTGCGGTCGCAGTTGAAAGTGAGATTGATGAGCACTATTGAAGAAGAATATGATTACGGTCTAGGCCTTCTCGATTATGAAGAGAGACATGTAGCTTGCAGTGGGTTGCTAACGGACTGTAGCCAGCAACATACATACATACATCCATGTTATCTTTTTGTATCGGGGGCGGAACCGTCAAAAGATACGCGACTTCGCCGGTAGATTCCGGTTTACTTGAAACTCCTAACACAACTAAATGAAAAAAACTAAAATTCCCTAGGCAGCCGTTAAACTCTTCGACGCAGCTTTTAACAACAGCATAGCTGCTGCTATTATTGGCGGAGAAAGAATTCTCCCTAACAATAAATACTATATATTATATATACAGTATAATTCGGTCATAAACCACTGAGGACTGAGATAATATGCAACGTCACCGATACTCCTACACAAAATTCCACTGTAACCTCAACAGCGAAAATAAATTATCATTCTATACTTTACTTCAACAAACAATCCTAATGTTTACGAAGAGAAGGATTTGAGTCCGAGAATATAATTGATATTGCTTAAATTACATTTATCTATGTATAGCTATAAAAAAGAAAACTAATACACGGTGTAGCAATAACTTTGTTGCGGACTCTGTGAGCTCCGAAATTGCACAACAGCACTCGATAAAGAGTCACAAAATAACAGCAAAACATCACTGAAGCGGAAATATTATGTAGATGTAGCATAGTTGAATGTCTTTATTTTCAAAATTCTAATTACACCTAACTTAATACCTTTCGTTTCAAACACAGAATTTTCAAGTAATATTTGGTTTGTTATGATTAAAGTACAAGGCCATGCTGCCCAAACTTCTGATTAGACCTCACAAATCTCGTGTGAGCAGTTCATCAATCCGTTGGTCCGTACTGAAAATAATTTCACACAAAATGTAGTCTATACATAGGTGTGATAATTTTATTTTCGTAATTCTTTATCAGAACACTGTCTGTTTTTGTGATGTAGTAAGCAGAAGTAACAAGTCTCTTTCTGTGTACCTAACATAATGTGTAAAGTTAACACCGATTTTTATCATCAAATGCTGTTTCCCAATTTCTTAGGAACCATAGCCGCAGATGTTGCTAGTAAGGGAATATGTTTCTAAGGTACTGCACTAGGAAAACCGATCCACAAAATAATAAAATTATGGAAACATGAAATCTATGAAATGCCTGATAAAAATGAATATTAAGTGTTTTATGTGTGGATGCTATATGTTAGCGTGAAAAATAAAATAAGCAGATACTGGACCCTACGATTTATGTACAGCACAATCAGAACTAAAAAGTTTGAACGGCAAGTAACTACGAATTGAAAACAATTATCCACTCGACACATAATAAGACTAATTCGAGTCGTATAGTTTATGTAGTCCTTAAGGATTAAAGTATTGTATTGTATTGTATTGTATTGTTTAGTACTTAGAATCGTAGTAGTTGTGAATAAAACATGATTTATTTCTAAAGCCATTATCATTTAACTTGACCGCCAGGATAGCAAACAGTTTAAACATCAATTACATAAAGAAAATTGATAGCTGTGAATAATTTGGAAAGCTTTTGATTTACAACTTCAGTGCAGTACTGTACGTCAACAGCATTTCTAAACTAACAATTTGTTTTCGTACTTATTCAAAATATTGATTTTTAAGCATATCACTTTTAATGTTTACATCAATTTTAATGTAAATAGATAAATTTGACACGGTTACAGTTTTGTTGACAGAATTAATTATTTCATTGATTTTCCGCTTTGTAAATGTCATTCGTAAGTACGGTAATTGCAATCGTTTTCATGTAGTCCTTTTTATTTAATAATCATAAAACCGCCATACAACTTAATGCACTACATTTCTTGCGTTTAGATCATATCCTCAATTATATGCATCTTTCAGTAACTACACATACTCCAAATACTAATAAATTGCACAAAACACGACTCTGCCAGGCTTACAATATTAATAACGCGATAAGCAAACAGCCGAACGAACGCAAAGCGAACTCATAATAAACAGTCCTGGCGAAAGTTCCCATTATCTGACGCAACATCGTAACGTTGCAATCTAAATTATCGTTCAGTTCGGAGCTAACTAATTAGCTTTAGTGCCCGTAACTCCGTCCCCTCCGTAGTGTAACGACTCTTGTAATTTAATTTTTGCCGTGATAACATCCACGTAAATCGCCGACCCATGCCCGTACGTCGATAAAAACTTTCAAAACTTATTTACTGTACCAAAACATGTGTCAATAAATTTATCGGTAAATATACGGATGTTATGTATGGATGTATGTTACCAATATTACATCGGGTTTTGGACAGTATTTGGATTTGTAATTCGTATTTGTTTAACAATTGTTCGCTTTACAATATCATAAGCTCACTTTTATTAAGTGAAGTACATTTTACA
Organism: Megathymus violae; assembly: GCA_003671415.1. NCBI lineage: Eukaryota > Metazoa > Arthropoda > Insecta > Lepidoptera > Hesperiidae > Megathymus > Megathymus violae. The sequence goes on from PDGT01000007.1 coordinate 3,933,168, forward strand.
TATGCCAAGGAAAGCGTCGGGTTAAATCCGCAGTTCTCGCACAAATTACAGTAAGACAACATGACAGTGCCTAATGAATGTTTCGTGTATTTGAATTCCTGTGATACAGAGATTAGCATGAAAAGGAAAATGTATTAAACATTATCTCATTTGTTTGTGATATAACATGATTATTGAATAATCGATATTTAATAATAAATGAAAAGATAATGGATGAAAAGTATCCTAGATACCCATAAAATGTTGCTAATGTTCAACGTTTCATCTAAACCTGTTCAATGGTTTAAATGTGATTCGAGGTCCGACGTACAAACAAGGTTTCTATAAAAATATATTTTGACCCCTACATTGGCCTATATACATTAATATTTCCCAAAACATTTGATGTACAGGTTTGGCCTCGTTACAATTTTATTATTAGTTTCATTGTAACTTGATCATTATCATCGTTACTTATGTCATCTAGGTTTAAATTTTCGAAGACGGTATTCAATGCGAATATTATAAACTAGGAAATATTTGAAAGCAATATTGATTACGTCACTCAAACGGCAAAGTAAGCCGTTTAGTTGCGGTTCCGTTTATTTATTCAAGCCGCGAAATGCGCAAAGGGTAATTAATACATGGAAGTGCACTGGCAATTAGACGCATTCCTCATTCATTGTAATACGTGACAATAAGGGTTCAGCAAATTTATTCACAGAAAGTAGGGCAATGGGTGAGCTAAACACCACATTCGCATGCAGGTTGCGATTCGAGAGCTTCTTGTTAATTTTCCACGGAACTCGTAATGGATAAGTAACACACAAGTTCCGTGGAACCGAAGAAGAAAACATTGATTAGTCGAATTAAGTCCCATACATTACTAAATAAAACCAGAGAAACGCCTCAACAACAACGAAGTAATTCCGTTCTGTATTCTTCGCATTTCGTTCGTTATTCATGACATTACTTCACGCTTAATTCAAAAAAGGAGCAAGCAGTCTGCTTATCGTCTGGTTTTCTTTGAAATTAGGAAACTGTTGGTGTTGCAGAGTCAAATTCCAGTTCAAAGTCGAATTATAAAACTTTCATGCTAGTAGGTACTCCGCAAAGCAAATATTATTAAAATATTATCGACTATATTTATTTAAGAAATAAACTGTAACCAGCTAAAAACAAACAGTAAATTTATATCTATTTCTAACTACATGTTACTACTTCTGACAGCAAAGTCAACAAGTTGCTTGTTTTATTAACCAAAGAAATTGATACACAGCAGACATATACACATTCTGTCTATTCCGTTACGTACAACAAATAGTTTCTAACATATTGTAGTTGAAAGTATACGAGTTTACAATAATAATAACCAAACTTCGGGTAATTACCAAATATAAACAATGTTGTATTAGTGGCAATAAACATTAATATTTCAATATTATTCTTGGACATAAATAGTAATAAAACAAATTTTCAAATCAATAGGTACAACAAAAAGTTTGTTCCGTAATTAAGACTTCTCAAGAATCCGAAAGTAACCTTTGAATCTTTGCTGCATCATCATTCTCTAGTTCTGTTAAGAAGCAACGAAGCGTTCAGATGTAAAGTATATGAATGCTAACGATAATATTTAACTAAATGACGCTATCAATATCATTAAAATATATTAATAGATCATTGTTAGTAAGAATGATGCTAGATTCCGAGAACTTCTTTAAGTCAGAAGTCTGGCGAGGCAAGATTAAAGATTGATTTTAATTCTAACGGTATTCTTTGGATTTCACTATTATAATACTTCGTCTGGCAATGGCTGCTCTGTCTATTATGTTAGCCCGTCTCGAAGTCCCGTCGTCAAGGCGAAAGATCTTAAATAAGAATTTTTTTTTGTACCTAGTAATCCATCACAAGAATTCAATTTTATGGAAAATTAATATACATACTTTAAAACTAGGCTTAGAACGATAGCGAGCATTAGTAACATTAAAAGTATCACTAATGCTTTGTGGCCCAAGAAATAAAAAGAAAAAAAAAAGATACTGGCTCTCAAGGCATTATTTTCTTTTACCGAAACAAGTGACAAGCGTTATGCTATTTTTAAACTCTAAATCAGTGGTGCTCTAATTTAAAACGGAAACACTCATTAGGTTCACCGGACCCAAATTAGGTTATATGTTCAACATTGTTAAATATATGTACTCGTATGTAAATATGTCTTCTTATAATATAACAATGTAATTTTAAAATGAAATGTGTTACGTCATGAAAAGCAACTATTTATTACGGTACCGGAATAATTTTCAGAATTTTTAATGCTGATCAACAAATAATTTAACTCTATGCAATTCATACTGACAAGACTACTACTACACTACTTGGGCTTGACCGGGTAAAGAAACCATGCCATGCTGGTACGACGTTCCTTTTTTAAATGTGTGTGTTTGTCACATTCAAATTTGACATTGGATGAGTCGACGACAAGAGTATTCATGCTAGTTGCTACCGAAAGGTGGTACTAAATAAGTAATAAAATAAGTGTATAGCCTAACGAAAATTCTGTACAATATGTTACAAACAATAATAGTAAAAGTAACGAAATATATAAATAAACAAGTCTATACACGCAGCACTGAGTTTGATTTATCAAAGTACCATTTAAAAACACATTTCCAAAAATGCTATATAATTTTTGAACTTCTCTTATGTTATTCTCAACTTATGTTATTCTCAATAGTCTTTTATTTATATTTACAGTTTTTTTTTTATTATTTAGCATACTTTATTATAAACGCATAATCTAATAACAGTAACGTTTACGTTTATTATTAACAATTCTAAAAATGACCAAATTGTGATAGATTCACTTTAAGTTGACAGCTTAACTATCATTAGTGTCTGTCAAGTGTCAACTGTCAAAGTTTTTGCCCGCCATCGCAGCCTCGCCGCAACCATGATCCATCTAATTGGGTCGAATTATCGGTAAAATACACTAAAATTGTGTTACAGTTAAAATTGTAATAAAACTCTTTGAATACTGACTTATAAATCAACCTTGTCTGGGAATATTATGATTTGAGATCGACAGCATCGCAATGTGTTCCGAGTGTAGTAGATTATCTACTACCCAGCCAGACAAGTGTAGCCTACTGGTCTGACGATGGTCACCACGACGGCCCGCGTTCGAATCTTAAAAGTTCGAACATTGAAATTCTCTAACTTATTAATCTATTATCAAAATTATACAATACAATACTCATATTCTTTATTATACAACAAATACTTACAAAAAATTACAGAACAGGTTACAAAAAATATAAGAAACATATCGATGTCTCCGATCAGCAATTTGTTATCTACGTAGTACAAATTTAGTATAGAAGAAAACAAATTACATGAAGGAAAGCATCCCGAGAAAACCTAATAAATATTAAAGAGGTTTCGATAGTGTTCCTATAGTTGTAGGTAGTAACAATATAAGTAAAATCACGTTACTCGACGTTCTAAACAATATAATAAATGCTAGTTAATATTTAGAAGCTTTGAATTAACAACGAAGTGATATAATTCTGGTCTAAATAAAGCGTACACCAAGTAAAGGACACAAGGAGCCAGTGAGAGGAAATCGTTAATTATAATTGTTGCGTGACGAAGGCCAAGAAGACGTTTGGAGCGAAGTAATAACACGCTAATCCCCGATATGTTGAACACACAAGTGTGACAACGTTAAGTATATAATTTATACCAATTATGTACGAGTATACGAACGTACTCGTAACTCAACTGATTATGAGCCTGCCGTCCAGCGTGATACTAATTACACTCGTGCATGGTGTCAAAGTACGTACTCTACCTGCCCGACCGGCAACTACGCTCCTTCTAAAAACCACCTATTATATGCTTAAAAGAACCATGCAAACTCATTAGGTATTAATTAATATTCAATAGTTTTAAAATGTTCTATGCAACAGCTGTGAATGTTAGTAATTACAGTTGATACACAACAGAAAAATATCAATTTGATGGTTATCAAATAATAAAATAATAAACGGTTGTTTATTAGAGAAAAATACATCATTAAATTTAAATGAATACAATATTTAACTTGATTTTATTGAACTTTTTTGCTTTAAACGAATTAAATTTCTCTCCGAACAACATAATATTATGGTTCAAGGGGCTCCATATATCCTTGGGCTTAAGCCAGCCTGCTCGTAGTGCTGGTTTGCTGGGCTCTGTATAATACTCGTACGGTATATCCGGTAGTCGTCCACGTTATTTAGGGTTCTTTATAATTGATGTGCATAAAAATAATAATTTACTTTTGTTTAATATATGCAGATCTATAACTTTCTTAACTTTGTTCCTTGAGATATAAAAATGTAACTAAATTCTTCTTTCTCAGCAAAATTAAATTTCAAATGTAATTCAATACCTGCATGTCTCGGGCGAACTTAATACGCCTATTACCTCTTTCGCTAGTTTGTTGTTTGTTACCATAAACAAAGTTTTAAATTAAGCTTTCAATCTTCTAGAAAACTCCATTCATTGGCCATTATACGCATGCACTACATGTGTATTGAGTACTTCTAGACTGTCGAATACATTGGTCGTTTTATAAGTTGATCGGTATACGCAGTATACTTAATTGCGCCAAACAACAAATCGTGTTAAGTTGGCGTTAACTAATGTGTTTACCAAATATGCCTAAAACTTTCCAAACCCCAGAACCGAAATCTGCCATAAGAAGCAATAAATGTGATTTCTTAGCTGGTACCCGCGATTCCGTCTACGTTGCTTATTATATTAACAATGTATTTTATGTGCAGAGGAAAAAATATTAAAAAACATATATCACTATACATGTAGTGCTTATAAAAATCGCTGATTCTTAAAACATTAATAATTTTATATTAAATGATGATATCGCAATATTTTTTTTAAATAAAGAGCAAATTGTTTAAAAATATATCGTGTAGTTTTTTCGTAATGTGCGCACTACGGCAAGCCTCTATAGTTTATTTTTATTTATATTTATATAGATTATGAGCGTATACACTGTTTCCTTTTAAGTTGACAACGCATTAGTGACTCTCCTAATTAGAAAAATGCTTTAGAAGCGTAATACACTGCTTATTTCTATGGCTATTAACATAAAAAATTCACAACTCACTCACACAAAAAGGTATTCTGAAAGTGTATTGACTTTGAGAAGCGCGAACACTGGAAAATAATCTGAACAAATGCGTAGTTTTAAAGAACTTTTGAAACTTGCGGCTTTGTTCTCACAATACCACCTGTAGAATTTTTATCAAATACACAATACTAACAACATTCAGTCGACACCAAATTCAGAGTTTTTAAGACAATTATAATCAATATAATATTAAATGAGTAAATGTAAAAGAAGAGAAATTACAAAAATAATGTGACAAAAAAATTGTCCGAAATAATGTAATTACAATTGTAATTGCAATAAAGATCGAAGTTTTGGGTTTTATTAACAGTGCTTACCTGTTTTCTTAACTTGGAGTAATTTACATTATTTTGGATAGTTTTTTTCTCTTATTATTTTTTTATTTAATTAAATTACTTGGATATTTATTTATGTGCACTAGCTTAAAAAGAATCCATCCCTGATTAATATAATTTATGATCTAAAGGCCGTTTATTAAATACTATCTCTGTCGCCCTTTATAGGTGACAATAATTTAATAGGAGTTGGTGGTCGAATCGATTCCTCAAACTACAAGAACAAACATCCAATGATCATCGATTCGTTGCGACAATTAAAAAAATTATTATACGCTCGAGAACATTTACATTTACATGCTGGACCTCAATTTCTTTGGGCTTCTGTCAAAACTTAACTGACTGTCGTCAATCAGTTTGGTCGATCAATGGGCGTCAACTCACCCCTTAAACTTTTTATAAGTGTTTTGCGTGCAGGGTCAAATATTACAATCGAAAATAAGAAAGTTACCCTCGCAGCGTATGAATCTTGTTTTTTCTTTTATTTCCGTGGCAGTGGTCTTTATCGGTCCTTTTAACATTCTTAATCGGGTAGAACGCGATACCCGATTCCAAAAGTCCGATTGGTTTTATACGTGTGCTTAAAATTAAATATATTCACTCAAAGGTAATATCAGATTTGTTTAAAAGTGTTTTCATGATGAGCTTGCCCTAGATTCGTGATAAAGCGCGGTAAACCTATCGAGATTTTTAGTGACAATCGTGGTAATTTTATTACTGCCTCCGAAGAATTAGGTTCTAAAACAAACCTGTAAATTTATATCAAACCTTGAATCTTACGAAAAAATAAACTCGATTTACTTACCAAGTTCCGCTCCTCCTTTTAATAGAATCTGGAAAGGCGATGTAAAATCAGCGAAATTTCATGTTCGTAAAATTATAGAAAATTAATATTTCACGCTTGAGGAGTGTTTCGTATTTCATTTTTATCTAACAATCTCTTGTTCCTTTCACCTGAACACTTCCTCATTGGAAGACAATTTAAAACTATGTCTTCCCATGCTAAAGATTGGTGGTTTAGTTGTAATTGGACCTTGTTCCTGCGTTATGCGGGCGTTAAGAGGTGTGTCTAAATTGCACATGGGGCCAGCACCAGGGATAGAATCGTGTTGCTCAGCTTATTTTAAATGTTTAATGCACTTGACGCGATTACAAAATAATCTTAACATTAAGATAATAAAGTAAAAGTAAAATTATTTGATCTAAATAAGTATACAGGAGCTTAACAGTATTTTCGTACCTATCAATGAGACAACTCGATATTATAACGTAATCTTCGCGGACCACGAAAAACTGAAAATACGGTTTTCGCTTTAGTAGACAGGTTTGATATCAACCAGTGCAACCATTAATTATCAGTGAAGTATGTGTGCTCAAATATCATGAGACCTAATACTAGCGTAGAATCCTTATTCTAACCTAAATTGGCCCTTGTCAATTTTTAATATCACTATTAAACGACAATCTCAATGGGAAGCATTGACGATATTTTGCCTCTTAAACCTAATGCACTCAGCTCGTGAGAGCGCCCTGGGTACTCCTTAGTACTCGCTTAACTTTACTATATAAATCATGAAATGCGTTCAAAAATGGATAATCAGGTTTATACAGCGAATTCTTTTCATTAACACGCAGTTGAACTCATCGGCACCATTCAAATTTCGATCTAATATTATTTATAGTTTCAACAATATTCAGAAATGTCTTCCTACTATCCTTGTTCGTATGTGCCACTATTGCCCTGTTATGAATTTTATTTATATGTTTAAACAGTGCATTGTGTTTGTGGGGTAATTGCTTGAGCCTTGCATGATTTATTATATTTGACCTTACTTCTCGTAGACTAAGAAATGTCGAACAATTAATAGTAAACTAATAAAATACTGAATCATAAATAGTTAATTATGTGCGTTTTTACATCGTATAGCGGGAGAACTAGTGTAAAATTATAAATTTACCCACCATCGCGCGATTATAATAAGGAAACATAAGACCTTCCACTGCGTAATAATACTACAATAGAATTAATTATCGCTTGCTTTTACCAATATCAAGACTAACTTACACGGTTTTTAACGTTATTTATAAAAGCAACACCTCTTAAACGAGGTTAGTGAAACGGCGTTGTAAATTAAGTAGGTATTTAATTACCTAGCTTTAACCTATGTCTCTGTAATAATATTTAGCAAGATTAATTATTAATTCAAATTAACGGTATTAGCTTTTATAATTGGGAGAGCGTGGCTGTTATATGTGAAAAAATAATAAATAAGTGTGAATTGGGTCAAATAAACCGAAGCCTATAATATGGTTCAATATGCTATCCGACCGAAGGACCAAATTATGTTGTGGAAAGACTAAAAAGTAATGATACTCTTGGGGGGATTGCCCATATAACATCTTATGGAAAATGTACGGTTCGCTCGAACCGTACGACTATGATCAAGCTCCTAAGAACGTGGTAACGGGGATCAACGACCAAGAATTATGAAGGTTGCGGGTTTCATCCAAAAGTAAGTTCGCGAGTTTAGTAAGGAGGTACGGATACGCACGTGTACCTTACCTGTTTCCAGATTTTGGGCAGACACGAACAAACTGCTCTCGCAGGCGACCCATGCTTATTTTGATGCCTTAAGCGTACTCTTGACACCTTTTCCCTATCACTGAGCTACGCTAGTAACTACAAAATATCACTTCCCTCCATGTGCTCAACTCCAACACGGCCGTACTGCATGGTTGTATGCAGTGCAATGATTATTCGCGTCAGGGGTATTGATGGTAATCACAGATAAGCAAATCACCGGGGCTTAACTAACTGTTCCTTCACGTGATTAGGAGATCGTGGAGAAGAACAAAACGGTGAAGAATAGCAATTATACAAAGGTATAATATAGATAGGAGGTACGAATGTTGAAACAGATTAATCGTAGATATTTAAGTAAGCTATTAACTACACTATGCGTTAATAACTCCGTTAAGATTGTATCTAACAATTCAAGCGCAGAATTTGTAACGTTGGCACAATTTGTTCAAAACTGTTCTAGGATATAAATTTCTACTAAAATAAATATAAATTTTGATAATTTGATTTGAGAAAGTTGTCTTGAAAATGTAAATGATAACCCCTATTACTAACAAACTCTACAATTCTTTTTGGAGTACCGCCAAATTGAATCAAGTTTTATTTGGCACTAAGCCAATGAATTGTCATATAAAATTTTCATAATTGTTTTTCCTTAAATATTAGCAATAATTTCACGAAAATGTAAATAAGTACTCTTGAATTGAAGATCAATTATTTCGTTAGTTCTAAGTACTCGTATGTCCCATCTACTTACATGGCTAAAGGCACGTCCAAAATCAACGTTAATCTCTGGTCTTAATATTTTGTTTTGACTATGTATTATAAAGGATTAATGCGCAATTTATTTTAGTATTTAAACAATAATAATCCTATATAAATTAACGAAGTCACGTAAATTCAACCACATTTATTGAACTCCGTTGCAAATGGCACTAGTTGGTAGTAAATTTATAATTCAAATTTTTTTTTAATAAACGCTTATCGTATCACTTATAGCTTGTTGTTAAGGGACAAAAGACAGAACTGATGCCAAAGGGATTTACTATCAGATAAATGCAAAGAGGAAAAGGTATATGAATAAATATTTGTTAAATGAAGTTTGAAATAGACAAAACAGGTTTCAACAAAATATATCCATTATAAGATGAGTTGGTGATCTTTATTACAGTATACAAAATTACAAAAAGTAATTGATTATGGAGCCAAATTGCGGTAGCTCGGCGAAAAGTAGTGTAATTTGTATTTAAGGTTCTATAGATCCAAAAGAAAACAAAGAACCCTTATAGAAAAACTCAATTTTCAGTTTATCTGCACTGCTATTGTTTACTGGCAGATGGACTATCGCCACAACCTATTTTTAAAACTTTTGGACGAAAAAATAATGAATATAAAAAGAGAGTTACATTATTTTTTCAAAGCTATGCACTAGCAGTGCACTTAGGAACAAGACCACTTACCATGAAGTGGACGGCACTTACCAGTAAATAAAAAAAATACACATGAATATAGAGGCCGTAACAACAGAATGTACTCTTAAAAAACCAATTTGGATTTTCGATTTTGGTTTTAAAATAATGCTTTCTGTGACCATTCTGTCCCCACTTGTATGACCCGCAAAATTCATCATCATCAACATGCTAATAAAATTTATACTTTATATTCTGATTCTTTTGTTTCCTTTAATTTATGGGTCGTATATAGTTCACATTTTATTTCAATCCATTATTTCATCCGCCAATAGTTGTTTAACATTTTAGTAATTAAACTTATTACATTATTTTTTATTCCAATATATTTTCGTATTATTATTGGAGATGAACTGATTGAAATTGAACTCATGACAGTCATAATCAGTGAGGACAAACAACAAAGGGATTAAGCTCAACCTTATAAATTATGCTTGTACTTACTGTATCTTGAAATATACCTATCTATCTAATTTCACAGCTTCTATCCACTGTCGGCTGTTCCCGGAAAGTAATTAAACTTGCTACTCAGCTATTATCTGTCTACTCTCGAGTCATGAACTTCTGTCTCGGATGTGAAACTTTTAGCACTGAAATTAATCGTTACTTTAGTTCAACAATCTTTATGAAACTTATTTGAAGTTTTGCTTAGCATTCGGAAATTTATTTAAAACTAAAACTTTTTTTTCTATCAATATGGGAGTAAATAAACGAAATACTTTGAAGCCTTGTTGTTCACATACGTATTTTTATTTCAAAGAATCAATATTAGTCGTTTTCATTTTGTACTTACTTCAGTTCAAGACTAACTCAAAGCAAACTAAATAACGCGGGAACTATAAATGTACATTAATTAAGTTCTGTAATTAAGTTATTCACATAAAGCTAAAAAAAATTATGGCAGCGTCTTCTGTGCAGGATTCAAACATGAGTTCTTATAGTTTATTGACCTTAAAACCACTTGCCTATGAAATGTAAACCTTGATTAAAAAGACGCCGTAATAAAAATATGAAGGAAAATATTTTATCAGGACAAGAATTTATTCCCATTTTCGAGACCAAAGGAAAAGCGATTGAAAATTTACAAACTTAATAATGGTTATAACATTGACCCAAAGCGAGTTTTGTAACAGTCTATTTCAATAAGGAAATAAGAGGGATACAAGAGGAACAATTTCAATTATCGAGAATAATCTGAAAATGTTGTACTTACTTATAATAACTAATATATCGTCATCATCATTACAACCTATAATTGTCCCACTGTTGGCTTTGGGCCCCCTCGCATAGTGAGACAGGTTAAGGCCATAGTTCGCCACGTTGGCCAAGAACGGGTTGGCAAACTTCTGACTGTCCTGTGTGCAGTTTTCACGATTTTATCCTTAACCGAAGAGTGTGTTAATTAATTTGTAATACGGATATAACTTTAATAATTAGAGGTGCGCGCAGAAATTGAAGTGGAGTTTCCGATGCGGGAGACCGACGTACATACTACAAGGCTACCCCACTGCTACTAATACTAATATTGGTCCTTAACGTTAACATTAAAGAACACTCACAAATACCTGTGCAGACGCACACATAACTTTTAAACGAACACCGAGCACACATTTGAATTGAAATTAAGAAACCAAAGAACAGAAGATATACTAATATACTTTGATAATCATTACGATATCTTACGTACATCTCCCTTCAACCTACCTACCTTTAACTTTACTTGAAAAAAATAAATTATTGTGAAAATGTCACAGCTGTCATTTACAACGTCTGATTAAAGGAAATACTCACAAGAGCGACCTATTAGGCTAATAAAAATAATGTGTTATCCGAAAGGCAACGAATGAAGCAATGTCATGTTCGAATTTCCTAATTCCCGGTATTTGCGGCAACAATCTTTAAAAGATTTTGGGGTCTACATATATTTTTACATGTAACAAAATGACGATAAATAAATGGGTAATTTTTGAAGGACACGAAAAATATTAAGATGAATGGTAAATTTTATTAAATACCTTTATAAATATAAAAATATGTCTTTAAAATATAAATTCATACGCTCACAATCTAAGATTGTTGTCAATTTCTAACTTTTAATAGGTAAAAAAAGAAGTGACGTAGTCCTAAAGAGCCTTGTGCGTCATTATTTGTGACAAAGCAATACACTACTTGATGATCACGAACGTTCACCTATAGTAAATAATTAAGTAATTATTCAAACCGAGCATTATGATAAAAAGACGATAAAATTAAACGTACAGCAGCTCTCAAATTACAAACATCAATAAATCGTCTCATTAGGAAATCCGAAATTTTTACTCAAAATTTCTATAACCATTATTCTTAATAAGTGAAAAGTGAGTGAACCCTCCCATGGAGCAGATAACACGGACTGTAAATTAGAGTCAATTGGCCTAATCAGTACGGTCGCCAGCAGCAGAACGTAGTCACAAATCTGAATGAACTTTAGCAAAACTAAGCAATCTGTCCTTAAAATCTGCATGAAGATTCTCTTTAGACCATTAATTAGTGCACTAGATATTCAATTGACGTATTCAAAACAGCATTTTTCCAAAGAAAAATCGTTCGTTAATTTTATATTTTCCTTCTGAGGTTTCTACAACCAAAAATTCAATTATTCTGAAGATGAATGCAAATATAGACGCAATAAACTCACCGGTAGATAGTTAGATTGAGCCGAACGCTTCCTTGACAACATTCGGTAGATGCTATTAGACTTCGCAATAAATCTACATAAGATAGGTGTTTGGCTTGAGGTTTGATGTATCGGGAATCCATTAAAGCAAAGCTCAGATAGATGCGAGGGTCTATAATGGAATACAGCGGGTCTTAATTTAATAACACGCAACACATATTCATATTATCATAGCTACAAGTATGCCATTCAAGTCAGAAAAATAAGTATATATCATATAAGTTATACCTCTTTTAATATCCGAAACAAAATTTTGTTATTACAATCACCATTGCTAGTACCACAACCAACCATGGCAACAATTCTGCCGCAACATTATTTTATACACTGACACAGCCTAGAACGTAAACCAAATGCGTTCTCGTTTGCGTCGACATACAATAAATTTTATTTTATCGTAGCGGTAGCGAATACATTGCTATTTTTAACATTATACAAATGGCTTGTTGAGTCTGTAAAATACGGAAACGGAAGCAAATACTACAAATTAAGTCAAAACAAACCGACGATGAGGTGAAACAAATATCAAAAACATTTCCTGGAATCGTAATTGCGTATCAGCTACATCGTTACTAACTCGTAGTAAAAGTTCAAAGAAATTAAATAAACTAAATAAGTTTCAACAATTAAAATTTTAAGAATAATGAAAGTTGGAGAAAGATGAATAACTCATTTTTCTCCAAATTTTTAATTAATTCAGTAGATAAAATAAATAAACGGTATAAGAAATTGCACAAAAACCTTAAAAAATTAAACCTTTTAATTCACACGACTTGTAATCTATATATATCTTGTAATATATACATGTTTGTATTTATATACGCATATATTTAATACTAGCAAATGTCCTCGCATCGCTTCGGAAAAACTACCATACGCTTAAAGATGCCATCTGCATAATATGCATCTTATATTAATTCATAACTTTTTTATTTATGGAAGGATTGCAATGAAACAAAACTTTTAAGTATTAAACTTACTGCAATATATTAGTGAAAACCACAACAAAATCGGTTAAACCGTTTCTGAGATTAGCGGGAACAAACGTACAGACAAACAGACAAAATACGAACAACTATTGTTTTGGGTTCAATTGCGTTAATAAAAGCCCCTAATAATATTTTTTCTCATATATCGTTAATGTACAGAAATCGATCAGTTAAAATTTTATTATATGTATAAGATACATTTACTATTTTATTTTCATACCCAATATAAAAAAAAATTAATAGAGCACGAGTCACATGATAGTTTAACGTTATCAAAATTTGAGTGCATTACATGATATACACGTATGTAAACACTGCCTATAACCGTACGCTAAAAGAAATATCCTCAAAAAATCCTTCTAATTTCGGGTTATGCATGAACCATTAGCAGCGCATGCCAAAGGATATTTCCATCCTGAATTTTGTGGACAATTACTTGTATTTGCCTTCCCTTATCTGAAATTGAAATCGGTAATACTGCCAAATACATTCCGCTGGATAAGATGCAGTTCAGTCGTGAAAATAGCGCCAAGGAATTATATAAGCAGACGGCATGAGTTCTACCCAGTACCCACTCATTATGTACCAACATTCAATTTTCTGAACTGATTAAAACATAAAGTACGCTGCCGTACTCCCTTAACTGAAATACAAATTCATTTAGATATTTTCTAAATACACTTATGCACGACGTGTTTTGCTTCTACTAGCATTTTGAGGAGAAGACATACCAGATGTAATTAGTCAGCATATCTTTTAACCGAAAATATTATTATTATAAAATACATGCTGTTGTTACGTTCGCCCTTAACAATAACTATTAACACTAAATTACAAATCTAATATAAGTGTAGTAAATAAGTATTAGAGATTACTCTAATTGATAAGGATTATTGATTACCCTAATTGTTCGCATGTAAATTAAGAGTATCTTGCTTCCCATTGTTATGTCGTTATCCCCTCCTATTCCAAACCATATAAATAACACTGTTGTCCCCAAAGCCTAGTCTAGTTCTAACACTGACTCTCCACACTTGTGTTACTCTGTATCTCCAGTTATAATTCTATTTCTTGCAATATGCAATAGACAATTGTGTAAATATATATGTACATAATTTAAATAAAGACAATTTCAATACTAGCCACGGATGTAACACTGTTCCGAATCTCCACAGAGTCGGTTGGTTTCTAGGCGACCTTGTATTTAATGTACTCGATTCATCTACAGTGTATATGTATGTAGTGTAGATTCTCCACCATAATACCCTTAACCTACAAGCTTTGCTTTCACACGTTGCCTGAGTCACATCTCACACACTCATTTACATTGCTTCCTTCGGTTTGTTATAATATGTTGTTGATACACTAGTTTGTCGTAGCTATTCATTAATACGTTTACATGATAATTATTATTGTATACATAAATTAAAGAACTACCTCTCATCTAATAACATCTCTTTTTTTGTGACGAAGGATTCCTCTTGAAGAGGGTATGTTGATGTCTGTGAACGGCATGTGGATGCTTAAGATATTGGACGGTTCGGCTATCGTTTTCCGATTAAGTTTAATATATAAATTATTTAATTTATTCAGGAAATATTTACCGCAACAGCACTTCTTATTAATCACCTAATAAAAAAGAAAAATTGAAATTCTTTTAATGCAGTTATTTCACGCAGTGCAAAATAAATTTATATAAGTTGGCTTAACTTACTGTATCTTAACTTACTGTGTTCATTTGATAAACATGCCAGCAGGAATCTTGTAACTCCTGTCAAAATAAAAGAGAATACGCGTACTTGGAAAATTTCACATAAAGTATAATGATATAGCAGAATTAATACTAAGCAGTAGGTACACTCAGAGATACAGACCATATGCGAGTAATATAAAAATAAATATTTCGCCACATGTCACCAATATCTGAAGTGAAACGTTCCCGATGACGTTTCAAGCCGTACAGTATCACGGAAATACATTGCAGTATAAGTTTCTGTCATATTATTATTGTTTACGGTACAATGAAATGCCTCGTGTTATATTGTCGAAGTGAACTCAAAAAAATTATTAAAGCATTTAATGGATTAACAATTGGATAGCTATCATATAACATTAGTATGCGTTGCGTTAGATCTATATTATATCAATTAATATCACATATATTATATCATATATCTAAAATATTATAATATTGTCACTCATATTACAATTTTCAATACTATTTAAATCAAGTAATTTATCGGCGAGTCAATCAACATTAAATTTGTAAGACATTCGGCGTGTAATTGGGGTGTAATTGTGTACCCACGCTTGAGCCCAAGAAACGGACGAGGCTATAGCGAACGTTCCTTCTTAATGGAAGTCACTGGCCTGTCTACCACCCTGTTCAATCCCGACGGTACTTGCATGGTGGTATGTTATTACGCCCGTCTTTCTAGCTCCGACTACAAAAACCGACCTTAACATGGTACATACATGTCTCGGTCGCAGTATCGGAGCGCCAGTATCCCCCGCTTCGTTTTCAATCGGCAAATCGTCAGCGATGCCTTTAGCGTTACAAATCTCCATGGACGACGGAGAACAGTTACCATAAGGTTTCTTGTCCAATCGTCTGTCGAGAAGTTATGTAAAAAAAAATCTATACATGTATAAATGTTATGCATATAGCCTGTCAGTTTGGAAAAGTACGCCATAAGATTGTGTTATACAATATTCCTCAGCGGTTAAATTCAAAACTAACCAAGTAGCGTCGGAAAGAGACATCGGTAAGCGTCCACACATCATAGTTCCACTATCATCGTCATAAATAAGCCCAAAGCCACTCGCTGTGCTAATCAGCGAGCTATGTCGTCTACATTTTGCTACGACGAAAACTACGAACCGAATTAGAACAAGTGATCTGACCCGATAACAATGGGCAGGCGACATGGTTCTGGCTTCAAAGTGTTAACGTACCGTTGGAATGCTACCAATTAAAGCAAACCTGACTTCAGCGGCATGACTTCAGAGTATAAAATATATAAGTCAAATTAATACTTGAAATTGTGATTGTCGTATCTGAAGTAGGTTCGGAAGCTGTGATATTTGAATGCTGATTTTCTTGATGCTATAATAACCGTGGGCCTCTTTATCAGATCGTACTTGACAAAGTCATTATTTAATCATAATTATCTCCATCAAACACAACGCCTTAAAATGATACCGCTTCATTTCTTGTTTGACGATTAAGAGGGAAAGTATAATTAATCGAATCCGAAATATGTTACCCAATCGTGGGCATAATATTTTGTAAGCAATATTTCGATACTGCCTTACGAGTAGATAGCCCATATGTAAAGATATTTTTCATTCTATTCCACTATTACTTTCGGTCTCCTCTCACGTAAACATCACATTTGGGAACGTTATGAGAATTTTTCATTGACTTTCTCACGATGTTTTCCTATGACCAAGTGATAAACTAAAAAATATTTTTAATTTAATATACCAATCTCTACTAATGTTATAAAGAGAGAGCAAGACCAAAGGTATCACTAATGCGTTGTCGGCCAGGAAATGAGAAGAAGGTTATAAAGCAAGTAATGGCTCTCAAGCTCCCAGCCGGAACACGACAAATCGTTTGGCCGCTGTCTTAAGCAGGGGGGTGGTAGCTTTTTTTTTGTCGCAGGGGAATCCATTTACGGATAATATCCAGGACGCCCGGGTGGCAGTCCTAGACCTATGTCGGACTCGGCACTTTGGGAGTGCAATACCGTACTAAACCCCTGCGGGAGCCTTCAGCCGCTTTAATTGGAGGGTCCCGGATCTGCAGGCAACAGGATCCCTCCAGCGACAGGCAGGCCTCGGCGAAAAGGCCAGACTTCTCCTCCATGGGGACTGTCCGGCTCACCTCTGAACAGTCCCAACGACTCCGTGACTAGCAGGGCCGGGTTCCCATCCCGGCCCTGCTAGTCACGGACAGGGGCGTTACTGGAGGCGCATTATGTAGCGCCTCCTACGCACCCCCATTCGTCGCCCGCGGATGGAGGCCACGTCGGCGGCCTCCTCTCTCACCCGCTAGCCAGACAGGCTTCACGGAAAGATAATAATAACAGTAATAATATTAATGACTTAATAATTATACTAATAATATAATCCATACGCGAAGCCCTACCACCAAGCAAGCTGCCTTCTATCGCCTCTTACGACACCCTATTCTGCCAACATGGGTTTGGGGGGAGTATTCTAAACCGCCCCAATACTGCTGGAATGGAATCGACACATACACCTTCGTGTGTCGATGATGGATTCAAATTACCTAATTGTGAAGGTACTTACTAGAGAACTAAAGCGCTCTTACATCGGCTCATGTATCAAATATCGTTTTGAAACCAAATGATCATTCTACCTACTTATATACCTAAAAACTAATTTTTATTAAATACCATCAAAATCATATACTTAAATAGAAACATTACTGAGTATAAATAATAATGTTACAATGATTTTATAATTTTGATCCATCGGCTTTTTTTTAGATTAGTGAAATGGATTCACTGCCTTTCCTATACTTTGTCTTTATATTTCTGTAATGACAAAAAAAATCTATAGGTCGGTGCATGAAACCACAGGTGTATACTGAAAGAATAAAGAAAGGAAAAAAACATTTATTTACTGACATATGTTAACGCAAAAATATGAATTTATTCACTTTGAATTCTCAAAATTCTATTTTAACATCCAGTTTTGACAACACTATACTCTGAATATCAGTAAACAATGCAATAAACTGCACAAAATACGACGTGTACACAAAGTTCTTGATGACAATAACGGGATTCTATTGACTCACAACTAGTAAACGCACAATGGTGTCGACAACGGAAATGTGCCGCCGCGCCGCTACACTATTTACGAAGTACGATTTGCACAATAGTATTATCACAGCCTAACGAAGTCTTTAATTCCGTATGCCAAATCAGGCGTCTAGGTTAATCGTACAGGGTGTGGCGCGATTCCAAATTTTTCAATTTCTTTAAGAAACGAAATTGAAACTCATTGTATAATTATATTCATCAGCTGCATTTTATTTAATACTAGTTGTACTCTGCGCGCGTTGCTACGCCACCAACTAAAATAAACAGTGGAGCCATCTGTCGAAAATTGGTCGTACCAACTCAGAAACCTTCTTGGGCTCGTGCACAACAACTTTGTTAAAGATCATCACATGATCAAATGCACAGTTCACGATTCTATAAAGGACATACAGACAAACATTTATATATATATATATATATATATTACACTCCACGACGGGTATAGTTTAAAATCAATTGTTATAATATTATTTTGTACCATGTAATGTACCAGGACATCTAAACAGATCGGCCACTGTAAATTCTTACACTCTTCCGTTACGATAATTATATATCGCCAATCAAACATGACAAAAAATTATACTTTTTATTTTCGCCTGCCCATTCCCACCGTAAATTTCTCCATTATGTGTTACGCTGTAACTTTAAATAGGTAGGTATTTGATATATAATTTTATCAAAATGTCATCCTGAATATACATTCATCAGTGTATATGGACACCCCACTCGTTTATCAAGCTATTCGAACTCTTCTACCGAAAGATTGTCTGTATGAAATCCCCATTCGAACCTAAGAGCTCCTTTTATTGCTTCTCAAGTATAACAAAAAAATATTTATACAGTGTATTTATACAGGGCTGTAAACTAATAATAAAAGTTAAGGTAACCGATAAAGCGATTGAAAATATGTTTCTGGGTGCTTTGATATACCTGTTTTTTTAAGTAAATATACCCTGAACTAACAACTCCATGAATATCAGTGATAAAATAACTAAAATAGAAACGTAAACTGCTCATCAGATAGGTACGCTATAAATACCACACGATTAAAAGTCATGCCTGTTATGTATTCATCAAGTAAGGACTAATTAGCTATTCATAAAACAGCAATATGAAGTATAAAAATATTTACTATTTTGCTTAGTAGGGATGTTACGGATATAAAATTTCGGATCTGGATACGGATACGGAAATATGAATAACATTTTACCGTTTCGAATAATTGCGGTTACGGATATTAGATGATTTAGGAATCTAAAAAAATATACAATGTATTAACAAACTAACACTGAGTTTATTTATTGGAATTATCTGGTATTATAATCCCATAAAAGAAAAATAACCTTAAAAATTTGATAATAACAACTGTCTAAAAATGAAAACGACACGGTTAGTGCATCGGCTGGACCAGCGAAACTGGCATTACGTGTTTCATTCAGACTCTGTCCCTATCCGAAATTATTGGAAACTTTTTTATCAGATTCGGTTACGGTTTCGGTTATATTTTTATTTCGGATATCCCATAGTTACGGAGCTAATACTACCAACGTCGGATACACAAATAACATTACGTAGCAACTACAGGATATAAGTGCTTTCGTTCCGCCCAAAATGCTTAACAAATATATTTTACATGAGAATTGTGCGTTACAGTCGATGCAATAAACAAGTTCAAAACACGACCAATACATTGCAGCGCATTGTAGCAGGAAATATACAATTTTTTATATTTTTCGATATTCCAATTAAATTACTTAGAATATAACAAATAAACTTCGCACTTCATCTAAGAATTTGAATTAAATATAATATGCAAAAGTCGATGATGTGTAAGAATTGGAACCTGGCAGTAATTACAAGATTCACCAGCATTTTCGTTAGTATAATTAAGTGTGATTTTGTTTTACTAAACAATTTCTTGGTCTTGCTTTGTAAATGTAACAAGGATGGAAAACGTATCAAGAATTAGAAATTTTAATACTATTAAGATTAATTATCATACGATTGGAAAAAAAAACTGATTAATGAATAAATACCTATGTGTTCTCCAGTATGAATGCCTGTTCTGCAAGTGACGCAAACATAAAGAAAGTAAGACTTCAGAAACAATCAAAATCCGAGTAAAACATTTTATCTTTCACATAAATATTTGTCCTGGCTTCAAGTCGAACCTGGGGCCGTTCGCCTCATAAGTAGGCTAACTAACACTTACAAGACCATCCATTATCAAACATTTCTTTAACAGCTTTGCTAACTGCACTAAATCTACAGCGATGTTTACTATGCATCTACTAATTGAGTTCATACAGCTTACGTTCCAAATGCTGTATGTGTCTGTTAAGGATCTCACGTACTCGTGCCATTCGAGGGGGCCGTGGCTGCAGTAACTTCGCTCGCTTACTTGTTCCCCTCGCTATCGGAGAGACCAGCTTGTGGCCAGATTGTGTGTTCTAATCGGATATAACACGTGTGCTAAGCTTGAAGTTCTCGACGATTTCGACAATATATCGTATGCTAAGACAATTCTGAAGTACAAGGTTGACGAATTAATATTATTATAACGTGTCCTAGGTGAATTAGTGTAAACATATTGTTTGACTTCACCCTCGCTTCGCTTCAGAAAACCTACACCATACGTTTATAAGCAGCGCCGTCATTATCACCATATTAATTCATCATCATCATCGTTACAGCTCATAATTATCCCACTGGGTATCCTCTCAAAATAAAACAGATTAAACCATAGTCCGCTACGTTGGCCAAGGGTGGGTTAGCAGATTTCACACATCTTTCAGAACGTTATTACCTTACTGTATAACAATGCTTATACGCTGAGCGAGAAGCTTCCAGCTATTCGGTCGCGCGTCTCATTTTTCAGCTTTTTTGTTTTTTTTTTTTATAAAAAAATAATGAGCGTCAGGGCCGTGTGTCTCGACTCCTATAATAATATTAATAATAATAAAAACTAGAATCCTGTACTTCTAATGATTATTACTCTCTGCAATTTTTGCTGCAGCGCTGCCTTGACGATACTAGCATGAAGACGGGATGGTACTAGTATATCAGTACAAGTTCATCCCACACCAGGATAAGGATAAGGCATAACCGCCATGTTATCAGATATAACATGTTGTGATAATAGTTTTTTTAATACAGACATAACTTTAAATATTAAAGATGTGTGCAGGATTCCAACTCGAGTGTTCCGGGCGAGTGAACGACGAGAAAACCACAAGGCTGCCAACCGTCGCTTAATGAATAATTGATAACTAATTAAACGACTTAAACGAAGGACATCATCTCCACTTACACTTAGAGGTAAAATAATTACGTTATAACAAAAACGAAAAATGTATTTTTCACATTTGATGAATGTGATATATAGAATAGAAGAATCTCTCTTTCGGTGTTGACGAGCCCCAGTCATAGGAATATTATGTAGAAGTACCTACAGTAGTAGGTACCAATATTACTTTTTGTTAATGGGCCGACCACAAGCTGTAATACAATTATGAGACAGGATGAAGTTTGTGACGCGATATAACATCGATAACAGTTGAATAGCGAGTTTAATTACTTCACTTCTTGAAAATACACGCACCCGAAATCGTACACGTTTGCTTATCTCATATACTGTTTAAATTAATTTCACAGTTATTACAAAATCTCAAATGGAGACTACACGTTTGCATTTTAACAGTCAGTTAAGAACACCATTCCATATGAAATATTTGTTAGATAAACATATTTTTGTTGTTGTTTACTGGACTGTGACTGTAGGCTAACAATCACGGACCTCATTTGAAAAGACCAGAATTCCTCAGTCAATTGGTCGTGTATTTCCAACACTATTTGAAGTAATATTACGAGTATATGTATGTATATTAGAAGACTGTGATCATTAAGGTAGGAAGGGTTCGTGTATCGGAAATCAGGTAGTAAGTGAAATTGGATAGAATCGCGGAAACTTATAATTAAACTTCACATCATGGTAACTTTAACCATTTAATCATGAGAGTTTCACAACTAAATAATCTAACCAAATATCAATCGGAGTGGAGTTTTAGTGACAATTTTTATGTGGTCACTATCGCCCAACGTACATCTGCAATATCTGAGGCATCACCTAACCATTACATGAAAAAAGAGCTCCAGAACCATTGACTAGAGATTTAGCAGTGAGATTAACGAAAAAAAAAGTAATTACAAATACTGAGACAACTATACTTTCCGAGGAATACATAATTAAAATTCATCAAATAATTAAAATTACTAACAGACAAGGAATCGAGAATAATTCCGGCTAACTACTTGCGTCCGTCAGAAGTGATAAAGTTAAAAAATATTACATATAAAGGACTTTGATAAACTGTGTTAGTATTGGTGATCTTGCCCGGGAATCCAGGTTTGATAAATTATCCGCATATTAGATATCAGTTATCACTTATTGGCAAACCTGTATAAAGCCTGTCAATGACGTTTGACCAAAATGAACCTAATCCACTAATGCTGTCCCCCTCACATTTTTAAAGGAGTACCCAGTAGTAGGAGTACAGTTTAAATTATGTGGTTTGACAAATGAATATTTCACTCAAATCATAATTGACATGTTTAAAATTTTTTTACCCCATGAAACACAAATCTGATTACTACATCGAAAATAAAGAACACTGAAAAGAATCGTCCTCCAGTTAAAAGTAAAGGCTACTGAATAAAACATACGCTTCCTCTTCTTTGATCTAAATAGGCCCTTTACATAAGGATATTGGAACCGCAAAGACAGTGTCATAGAAGACACTATATTGTAATTTAGTTTTTTTACCTAAAATTCAAGGAATAAATAATGGAAGAGCTATATATTTTTTTTCTCTTTTTTTTTATTTGAACACCTCAATATTCATTATAGGGCTGGCTGGTGGAGAATGTCAATAAGTATTAAGGCATAATTATCCCACTCAACTCGGGTCTCCTCTCGAAATTAGAGGGTTTAAGACCATAATCCGCCGTGGTGCCTGAGTGCAGGTTAGCAGATTTTACACACCGTTGAGATTGCTATAAAAATTCTCAGGTATACAGGTTTGATCACCATGTTTTCCTTTACTGAAGAAAATGATAAGTTATTTGTATTACGCATATAATTTAAATAATAGAGGAGCGTGCAGGATTCGACCCCGAGACCGACAGACAGTGAGACCGACATTAAAAACAACATGAACCTCGCCCTCTGTTAAATCTTTGTGTAGTGACAATAAAGGTTGAATAAATAAATAAATATTTAGGCACAGGATGTCTTATCAATAGGCAGTTGCATCAGATACGTCACCGTTATATTGATGGTCAACAAAAAAAACGGTGTACTCACTTGTTTAGTGGTTGAGCGAGAGCCCAACCGAAATTATGTTCGTATTTTTTATAACTTGCCTGAAGCGAGTAGTGCGATTGACAGCGACCGAAGTAATCATACGTGCGCGGCTGACGGCAGTCATACGAAGCATACATACATACATTTGAACGACGCAGCTAAGTGCGGGAGAGGTGTATGAAACTCATGGAGCCCGAATAGAAATCAGCTGTTGGTGGCAAAATCTAGTGCATCCGTACGCACTTGGAATGTGGCGAAGCGTAACCACCTGAAGATGGCAAAAGATTAGGCACCGAATAGAAGCTTTAATTTTCTTTTAGTTTAGCTTTAGTTCTTGGCAAATACATTTCATAAGAACATCAATTAATAAGGAACCTCATAATCAGAACTATGAATTATACGAGTACTTAAATAATTTACTTAGACGTAAACAATTATCAGGATGAACGAACTATAGACGTTGTTCAATTGAAAGTTTCTTTACTACTATAAAAAAATACAAATGAATGATAAGAGAGTGAAAAGGACTAAAAAAGTAAACGGTAAGAGACAGTAAAACGAGAAAAGAAACGCGATTTATAATATGTACATAAGTACTGGATCATTTTCACAGTTGCGTGTTGTTGTACATTTTTTTTATTTTATTTTAAAGCCTATCTTAGTTTTTTTTTACTTTATCCTACTTTATAAAATGTGTGTTGGCAAGCACTAAATATCATAAAGTTTTTGAGAAATTTGACATTAAATGCCACCGAAATAAAATGCACCCACCGAAGTGAAAAAAACCATCCACCGAAACTTTAATTAGTCCACTGAAATGAAATTGCATTTATATACAATGCAAATAACTACATAAGATGTAAATGCAATTTAATACATGATATTTTAAACAAATGAACAGTGAAAGTGTATA
Source organism: Megathymus violae (assembly GCA_003671415.1). Lineage (NCBI taxonomy): Eukaryota > Metazoa > Arthropoda > Insecta > Lepidoptera > Hesperiidae > Megathymus > Megathymus violae. Next base: position 3,957,562 of record PDGT01000007.1, read on the forward strand.
GTAATTAGAGGAAATTACACGAAAACGTAAATATAGATATTTGTGAGTACTGGAATTGTCTCAAAACTTACAACCTTCAAAAGATTTTTTTATAATATACATTGTAATTAGAAGCAGTCTACAACAACAATTTTCGTTACAAAACAAAACAATTTTTATTCTCAATTCTCAAACATCATAAGTGTGAAAAATTAATAATAATTTGAGCCGATATACTTGCCGCGTCGTTTTTATATTTAGACGTTTTTATTATTGATTTTAAGGTTTTTATGCGCTGAGGGCAGCGCAGGACCGGTCGTTGTGGAGATCCTTTGGAGGAAGCCTATGCCCAGCAGTGGGCGTTGTCCGGCTGAGATGATGATGATGAAGTATAAAGTTCAAGTAAGTGGATATATAAGTTGAAACGGCCTTTTATTATGTTTGGCAAACCGAAACAAGGCACATTAAACAGTGTCTTAAATCTCAGGGTCTTCACTGCCTCATTTTTGTGTTACAATCTTCATCTTTCCTTGAGCCGAGCCAAGCTCGACTTATGGTGCTCTGCAGAACAACGAACGAAACTATGCCAAAAGGACCCCACTATTGGGCGTCGCTGTGTTCTTTACCATCCAATTATTATTTTTTACATAAAATAAGTTAATGCATGACAACAATCCCACCTGGTGGTAAGTCTAAGATGTTGACCGCATTAACTTATAAAAGCCTATTCACTATCCTCTTAAAGACTCCCCCTTGTTAAGTAGTCGGGAACACCGATACGGGCAATTGATAATTGCGGCAATGTAACAGAACACTTACCCAGTTAACCCACTGTCATTGTTCCT
>PDGT01000007.1:3958535-3970440 GCA_003671415.1 Megathymus violae
TTCCCTGTGTTAAAGTTATTATTACATATATTTTTTGTGTTTTTTTATACATGTCAAAAGTCACGGCAACCATTGGCGTTGGCACCACTAATTGAACTGTGCGAAAATAAAAGGATCGCCACTGAAAACCAGCGGCGGTGGTTCTTGACCGTTCCATTACATAGGCTGAGGGCAGTCCTTTTTCGTCATAAAATTTATTATTGTACTGGAAATGTATTAATTAGTGTAAGTCCTTACGACGGAATAAATGTTGTCTTTCTTTCTTTCTTTCTGTCTTTCTTTCTTTCTTTCTTTCTTCAATTGATCACGTCGGTAGTCGTTCATGACGACAGGAATTTTACTATGACATGTTTCCGTGTTGCTGTTACAAGGTTGGAGAGCTAGTAATATGTGAGTCCCCCACTTCAATCCTGGTAATGCCTGGTAATTAGTCGATATTACCTTAGGTGTTACGGAAGTCAAAATACGTAAAAATATTACACTGTTTCTTTTTATTTTATAAAGTATCAATTATTAACAAGCCAAATACCACTTATCACCTACTAAAGGTAGTAAAACCTGATCAAAGTTTGGACTCCTCAAGAGATAACAATTTGTAACTTCGCGATCTAAAGATTGATTTTCTAATTCGATTTTATTATAAAGTATTGAAATAAGTGATAATCTTGAAGTTAATTTGACGTGATATCAGTGTTAATATATTGTTGCCGGATTAAATTAAGGTCTTCGACTTCTTCAGCATCCTTAATATAATCTGGCAAAGCGCCACAGCCGTCTGTGGTCGTCGACGGTGAAATCAAATGTTTTCCTGTTTCTGATTAATAGGCTACTTAACCACGATTATTATCATAAATAAATACGTTGATTACATACGTTGATACATGTAATAATGACTGCAAACTTAATATTTCAATTCCAACACCATATCCGTTGTTCGTTACGTATAAGTAATATTATCATATTATTTATTCCTTATGTCCATCCACTTTAAGATACACTGGGAACTACCATTTACGTGCTCACTAATACACACAGCTACGGGCGCAGATCGTCCCATCCATACCATGTTCGTCACAATACTGATTCTGTTCTATTCATTCTAAGACTCTCCGCTTGATGCATACTCCCTCCAACTACTGGCCAGTTAACAACTACCTTCTCTTCCGGTTACGCCAAACAATGTATTCTATCAATGTATTAAATCTCTATCGAAAAGGACATACACTACAGTAACTTTTCCATTATTTTTTTTAATGTCGCTTAACAACAAACCTTCGCCTGATCGCATAAACCAGACGTTCTATGTACAACGACAGAACATTTATCGTCAAGACTGTTTTTACGAAATATTTTTTTTGTCAAACATTAATGCAAACCATAGTTAACACAGTGTGAGCTATAAATGGTCATTCATAACTATAGCGGCAGCAAAACATGGAATCCACTTATTTTTTACATGTTTGTCTCTGAAGCATTTATAAAATATTAATTTAAATATTATGTACTTAGCGCCCCTCTTCCCTAAGGGGGGTCGCATCCGATGAAGGTTTAGAGGCGGTATGGCCAAAACCAACCCCAGGTGGTGCTTAGTGGGTGAGCCCCTAGGTTAATCGGGAGCATTCTCCACTCCCCTCCCGTGCATCTACGGAGGGTAGCCGTTCTTTCTTTGTCTGAGCGCAAAAAAAAAATTTTGTGTACTAAAAATTATGGTAAAAAGTAATAATAAGAAAATTTGACTTGGATTTTATTGGTTAAGCTCCACTATCATTTTCAATTCTTCGTTATCGACTTATGTTTTTGACTGACCACTGACTTCTTTAAACCAATATTTACAGAACAGAAAAGTTGGAACTAAAACACATTGTACGTTCGTTAGACGTTAGACACTATATCGATTCTTATAGCTACGAGCATATCTACGGCACCGGTGCCACAAAAATTCATATTTAAAAATACGCGACATTTTAACTTTTTTATATCTATAAAAATGTTCGAGTGAAATCAAATGACGCAAATCCAAGAAAGTAATTCATCTGTGTAGAAGTTTTATAACATAGAATCAAAATTTTTTTAGATATTATGTTATTAAATGTTTCATGTGCTACTCTTTCATAACCGAAATCGTTTACGTCGTCTAGGCTTTATTTATTAATTTTAGCTCAATGTGATCGTAAGTGGCTAATGTATCCTATTTTGTGTGTGAACGTGCGATTATAATAGTTCATATACTGTTCACGTAGATATACATGACATTTGCGGGCGGTTGTTTTTTTGTTCACGTTGCACATCTTGTTCGCGCCTGCGCTCACTTTCGAATTCATCAATCTTATCATGTACATGACGCTCGTATTCTGGGCGCTTTACTGTGAGTGATTCCCAAGAGGACGGTTCAATTTCACAGCTTTTCATATGCCTTTTCAGTACATCTTTATAGCAGAGAAACTGACAACAGATCAGGTTTGTGCTTGTCGTATTGTAGTTGAGAATACGATACACTTTTGGTTTTTACTCGTCTGATATGCGAGATCAGGGCCTACACCAACGCAATTGACGCCGCATCAGATACGCGTAACGGTATAGAACCGTTGACATTACAGAGGTAAAGTACGCTCGTATTACGGACTCTACCTGACTTAATGTTAAGTATGCTACGGAGGTATCTAAGGTGAAACTAATCTGATGTACGAATGTGTCTCTGGTAAAGGCACCGTGCCTTAGAGGAGTATAACATGTTTGGTAAGACGACTTCGTATTTAGTTATAAAATCATGGAATCCGTCTCGGAGCCTACCAAAAATAGCCATTGCGAAATTTAGTCTTTTATTAACCTCCGAATCGAGCACGTCTTTGGTACTTACGATGCTTGTCAGATATTTTAATTTATCAACTCGCTTGAGGACCTGCCCTTCAATTATTATAACACATACACGCTTTCACATAACACAATGCGTATTGCATGATAAATGTAAATAAATTTTTAATTTTGTCATACATTTTAAGACAACGTCAAGCTTGTATATATTCCGAGGTGGGCGTAAATAGTGGCGACACAGTTTATACTCTTACCGCTGTTTACGACCATTACAATATTGTAACACTGTTTTTGGTTATGAATAATGTTTTAAATTTTTTTTTTAATAATTTATAAATGAGTGTATCAGTCCATTACTAGGAAAGATACATTTTGTTGTGAACAGGTTGTTTTAAGTCTGTTAGTAATAATATTTATTAACTACGCTTTTAGTGTTTGTTTTTCTTTGAAAGTCAAAGGCTTTTATTTATAAACAAGAATTGGTGTTTGGTTGATAACACAGGATATAGCAAAATATGCATCTCTTATCACAATGTAAGTCTTTTTTGTCTTTAACTAATTTTTGTCCTACTCGTGTTACTATGTATACATCCATCTCCAAATGCCAAATTTCCACATGATGTTTAATGTAAAATAACATGTGTAATTATTATGATACTTTGAAATTTTAAAATATTTATGAACTTTAGTTCCTTCGTTAAATATGCAACTTAAGAGGAATATGATCACTCAGCCACCTCTGTATTGTGAATATTAATTTTGAGGCCAAATTTATTATAACTGATATTAAATCTGGCAACTAATTCTTAGAATCCTTCTTCTTCTTCTCTCGGGGTTTCTGCAACAATAAAGGTAGTCGGCATACATAAGCTCCATAACAAGATCGTAAGTCACCTTTGTAGGGCTTTTAATCTAGCGAAGTTAAAAGGCCACCACCTTCACGCTAACATACACGGATTCCCCTTGTATTTTCTTCTAGTCTCTTCCACGTACATTCCAAAAAATGTTGGTGCTAGCACACAGCCATATTTGAAGCCACAGATAACAGGAAATGGCTCGGTTTGCTCACCAATGCAGGTAACACAGGTCGTCATACTGTCGTGAAAGTGGCATTAACTTTTCCGTACACCCCAGCTTAGACAGAACTATCCAAAAAGTTTCTCGAGGCACACTGTCAAGAAAAGAAATTTATTCATCTAGTTGGTTGGTATTTGCAAGCGACTATATGTGGTTAGCCTTAGCTTGCTACTTTGTATCATGTGCTATTATATATCTATGTATTAAATACACTTTGTAATCTGAAACAGAATCTTTTAGTATGGATCACTCTATATTATATAATAGAAATAACCCTTAATATATAAAATTTGAGCTTAACTTAATCTATTAGTTGAATATATTTCGGACAGACACCATAGCTGGCGCCATGCTCGGACATCATCGCATATTGTTGTCTGAGCAGAGTAACGTTTCCACAAGAAATCACCGTTTAATAATAATAACAACGATGCATCCATTCCATCGCGATTGAAACTTGAGTGAGGTCTGTCACACTCTGTCTGCCGCTTGGCCAGGCTTCGTTGTAGTATGATTTCTGGAGTGTTGGGTCATAGCGTCAGTGCTGCCTGCACTCGGTTTACGTGACGGGTTCCTTTTAGCAAAAGTAATAATAGTTATATTAATATAATTAATTATAGTAATTATTAAATTATTATTGTAACAATTGACCATCCTCGACTTAAATATTATGAGAAAATTAATCATAGATTTGGAATTTATTAAGGTTTTAACAAATTATAAAGTCAATATTAACAAATTATTATACAAACGATTGTAATAACACATTAACATTATGTACTTCAACAAAAACAAAAGGGTTTGACCCATTTGTTGTTACCCAGAATCATCAAACTGATGACTTCTATTTATTGAAGAGCAAGATTTATTAGTCCTCGCGCAATAAAAATCCGTCCATCTCTCTTGACATAACAATTCTCGTCGATACAAAACGACTTGATGGATGCGATGTTACTCCATTCGTTGTAACAACCAAAAACATCGAGACAGTTTTATTAATACTTACACAACAAAAGTATGAATATTTAATAAAATACACAGTCCTACTGCCACAAAATCCAATTAACGCATCAAAAAAATGTCTAAGTAGTCTGAGAATCATATTTAAAGCCCACAGCTCAGCAGACTCAACTAATAAGTGAACTTCACGGTTATAATACTATGCTGAATTTAACGTATTGTCCTTATTTTTATCCTGTATTAGAAAATCGCCCTCGCTTTGCCGTGAGAAACATAATCTTTACCTTTATAAATGGTGTCCAGAATAAAACATAGTAATTCATTTTTGTCAGGTGCTTAGTGTTTACCCCCTTTTATCATATGTGTCGGTACTTACGATTATTTCGATGAAAAACGTATTTATTGAAACCAATTTGTCCAATAAAATTTCATTTATTAATCTCCTTACAGAACTTACATACAATTTTTTATGTATAACAGATTATTTTTTCGGAATGATAAGTATTAATAATATGGCATTACAAATTAATCGGTCTAGTGGCTTCAGCGTGATATCATAGCATATTTACAGACAGACCGACATAAATATATCGCCTTTATTATGGATGTTAATTATTACCACAAGAAATGCGATATTTATTATTAATATAGCATAGAATAGAAATTTGGGAAAAATATATGAACTAATAATAATTGCAAACTATAACTATTTTACATAAGAATCGCATTTCTATTATATGTAATTAAATATTTAATTTAAAAATTATGACAAGTCGCAACATCCTATAGCTGACAAATAATTTAAAAATGGTTTTTCCCCTCACTATCATAAAATAAGTGCTATAAAAATTTTAATGGGAAAAACGAAAAATTAATTAATTAAAAAAATCTCCGCCAAAGTTATGAACTCAATGGTTGTCAGTATCACTTTTGGAAAGTACTACACAATCCTCTGAACGGTTTATATCATCGAGTTACGCGTGCGTTATACGGTAATATATGAGTTTCATTTGCTTAAAAGCTTTATACGTTTGCTTTTCCAAAATCCATTCTCTCATTGCCGTTTTTAAAATTTTTCTGTCACTTCCTGCTATTATAAAATTGCTTTTGAATAATCAACGATTTTTGTTTATAGCCAACGGAAAATTACTTTCTCTTTAAATTTTATTTAATGTGAGTCGAGTGTTGTCTGCCACTCGGCTTCGGATTTGAGCTTAAGATATAGCAAGACTGAAATAAAAATCTAGGTATATATAGACCAATCTTATTCAATCAGATCACTTAATTTTTGTGTTAATAAATTACCTTCATAAAATTTTCCAAATTGTCCGTATGAATTGAAATTTATATCATCACTGATACTATTTTTTTTACTTATATTTCGACCCAACTAAACCGAAGAATAACATCATATCTATACAAAAGTGCACCGCTTCAAACCAGTATCGGACTGCATTGCACGGGTCTTATAATTTAAGCTTGGAGTTACCCAAATATCAAAACTTGTTATACCGCCCGAAAACTTTCAACATACTCGTAGCTTAACACCTGTTCTGTTACGGTAACAACCCGGAGCAACAGCTCAACATGCCCGTCCAAAACACGCTAGAAATGTTACGAGTAGCGATCATCCTACATCTACCGACCAATTTAAAGATTCATAAAACAGGGCCAAATAATAATAACAGCCATATTTATTATATCTATGATACAATTTTAGGGTGTCGTGGTGTATCGTTTTTCTTCGGAGAAACTTTACATACCTAATAAAAAACGAAAACGGTATTCGTATGGTTTCAATTTAATGACACATGAGTTGAAAAGAATTAACATCAATTTATTATATAACTATCTAAAGCTTAATATAACAATTGAAATAAGTATGATTTTAAACTTGTATCATCGTGGACATTATATATTTTAACTGTAACAGGTACTTCAGAAATCGGGAGTACCCGTTACATTTGAAATGAAAATAGGTACTTAATTTCTGTACATATAACAGTCGATGAGGAATATCACACGGCATACCTGTAGGGCTATTAGGCTAATCAGCGAATACCCAGCTCTATTAAACCAGAAGCACTCAACTAGAAATAGGTAACTATTTCTACACAAGAATGTATTTCGTTACTGCACAGCAATTCAGTACATACTTCAGTAGTTTTGCAACAATATAGTAAAGTACAAAATAATAAGGTCAGCTATCACTACAGTCTATTTGTCACAGTCGGCTACTATTACTGTCGGTTGAAATTGTAATAAATAATCTCCCTATAATAAATCTAAATGTGATAGTTTTAGTAAATACCATCTGATATACATTAATCTGTAACATTGAGATCTTATTGTCTGATATAAATTAATCTGTAACATTGAGATCTTATAGTCCCGATTATTTCTATACCTTGTAGTCGAAAATTGACAAGACATTCAACGAAGATAAACATTCCAACGGACAAATAAGTCTTTGTGTTATTATCGGCATAAATTACAGTATCATATTTTTTCGTAGAAGGTCTAATATGACTCACAGGCGAGTTTTTAGAAGTTATTTATTAGAAAAATAATGATCCACAGACAGATAAGCTTACTATACAACAGTAAGAATTAATGTTCATATAGATCAGATCTTTTTGGGGGGGATGGGGCTGCTCGCGTCCGTAGGAGGTTACTCGAACACTGAACACACCGTTGTTCAGTGTTCGTTGTATCGTAAAATAGTGATCTTTTTTTACACTCCTTAAAATGTAAAAATTCGTTTTTGTTTTATTTTACTATGCCATAGAAGAAGAAATATTTAACCTGCATACATACACTCATATTTTTAACAATACGGAGAGACATTGCAGTCTGCGGGTATTATGTGATATCAGCTACCACATGTACTCGTAATACCTTCCAAAAGCATACAAACGACCTTGACCCTTTTATTGTGGTTCAGTAAACCAAAAGTGATCGTAATAAAGTATTTATCAGCGGTGGAAATTAATAATAAAAGACTTGTACCCGAACATAAAATTGTGACAGAAATATTGTGATTTCTTTTCAGTGTCGTTTATTTGATTGACAGGTTTTAATAGTAGTGTCGACAGAACATCAAACAACGTGAATGATGGGAAAATATACAGTATTTAATGTGTCTGATCTGCGAGCAATTCCGTGAATGTCGCGACCACATGTCGCATGATTGACGCATGGCGACCGATCGGCAGAAATATCATCTATACTCATAATGAAACTGTAACGGGGCCGAGTGTGTACATTAAATATCTTTCAAACATCTTTTTCTGTAATTTTTTTCAATTTGCCTGTGCACGTATCACGTGGAAACAATTGTATCGAGTAATTCAATGGGAACATAATGGGATAATATAAGGGTGGAGTGAAGAAAAGAAATAATGGGAGCAAAATCTGAAAGAGTGGGAGAGGGTAGCGACAAGTATACGGTGAGAGGAAAGTAAGATAACGTTGGAGTATATAAGAATATTAAAATAGAATGGAGTAGTGTAAAATTTTTTTTAATCGAATAATACACTATAGAAACACATTGTAACAGCTGTACTGCCCAGTAGCTACCATGATTTCAAGCTACATATTTAAGAAATTATTTGAAATATCGACAAAGATATCGAAACGAGATATGTGTTAAGTTACAAACATATATACAGCGACAGGCGTCCGATTATTGAGAGCCTCGTTGGTGCGCTCTCATGTGAGTGACATAACCGATGTTTGTAGTGAATGTGCGACCATATTCAATGCAAGTCAGTACTCCTCGCACAAAATTGTAACGGATGGCCGCAGGCGGTCGGGCCTTGAGCTCATCCCGCTTGACATCAAGCTCTTCTCTTCGTTTCTTCTCAAACTCGGACACCTCAGTGCTCACGGTATACCTCTTACCGCTGCGCTTCGCGACTCTGGCATCAGACATTCGGAAGACATGGCCGGCTCACCGCAACTGCCTGCACATTAGATATGTCTCTATTCCACCAACATTAGCACGTCGTAGAACTTTCGTATTAGTAACACGGTTCGACCAGTGAATATTCGTAATGTCGCGTAGGCATTTAAGATGGAATTTATCTAGAGATGCAATGTGTTTGCGGTACAGGGGCCATGTTTCGAGGGTATACAATAGATTTGGCAGAACCATAACTAACTAATAACTGCATTATCAGCACCGCAGTCTCTTAAGGCGTTTAACATCGAACTATCATCCGCACTGCAGTCATCCGCACTGCAATCACCTGGTCACTAGCAGATCAAGAGATGTCTTTCATATCACTTCCGTCATACTGTCACCGCCAGTTGCAAATAGCAAGCAAGTCCGATTTCGATTATTTCTGATGTACGCAATGAAATTTGATCGTCTTAAGTGACGCTTTAACAGATTTACCGGATTCTGGTGGATTAACTTACGAAAAACACCGCTGTTTGATTTCGTAAGTTAATTATAAGTAAAATAATTAAAGATGATAAATCTCGTATGGCATGCACAAGTCTGTCTGACACTCCCATTTGGTTAACTTTATATATCAAGCCCCACATAGGTCGTCCCGGATTACGGGCGATACTGAATCATCGGTAGGCGGGCGGTGAGCCGAGACTGTAGTTCGCTTTCTTCTAGAGCGTCATGAAATGAGCCTTTGAATTGATTCCTAGAGGTGCATTAGCTTTAAAGATTGCCAGACAGATATTTGCCTTTATTTAAGTCATCGAATTTAGATGAATCAATGGCAGAAATAATAGTACAGTATGCGATGGGACTGATCTCGACAGCTGCATGTAAACCTAGTGTGTCGGTGAGATCTCCTCTATCAGCTTATCCAAACAGTTGCTTCGAGGCTCATTCATGTATTGCTTGACTTTTCTCTAGCAATCGTTCAGATTTCCTCGACTAGTCGGGCAGGAATTAAATATACAGATGGCTTATCAATTAAAAGAGCTTCGTCTGGGATTTTGAAACGACAATCTCTCGCAATGATTCTATTTTTTCTGTCCGAGTATGACCTAGGGTGCTTGCAATTAAGGTACGCGACTATAATAACTGACTCCCCCTTATATTAAACTAAGCTCAGATTTCACCGGGATTCTCAACTCTTGAATCACTATGGCGGCTGTAGAGCCGTAAATCGGTTTGAAGTCTGTTGAATGTCGGCTGTTTGCTATTTCTAAGCAGTGGTGGGTGGAGTGGTTTTAGGAACTTGGGGGGATTTAGAAACCAGGGAAACTGCGGAGGAAATCTTTAATAATGGAGCGGGTTCCTGTGTTTTTGCTGGCAATTTATTTTTCGTGGCCATAATATGACCCATAAATTTCGCGTTAAAGCTACAGGTACAGAAAAATCTGTTAATCATCAAACTTTATTGGCTCTCGGGGGAGAGTTTTTAGTTTTGCTTGGGTTTTGGAGTTTTAGCATGACTGCCCCAACGCCTTGAAAATGCCGTCTTTTATTGATGGCCTTGAAACATCCCCGATAATTGGCAGTGTGCCCCTGCAATTGGTACAGTACACAACTCCGAGGCTTTGTAACATCTGCCGTTCTTGAGTAGTCAGCAGTGTCGTGATCCCCAAGGCACTTGACATGCCTAGCTTGGGCGAAACGATTTCTGGCCGAGTACCCCTTGTGAATAAGGGAAGCAGAGATTTCGGTTTAGGGCCATCAGGCCCAGCTCAAGTCGATTAATTGCGGGAGGCTTTTGGTGGCATGACCGCTGAGGGTTCTAGTTTGGTCGGAGTAATTTGAACTCCTTAGACTTTCTCCGTTACAATCAGTTTCGTTTATGAAACCCTCAGAATAGATTTCCAAGTCATTTGAGATTTGGACATGGTTTGTTTTCATAGCGGAGGTAGAATTACGAGGAGATAGAGATAAAACCTCTATGGAGTTCAGAAGTTCCAGATTGGGGAGCTATCACTGAAGGTGACTCTAACATGAAAGGGGCAATGCTGGACCCAGAAAAAGTCCAAAATACTAGGAAATTTATCCGGCAGGAATTCTATGAGATCTGACAGATCTTTCGTTTTGGCTGGAGACGCCATCTTGTTTAAATGTAATATATTGTATTTAAGCAATCTCGAAGGGCTAATCGGCGGAATTTAATAGAAATCAAACGAACTTACCTGTAAGTGACGGTCGATTTTATTAAATGATATGATCCACGCAAACAATACCTATTAATAAAACGAAAATATTCTATATCAGTGGTACATAGCCCAGCGACATCTAAAAAAAGGAACTTGGTACTAATATCTCACCCATTGCTTAGCAAGGAGCCAGAGAAAGCTGCCTTAGACTGAGTTGGAGCAACATTCAGGATACTAAATTATTCGTGCATTTCCAACTAATCATATTAGTGATATTCATAGGATCTTCACACGTATATTGTGCAGGTCAGCAATGCCTTATTTAGGCGAAGAACTCTTGATGAGAAGGTGTATAAGTAAGTAAGTGACTGCTTGTTTAATTGTGAATATTTTATATTTATAAGCTTTTATATTTTATAAATGCTTCAAAAAGGACGCTAAATAATTGTCTTGAGTTATTATTATCTAGCCTTCGGTAGCATATTACAATTATTACATTACGATTTGATATTAAATCTCCCATCAACCCACATACTAACAATATGGCAATAAACACGTAGCAAACAGTTCAAGTTTGTACAGAAAAGCTTTACAGATTTTTGATTTTGATAACTTTTAAAATATTCACTTAAGCTATGGAATAATTGCATTGAAACAATGTACTATGCGACGCATGTTCAAATATTGTTGAATTAATCGCTGAGTCGACGTTAAACATAAATTGCACGATACTTAAAACTTTCAAAAGCTACACTAACTGCAAATTATTTGCTTTCAGACTCGAAAACGTAACGATTGATTTATAAATGGGTTAATCAGGTAATTGGAAAAGTATCTTAAGCGGTGCATAATGCATAGCTTCGTAGAACTGTAAATCCTATTTCATTTCAGGGTAGCTGGAATCGAATCTAGACGTCGATTGCGGCCAAGTAAGAGGAAGTTAAATCGGATTTCTACTTTGCATACA
>PDGT01000007.1:3971147-3999399 GCA_003671415.1 Megathymus violae
AAATTATTCGCTATTAAATAATACTGAATAAATTATTTATTCATATTGCGACAAATTGTAAAAGCTTAAAAGAATAACGCGATTATTGATTAATAGATCGCGGATGATTATGATTTTAAGCGCCACGTCTGCCCAAGTCACTACCAAGTAGTTTTTGTCGCCTAATGTCAGTCCTAGTCAATAAGAAGTGCTGTTGCTTTTAACATCAGACCAGCATCATCTAGACGCAAACTTCTCGATGTTACAATGTAATCAGTACGAAAAGCGAAAAGGTCCAAACACGCTTGGATTATTATATTTCGTTAAGGAATTGCTTTTTTTGTATCCAAGGCAAACCATGAGTCCCCTAGATGGTCCAATATGAACCGGTTTTGCACAGTACAGCAAACATTTTAAAATACTGATCAATTCTTGCGATCCATTGAAAAGTACCATACTTTATCTTAAGAATCTATAGTCAAACCCTCACAAAATTTAAGGGGATTAACCTTAGGTTTTTCTTATATATATAAAAAAAAAAATTTTCAAAATCGGTTCATAAATAATGAAGTAATGGCTCGACATACATAAAAAATACACGCACATCAACATAGAACCTAATTCTTTATTGAAGTCGGTTAAAAATCCAATAATAATATCACCAAGAACAAATATTTTTAAGCACGTTTCAATTATTCTCATACGATGAAGTGTTCCTATCTTTGGCTCCAGATCGTATCATCAGATCATCAACATGTTTCTTCATCATCATCACAACCCATATCGTCCCACTGCTAAACTTGGGGTCTCTTCTCACAATAAGAAATGATTAAGCCGTAGTCTCAACATTTACAGGGAGTCAATTAGTAGCGACCTTCTATAAATTAAAAAAAAAATCTAAATCGATTCATAAACGACGAAGTAATGGCTGTACCTACATAAAAAAATAAGTACACACGAACATATAACCCTCCTACTCCTTTTGTAAACTCAGTTAACGAGTAGTACGCGCTATCGTGTAATCTGATTTCATTTCATAAGTACATACTTACTTAATATTTTCTGTTACTTATAACCTAATTACAGATATAGTGTAAAACAAAATATAACCTTATTCACATGTAATTTTTTTTTTAATTCTATTTGGCAAAACAAAGAGGATATACCTAAAATGTTTTCGATGCAGCGTTTGCTGCTTCTACTCAGTATTTAGAGAAATACTATAATTGACCTAAACTTGGTACATTTAATCAGCACCTTCGACCGACCGTAACTAAAATCATACAAGGAACTGTCAAAAAGTTAACAACGAGATTGTTAAAAACATTAGGGAAAAAAATATATAACCAAGACTAAATATGATTTGTCGTATGTTACTTCTTTCTCAAAGGTAATCATATTAGCTAACTACACAGCTCACATTTCGGGAGAAAATTACATAAGACTGTAAATGTATTAGGATTGCTGTTAATGAATAAACATGGATTAATTTGGTAAAAAACCTACTAGCTGAGCCAAAACGGAGAAGATATTTATGTGACATATAAATATTTTTATTAGGTCGCGGTTGTCAGTGATGTCTCAGTTCTTTAAATCACCAGGCATTATGCCGCTAAGGCTTAGCTTCTAATCACAACAAAAATAAAGGTGCGGAATCAATGTTATCCGTTGTAATTTACTTGCACACATCCATCTCAGCGCGGCACATACATAGAAAGTATAAGGTCGTGGGTGTACGACCTTTCTGTTTCCACTCCGCAGCGTAATACTCTCTTGGTGAACACTACCGGAAGGTGGTAGGCCGCCCCGAGAAGCCGGAGATGTAGTCAAGAGTTGTACGGCGCAGTGTAGACGATTCGACATTTCCCCGGCACTGCAGCGCTCAGCGGAAAAGCAGAGGCCAGCGTCGATATCACGTACACCGGTATCGCCTAGTACAACTAACGATGTGTGGTTCTAGTGATATAAACCTTAGTCCCTAAATCAGGAACTCGGCAACACACAACTTGTGAATTTAATGACCCCGTTTTTTGACCACCCCGTAGCCCAGTTGGTAGTGACCCTGCCTGTCGAGCGTGGGGTCCCGGGTTCGATTCCCGGCCGGGGCAGATATTTATGTGACAGATAAATGTTTGTTCTCGGGTCATGGGTGTTCGTGATGTGATAATTGTGTAAGTTCATGCCACCCGCAACACAGGGCATCCTAGTGCGAGGGTGTGAGTGTGTAAACGTTTATTTATTTATTTAACCGATTCAAAAAAAATATTTCGCAATATTCTTTCGTAAATGGATGATAGGATTCAAAAGAGACATGGACTCTCCTTTTGTCCAGTCTAGAAGGTCGAGTCTCGCCCCTCGCCCCGCGCGGCAGCCCCAACGAGCGTTGCTCTAAACGTCTACATCTACAAAAGACCGTGACGGCATCGTATGAGTTGGTTAATTAACAAAATATATATATATATATAACGAATTATTGTTTCGTTAAAAGCATGTTAAAAGTGGTCCCTTTTTAATTTAAAAACACTGAAGGCGAACAATTACAAAATTCGAAATTATTACCTTCCCAGTGTTAAGTACCTTCCAAGTGTTTTTATATGACAAAGTTAATATTACATTTTGATCATCTGTGTCCAAATTCTTGTAGAATTAGACGTACATGAATAAACAAACGCGTAATGTCGCCAAGAGAATTAACAGAACCTTTGACTACCGCGAGCTAACGCGTGTTATTACGACGTGTTTTCGTGTGCTAAGCAAACACGTAATGTAATTTATTTTCCTGTGCTTTCAAAGGAAACAACATACTCCATCAAACGGTCCCCATTACCTTCTGTTCAACGTTCATAAAAAGTAGATTTACTCAGCGTTATAGACTTAATAATTTGCATACATCATGTTCCAAAAACGTTATTTATGTTACGGAGATTTTAATCAGGTATTTATCTAACAAAAACACTTAAATGATCTTATTGCAAGAGTTATAAACTTAAAACGTATTTTTATGATTTCATTCTTGTTAAAATAATCCTTAATTGTTAACTAACGCCAAGCATTGAGTTATAATAAATAAAAAAAACACTGCATAATTAATTACTAGTCCTTGCGCACTTCATTATTCTTTCTCATATAAATGAATAGTCATAACGTCTTATTTCGACGCGTGATATCATAATAATACTTTAACGTGCCTTGTCTGTTTAGTCCTTACTTTTGTTTGGTGATGAACCTGCGGTGGAGGCCATTAATGATATAATTTAAGTATTACATTTTTAAGTATCTACTAATAATTTGTTATATATACCTATATATATAAGCTTTGAGCTTGAACACTACAACCAATGTAGTATTTGCTATTGAATAATTGCAACCATTTGACTAATTAATAACATGAAAGTACTCGTATAAATAAAAGTTAAAGAAATAATTAAAATTATAAAAATGGGTTCACCTCTTGCCTTCAGTCTAACAACGAGTTGGTGATATTTTTGACGTTATAAATATTCATGGGCGATGTTTAATAGCAATCCTTCACGTGGCCCGATACTAAGTTAAAAAAAAGGATCAAAATTTTAATGAAACAGCGTTAATTTCTGGAAATAAATTCGGTAACATGGTTACTAATATGTGTATGCACATGTATGTGAAAATACATTCAAAAGTTTCACTAGTTGTTGTGACCAACGAACCATAGATTAATAAGTAGATGTTTATTTGTTCTTGAATTTTTTTTATCTTTTTCTTACTTGTCCTTCGTCTATCTCTTCTGCACTTTGAGAATAATCCCGTAATGATCATCGCGTGGTCACTGCTATTGCTTGTAAAGAACATAGTAAAAAGCATTTTAATAAGCTTTTTTATATTTATTTTTATAAAATACTATAGATAAAACAATTTTTGGGACGCACAATCTATTTGGAAATCGAAAGCAAAAGGTAAATAATATTTTTCACTGAATACATTTTATATTAAACCATAAAAGCCTCCCATCTAGCAAGAATGCGTTGGATAGCCGACGATTTTGTCTAGCAAGAAAATGTTTGAGGGTTATTTTACGAGTGAAGTAGATAAACAGTAGCTAACTCTAAAGCCATTCAAGAAAGGTTTAATCAAAGCGCACCCCTCAACTCTGCTGGCTGTGGCATATAAAATAACATGTAGTCACATGGATCGTGTTTGAGCTAACATTGAGTTCCCATTTTCCTAATATACATCGTTATGCACATACACATTGTGTCTGGAGTGAAAATGTTTTATATAAGAACCCACAATTTTATTTAGAAAATGATAAATGCATAACAACAAAAGACCTTAAAAAGAATCAACGCAATTTACGCACTATAAATTTACTATATCATTCTGCGGAAACTGTACACTAAATACATGGTATAGACAGGTTGATGGAGTACCTTCATTTCCTAGAACAATCTCCAATTCGAACAATGTGAACGAACAGTGGAGCGACTAAATATATTTCAAATATGCCCGGAGTAGTTGGATAGAGTAGGTTGTAATGAAAGTGCGACCGCCCCGAAATCGGATTTTAGCAAATAGTCCATACAAGCGTTGCCACTCGCGTGGATTCCAGCTACATAGCTTACATCGTATATCCAACGAATTGGCTAGAAGCTACAGCCACGCGCCGGTTGCATTTACTGTACAATTGAACATAAAATAGGCGATCAACTCAAATCCGCTTCGTTTCAGATTTGTATTGAAATTTCTGCTAAAGCAAAAGGTTGAATATAAAAAAAGTTAATGATATAGTATTTTCAGTATTACAAATTTGTTCTGTACGTATCACTGATATCAACAATGACACAGACTTTTATACACAATATAATAATATTCTATCCCGTAAATAAAAAGAATATACAAATATACAGTACAAAGAAAGGTTTTAAACCAATATTTTTTATGGAAATTACAATCTTAGATTTTATCTACATCAATAAAAATAAATAGAGTTCATTGAATTTTTTGTTAAATACAACATATACACAATGTCCTGATAAAATTCAAAGTTGTATTCATTTTGTTTCACTGGTAGTATCTACTCCATGCAAGTTTAGCATATTTATCGGGGCCTTAATGCATACGAGAGATTCTCGGTTATTGGATTGCCTTCCCTGAATTCGTTACACTGAGGCCCCAAGCCGTCTCTTGTGCAAATCTTCGACACATTTCGACGACATAAGATTCCTTTACCTGTCGAGTAGCTTTGATCCAAAGACGTTTTTATGTCCGGATTGTCCTGAAAGGGTAACTGACGAACATCAATTCTCTGGTGGTCGATTGAATTTCTTTGTGTTATTTACTGATGGAGGTTTTTTACTTTCATATACATACTGAATCTTCCCAGTTGATTTAAAGTACTAGACATGATTTACTTTTTTATGTTTTATTTTTTTACGTTTATATATATTATATAACTGTATGTTGTCTGTAT
The DNA here is from genome assembly GCA_003671415.1 of Megathymus violae. Lineage (NCBI taxonomy): Eukaryota > Metazoa > Arthropoda > Insecta > Lepidoptera > Hesperiidae > Megathymus > Megathymus violae. Next base: position 3,976,573 of record PDGT01000007.1, read on the forward strand.
CTGTGCAATAAAAATAATTGCAAAAGTTCTCCGATTGTATACGGCTCCCAGACCAAAATCTACCTTACCCAAAAACCTTTTTTTTTGTCTATAATCTATTTTGTTGACGTATTTTTTGCCCACTATTCACAATTTAATTTCAGTTGTCAGCTATTCAAACATCCAGATTTATTCGATCGTTTAAAAATCAAAACTTCTTATGTAATTTAATCATGCTATATTGGGGTGTTAAAGACTCCATCCATCCTTGAATCGAAGCCAACCTCCCCTGTGCACTCTGTTGAACAACGGACGAAGATATGGTGGACGGTCTCTTCTCTTAGATGTCGCTGGGCTCTGTACCACCTAATATAATTCCGACGGTACTGGCATGGTGTTAAGGTATTTTGTCCGACTAACCAGCTATCACCTTACTTTTAAAATTTAATTGCTCCATACGTGATTCGGTCGCAGTGTTGGAGAGCCACTAACAATGCCGGTCCTCCGCTTCCTTTTCGGTCAACAACACTTCAGTGATGCTTCTGGTGTCCAATAATGTGTTATAGATGTGTTATAGACGGTGACCACTTACCATCAGGTGGCTCGTCTGCTCGTTTATCGACTATTAACATAAAAAAATATATGTATATATGCACACAGTGTTGCCAACCCCAAGGCCAGAAAAGGCAGATTTCGTACTTTCTTCATATAATAAAAGAATCATCTACTTTTATTAGTTACCTCGACACATACATTATTATATCGGTCACAACATAATAAAAAACGGCGGGATTACATATATTTCACTAATTCAAATCTTGAAATTTATAGCCACAACACAATACGCAACACAATAAAGCTTTAGCCTGTATCTGTCATTCTTACACTGGAATTTCCCTGTGCTGTCAATCACATAGTCTGTGGTCAGGGAATTCCCTCAAATCCCAACAAGAGTAGATACTGCCATCTAGTGTCATTGCGTTTTAATACATAGTGGTTATTAAAACACATTTGCATAGTGTAATAGGTGGCGCTGATCGCTAATTGAAAAACAGTAAAATTAAGAATGAAACAGAAAACAGCAAATCTACCGTTAAAACAGTAGGATTGGTTACACTGATGGTACCTTAAAATAAGTATGATAAGATTATATTTACAGCTATTTATTATTTACAGCTGTTACACACTTTAACTCAATATTGTTTCGCGAATTTGCCTTAATATGAAACTGAACTTTATTAATGTCAATAAACTCATACTATTGGCAAACCGTTTTCATTTAAATTGCTACAGCCAATTACATTATATAATAACAGACATATTATGCATATCATGCCTAGTTGTATACGTAAACAAAAATAATAGACTACCTTAAATAAAAATAAAGAACCTGCTCTAGCATTGGACAATAGACCAGCCTTTGACACACCCATATACAGAATATATGGGTGTGGATATTAGGATTGGAAATAAATTACTAATAATCGATAATTTAATGAAGTTCTCAAGTTTTATGAAAAAAAAATTTGTCGTTACATAGTTAATTTGGTGTTTGGTATGTTTTGGTGTATGTTCTTACCTGAACTAACCAACTAAGACGGAAGTGCTGTTTCGAGCCTAGATAAAAAAAAAACAATAAAAGACGGAGCATAATGAAATAAGATTTGATTTTTCTTCATAATATTGCAACTGCCGAGACGGATTTCATTGAATGGAGTCATAGTGATCGATTCTTCCAGGTTCTGCTTTTGAATGGATTGGTCACTTCTGCCTGCTATTAAATTTGATGGAATTAGAATTCCTTACCAAGATGAAGTTAAGAATCTTGGCATACTCGTGGATAGCAGTTTTTCATGGTCGCCTCAAATCACCGAAGCAAGTCGAAAAGTATTTGCCGCTGTAGGATCGCTCCGCAGGCTGCAATACTTTGTACCCATTCTTACTAAAATAACTCTGCTCCTCTCAATTCTTGACTATGAGGAAATTTGTTATCTTGATATTCCTGAAGACCAATTAAATAAACTTAAGCCACACCAGAATCTATGCATAACATTCATATTTGGGTTTCGCAAATATCATCATGTTTCCGAATTTCGTGTTAAACTCAACTGAATCCCGATCCACCTTCGCTGGAATACTCATATTCTTTCTGCTCTCTACTGCGTACTATTCGATCCTCTGGCACCACAATATCTTAAAAAACGCTTTGAATATCTGTACATGTCACACGACAGCAATCGTTTTTTTCGTTGTACCACTAATCTGTCTCTGCGCACTCCAATCCACACATCGAATTTCTATAAAAAAAGCACTTTAACACATGCACTAAAGCAATAATGCACATTATACGTTACTTTAATTTTCCCTCCATTTTCATTTACACATATCAGCTAATCAATATGTGTAATTAATAATTACAAGATTTTGTAATTATTAATAACCTACTTCAGTTTTCCTTTCTCTTTAGCTATGTTCATGAACACCTTGCATTTTTGCTTTCTTTTTTGTTTATTTATAGTATTCGTGAAATTGTGCACCGCTTACCCTAACATTTACTTAATTCCTCTCTACCTTAGGTTGCGTGGAATAGATCGCTTTGCGCCATAAGATCGCCTATTGTTTACACCGTGATTTCTGTTCTTTCCAAATGTATATTTCTTTTTGTGTATAATAAAGTATATTGTATTGACTACATGAGTAATAAGGGTTACACGTTACTGCAGGTCAATGACAGGATCGTTCATGTCTATTGTCCATTATTGGAACAAGTAAGCCACATAGGTTAATTAAGTGTAATAAAACCTGTAAGTTTTTAGTAACTTTAGTATAATAAATAACGTGCGTGTATGACTCCGTTACACGATTTACGAGTATGCATTTCTCATATTACTCGTATTCACATTAAAGATTTTATATAGGTTATCAAAAAATTAAATTGTGCGGCTATCTCAGTCAAAATCGATCATTATTAATATCCGTTAAAGGTACAAGTACTTTATACTTGATAACACATGTAGGTTTTGTTAAAATTTTATTTTTCTCTTATTTTTATTTAAAAATCTAACCTGGGGAATTTAATGCTAAGTAATTTATCTCAAAGCGTTCTCATAGGCCCGTTTCCCCCCTGTCCCTCATATAACAAAAAAAATTATTCGCCTGAACGGAAAATATTCTAGCCTGGAACCTATTAATTAATGTAAAATCAACGACTTTTTATTACCTAAAATAAAAAATTACACAAGTCTTTCGTAGCACAGTTTAGTGGTAAAACCGAAAATGAATCGCACAAAAACTATTTAGAATTAGGATTGGAAGATACACAAATTCATAGATATGGACTTGTCAGTTGTTGATAAACTTAGATAAACAAGGAAAACTTAGAACATCACGTTGGCCTTATTTCTAAACGAGGAAGTGTTTCATCTGGGTATAACTTTTATATTTACTCTAAATGGAATAGAGTCCAGAAGTTGCAAATGAAACGTCAGTTACAGACTAAAACCTGCTTTCAACAACGTTAGAAAATGGAGAAAGAAAAAGCACTTAACACTTAGCCAGAATTAAAATTGCACTTCAGTAACTATTGTTTTTTTTCCAACTGATAACGTGTTACTGTGTTTATTGAATACTTTATAAAGCACATTATCAAATCTAAACTAATTGCTTCGTTTGTTAAAGTAATTTCTAAATTTTTTTTGCGTAATGGTTATATTTTGTGACAATTATAAGCGAACGAATAAGGTTTTTTTTGTGATCAATGTAAAAGTTGTAGATGTCGCAAACAATATCCTCAAAATAAAAAACTAACATATTTCACTTAAGAACTTTTGTCGTTCACTCGTAAACAACAAGAGTAACATTTGAATTCTGCATAAGCTCATACATTATAGAAAAAGCTGTTTTGTGTAGAAAAACTAGATAAATCATGTGAATAGGCATTTAATATAGTTAATTTGTTAATTCGGAAAACTTGAAGACGAATGGCTAGACCATGAAGACCATATCGGCATTCATAATTCAGAGAGATTATAACCTACAACTGCCCCACTGCTAGACCAACGTATTCTCGCAATGTGAAGACCATTGAAATTTAAAGAATCCAATCATTAACCATGCTGGCCAGGTATTAAATGGTGTAACTTTGTTTATTTAGATCATTTTCTCACGATATTATCCTTTGCCGAAGAACATAATATAATAATACGTCCATAAATTTAATAACGTTTACACACATACGAGATTTGAACCCATGCTTCCCTTTAAGGAGACGATACTGACACCACGAAACTACTAGAGATTATTAAGAGATTCACGACATCATTTTTATTATTGTTGACACTATAAATACTTACAAATCGTTAACCTTCTTAATAAATGCATTTTGTAACATAATCGTAAACGTATATTGAAATTATTGAATTCTTACTTAATCTGCGTAAATCAAAATAGAGTATTACTTATTTAATTTAATATTATATGTGATTAAGAAAAGTTAGGTAGGCGAAGTTTTAGTGAAAAATTTCTAAGGCGTTTTCATTCTTCATAGGGCAGGTTCAATTTAGTATCAATACGTGACCACCCAACATGATGAATGATATACCATCATTCCCATTATTGTACTATTTATTTTAAGCCGTCTCTTGCTGTAGTATGTTTGAATTTACAAAATCTCGTATAAAAAATTTCATTTTCCTTCAAATATACATTTGGAATCATTGGTGTTTAAAAGCATGCGACAGTAAAGAATTGAAAATGATAATTCACGTTAAGAGAATTTCCTTAAAAGGAACTGTAACATGGATTATCGTCAAAGGTGCAAGAGCTGCGAGAGAAACCGATGCTGCGGAACGCCATTTATTTCCTTTACACCAAGGATAACGCGTCAGAATGTTGGAAAACATAAAGATAACAAAATACATAGATGAAACAAAACAACAGTATAGAAACAATTTTATTTACATTTTTGCTGAACAATTATTTATAGCTTATTTGCGAATATATTGAAACATTTGTGAATAAGCAAAATATATAATTTGAACACAAGCTTTGTGATTTTTCAGATTCCTGTGGTAATTTCAAGATTAACCCTCACTTAAGTTTTCCTGTTAATTATAAGCTATTTTATTATTGGCTCAATAGTTCCGAATGGATGGTTTACGCTTGATAAGCAATCATTGACTAAGCGACAAATATCTATTTTGAGTTTGGTCTGAACTCTAACACTAAGAGTGAGCTTTATTGTCGTTTAATTATTACCTTGGTTTTATTTCTTATTCTAAAAATAATTAACAAAAGCCTATGTCCATTTAGCATAATATACCTTTCAAATGGTAAATAAAATATTTTTCAAATGATTGTGGTGGTTCCGGTCGGTGTTTACCCTCCGCACAAACACACAAACACACAACCTCATAAAATTGGCGCTCTCTCTTTATAATATTAGTATAGACTAGTGAATCGCCCCGACTTCGTTCATGTTCAACAATTATTTATACAGCCTATGTTAATCTGGAATGGAATACCTTTACCTGGAATACCTTTCAAATGGTAAAATAATTTCTCAAACATGTACCGTAGTTTCGAAGCTTACGAAGAACGAACGAGAACGAAGAAACTATCAAACTTCGCACTCTCTTTCCGTAACATAATAAACAACTGTTTTGGGCACTGTATTTCCTACTTTTAAATGCTGTCAAAATTATTTCTGAGAACTGTTGCCCCTTGTATCGTCAACGGCACTAACATACATGCTAAAGTAGTAGTCGATAGGATTCCGCAACATCTGGCAGCACTTCCATTTGTAAATACTGTATATACAGTAATTGTACTATATGATTATTATTATTACAAACTTTACACTCGGAATTTAGACATATGTTGAATGTATAACTGTAAATAGTAATAAATATTTTATGTAACTGGGTTAGTAGGGAAATATTCTCTTCAGCAGTTTTGTCTTCAGGGCTACTGGTGAAAGGGATTTGCTGAAACGATCGCGTAGCATGACTTTCGAAAAGTGCTTTTAACATAAGTCGTATAATAAGAAGTATAACAGAAGAAAATTATACTCAAGTATAAATTTATTGTAAATATCATTTCAAGCTTTTCCTTGTAATCTGAAAAAATTATGCTCTTCTTTATTTTCTCTAGTGGATTAGACGGTGCGCGCCCTCTGGCGTGCATTTTATATCGATAGGAACACGACCGTAACAGCATATCTTTGCATATCAGTGACGCCGGCGAATAAACCCACGATAACTCTATAATATATAAATCCCTCCACGGGACGCTTATTCTTTAACTCGCATGTATCAGCTACGGTTATTATGAAAATTTATTCAGAAATTAGGTGAAATAGCCATATAATGTGATTTTATCATTTACAGTTGATAAAGGACAACTGATGCGGTATAATAATAATATTTACATAATTATGTAATTTAATGTGTTTTTCGGTTGCAGTGCCAGAGAGAGAACCACCTAACCAGTGGATCGGTTAACAACACTTAACTGATCACTTTACAACTAGTAAGCAATACGTTATTGACATAGTTACATAATGGATACTTAAATATTAATTAATTAACTATCTTATTCGCAACGAAATTAATAAAGGTAGGTATTTTTTCTCGTCTTTTAGCATTTACTTGTACACTTTACCTACCATATATAATATTTAAAACCTCTCCCTGTTGGCAACGCAGTTTAATTGAACGCTAAAAACGCGCTTAACAATATGTAAAAATCAAATTCTCGATAATTTAAATAAAAAAATAAGGTAAGAAATTACTCAAATTCCACATACTACATAGATAAATTTGACTTTGAATAGAGTCGTAACGACGAACAAAATAGTCACTGCGATGATAAATATTCTATTTATTGTAACTTCAAATGCTCTAACGACACGTGATTTCGATCAAAGTAAAATTTCAGACAAGAAGTTGGCGATAGATCCGTAGATATTTCATCGATTTATCAGTTTCATTTATATTCCTCGTAAGAAATGGGAGTAAAGTTAATACAATCTTACAGTATGTGTTCTAAAGAGAAATATATTTACGAGTAAAAGTCAAATCAACATTTATTAACATGTCATCTATTTTAACGAGTTAATTCATACTTGGCGTTATACAAAGACCACGTCTTGACTAGAATGTGACGAGAGATAAAAATGACGGTTCAAATGATAAATAATCGATGATTTAACGCGGAAAGGAATATAGCCGGCACCGAAAAATTTTGCATGACATCAGCTGCAACTTACAAGAGACTCATGTTAACGCAGTACTTGCAGTTCGAGGTTAAATACTATACAGGTAGGTACATGAAGCTGGTACATATAGATGTAGCTGACGAGTCACCTGATTGTAAATGGTCAAAGTTGTCCTTAAACTTCAGTAACACCAAAGGCATCACCGTATTATTGTCGACCAAAAAGTAAGCGGAAATCCCGCATTATTTCTGGCTCTCCGGCACAACGCCCGAAACACGCATAAAACATTTCATGGTCGATTTTGTTCGGCCTCGACCGACCTGTTGTGGCTATAGCTTTGAAGCTTTGAATTAGGGAAATATATGTATTATTATTGTTATTGTGTTATTATGTGAGATTATCGTCAAGCACTAACTAATAATAAGAGTAACAAAAACAATTGATTTGTCAAGACAATGGTTCATTCAATTTGATAGGTAATGTTGTAATGAAGTCAACTTATTAATAAATTTTATATGCATAATAAAATGTACAACCGAAGTTGTTTAGTTGTGTAGTTCGTTCACATTGTTCTCAAAATTGTAGAAAATCGTCTGCTAGACAAACTAGTGTAGTGTAGATATATTTTAAGATGGTCTCAAACAAGTGAGTATACTGTATGCCTTAAAGTAAACGTTTGCCAAAGGTTCGTAAGTGCTCACAATGTAAGGACGTTAAAGAAACCTCTATGCGGTCAATGGTTAAATTCGTATATTTTGTAATCCACACATTGCTTTGTATCATAAGCTGCATATATTACGCAGTTACTTAGAAAGTTTACACTACGTTTGTTTGTTCTTCTTTTGCTGCTGACTGTATTTTTTAACTATGTTCAAATTATGACAGTAATATAAAACTGACTGGCTGCAACGTATTGCCTGTCCGTAGCCAAACAAGGTCCTCTGTTCCTAATATCATACTCATATTCCAATGGCTGCAACAATGTTAAATAGTTTTTCTTTTTTACATAAAATAAGTTAATGCTTGACAACAATCCCGCCTGATGGTAAGTGGTGATGAAGTCTAAGATGGTGAACGCACTAACTTATAATAGCCTATTCACTGTCCTCTTGAAGACTCCCACATTGTAAGAAAGCGGGAATACCGACGCGGGCAGGTTATTCTAGTTTATAGTACTGGGATGTAAGATCAACCCTAATGTTGGAAGTTTTAGGTCGTAATTGGTTCTCCCATATTGCTTAACTTCTAACTATAACATACGGCTTACCCTGCCGTTTGGAGTACAGAAGAGCATAATCAATTTTGCCACTAACGAGCACTTATTCAACTCCCAAATAAGTGTTTATTGAAATCAGTCGCTCACTCACGATCATCACATATCGGCCTGCTTCCTAACAAAGCCAGTCAGCAAGCGCGCCCTCCATCTCCCTACCTTAGGTTAGATTTTGAGAAACATTATTTTAATATTTAAAAATATATATGAAAATGCTTATGATAATAAAATAAATGTTATAAAAATGTTTATGATAATAAAATTACATAACAACCTGCAATTTTAAATCCTACTCAGTGTTTTCTTAATAATCCAATTAAATTGTTTATAAAAAAATGTTGAAGTATTTTCTAAAATCTCATACAGGCTGTCCGATAAATTGGAAGGTGTTGATCGGATTTTAGGAAATTATATTCAGCATTTCGCACCAGATAATTATTGTTCTATTCGCTCATTAATTCTCTTAGGTTGATTATTAATGCACTCTCAGATAACAGTAATTAAAACTAATAATCTTTGAATAAATACACAATATAACTCTGAAACACTCATACCCCCGTGTTGGGATTCTCCGTGTGGCGGGTTGCATGGGCGTATCAAATGTCACATAGCAAAAGTCTACATTCGAAAACATATCTTTATCTGTCACATAAATACCTGTCCCGGCATACTACGATCGGCGAGCAAGGCTGAACACGCCGGGACTCAGACGTGTAAAGAGACTATTAGACCTATATTTGACCAATTATAGAATGAGACTCAATTTTGTTCAGCCTTTTTCACACACTTCCTTTAAATTCTAACATCGCCGTACTAAAAACTAGAAAAAACAATTCATAAGTCACATATTACGTTATTCGAGTGAAAACTAAAAGGTATTATTTGACTTTTAAAATAGCGGTACCTACCAATTCATAATAATATTTTTTTATTAATAAAAGGGTTTCATGGAACAAATATGCGAGCAAAAATAATTTGTTTTTTTTTCCTCCCGCAGTATTTAAATGTAAACGCTGATGTGTGTGTGTGTGTGTATTGTTTCATAAGTACAGTAGCACTAACGATCTGTACCTAACTTGGAATAAGTAATCATTTATTTTATTAATATAACTTCCGAGCATCATGAATGTACATTTTAACTTTGTTACCTGATATTTTAGCAGAATTAAAAATAATGAATTAAGAATGATGAATTTCCTATGTTGATAATTACCTCAAATATTTTTTTATTGCATAAATCAATTCAGATCAGCGGTTGCTATTCATTGATATATTTTGGATATCGAGCGGCGTCTGTTTGAACCGTTTGAACGATGCGCGGAATTCGTCAGTGTTCACAGTGCGTGGCAGTCACCGAAATCTACGGCTACGGCTTATTATTTCTATAATTCTATATTATTATTATTTGGGATTATCCGATTGTTTTGGATAATTCTATATTATTATTATTTGGGATTATCCGGTTGTTTTGGATAATTTTGGTTGCGGATATTAGATGTTTCCCGACTTGGAAAAAATATAATGTATTTACAAATTTTGAGGTTGTTTCTAGGCTTTCCGTGGTCTTATAATCACAGAAGAAACAAATTAAATAATAAAAACTGTCCAAAATAAGAACGATGCGGTTAATGTATCGGCTCGGCCAGGCGTAAACCAAATAACGTACTTTATTTAGACTCTGCCTCTATCCGAAATTATCCGAAACTTATTTATCGAATTCGGTTACGGTTACGACATTTCGGTATTTCGGATATTCGACAGTTTCGGTTACGGAGCTCCACAACATCCCTGGGTATAAGTCTGTTTTTTGGCAATAATAAGGTATTAATTGACTTGAATTGACATGACTGACTTGAATGAATTGTATATAGAGTTGGTAATGATCGTGCCTATTATATAAATAGTCCTAAGTTCGATTAAGATGAAATAAAATGTTCGAAGTTGATTTTTCCAAACACTTTTACATACGAAATGTTATTGAAAGGCAGATATAGACTGGATGTAATTAGGGTGGAAGTGGATTTATTCCTAACCATTTTCCCATTCGTTTCATACACGCACAATATCCAACCAATGTCTGGTTTGCTATGCCAACTAAAAAAGCGCACGGCTAGTCTTCCCAAACTTCTGTAGATCTGACAAGTCCCTGCTTCTCACACGGTCAACTTTATGTGGTCTTTTCTCGAATAAGCTGATCAAGCGACCTGTTGGTCCATGGTCGAAATAACCTGACAGAAAATGTTGTTTAGTTATACAGAAGTACTGTAATTTAATTATTGTTTTGTATTGTTCCTGAGATAAAGTATTTGTATCCCTTTCTCTGTGCCTGACATAATATGCCTTAAATTAAGACTGATTTTCATGATGAAATATCCCTTCTCAATTTCTACGCAGACTAGTTCATGATTATTCTTGACCGATCAAATAATTCCATGTGGAACCATCGCTATCAAAATATCTAAATATTTCCTTTTAAAAAACTATGTTATTTTGAAATTGTAACCCTATTTTGTACCAGATGCTTAATTAAACGTCCTCTGCAGCGAATTCCATTGCTTGGGACGATGAATGAAAATTGAGCACTGCGTATTCTTGTCGAGTGACAGATGAACGGTATTTGTCAGCGTTCTCCAAACGCTGGCACTTCGGGAAGTCACTACTATAATGGCTTCTCGAGATGAAATTTATACTGCTAAGTTTAATCAATTTCACAGATTTTCACAGATAGTAGAAGGATAGATGAAGTGACCTATTAATTGTAAATAAAAAACAATCATTAACCGCAGTAAGTAGTATGTAGCAGAAAGGCAGCATTATTGTAGTATTAGAGATAGTACCATTTTGTTTCCATTGCGTATTACTATTGCGTGTGTTTTAAAATATATTTTTCATGCTACAAACCTCAAAAACATCTGATTGATAATTAACCACGGTTTAATAACCTTGAGAAATCTGTGGCAGTTCAATATCCTTCTATTTACACGTCAATAATTTTTAACCACACATTGATCAATGCTTCTTGTTAGCACGAGGATTTAGTTGAAATCAAGACAATGTTGAGTTTACACGCATTTTATAATATATTGTTAATATTAGGTTGTGGAGAAAGTCTTTTCGCATTTTTTATGAAAATTCAAAACATTTTTAACAAAGTTTTTTTTTAATTTAACTAAAGTATATAAGTACCATTTTGTTCGATAAGTTTTTGCCATCTTGTGGATAGGGACATGATCCCATTGCTATAGAAATTCTGGGGTTTCTGATCAAAAAACTGCGTCAAGTAGTTTTGGCAGTCCTCACGTGATGTTAACCTGACACTGCCTAAAGAATTCTGAAGAGACCGAAACAGGTAGAAATCTGAAGGTGCAAGGTCCAGGCTAGACGGTGGATGCATCATCATCTCCCAGCCAAAGTCTCTTAGTTTTTGCTGTATCGCCAAAAATGTGTGAGATCTAGCGTTATCATGATGAAAAGTCACACCCCTTCTATTGACTAATTCCGGCCGCTTTCTCTCAACTTCTTGCTTTAGTTTCATCAGTTGTTCGCAGTAGAGTTCAGAATCGATGGTCCTGCCTGGCGGTAACAGCTCATAATGAATGTGCCCTTCCAATCCCGCCATACACACAGCATCACCTTGTTGCGAGTTAACCCGAGTTTGCCGAAGCCTGACCGGTCTTTGACCATGACCTTTTTCGCACGTTCTTGTCGTACGTGATCCACTTTTCGTCACCAGTTATCAGCTTCTTCAAAAATGGTTCGGTTTCATTACGTCGTAATAAAGAATCGCAAATGAGGACACGGTTCATGAGGTTTCTTTCAGTGAGTTCGTGTGGCACCCAAACATCGATCTTTTTTGTGTACCCAGCTTTACCCAAATGCATCAAAACTGTTTTGTGATCAATTTCCAGTTCTTCATCTACGTTGTAACTACTGATATGCCGATCTTGCTCCACTTTTTTAAAAATGGCATCCATTTTATCCGTGACAGGGTGACCAGAGCGACGTGCATCTTTGACATTAAAATTTCCGGATTGAAAACGCTTAAACCAATTTTGTGCTACTCTCACAGACACTGCACTAGGTCCATAAATATCATTGATTTTTTTCGCCGCCTGCGTTGCATTTTTGCCTTTTTTGTAGTAAAATTTTAAAACGTAGCGAATTTTTTCATTACACTCAGTCATCTTGGCAGTAAGCAAAACAAATGAAAATCACACATTTTCTTCTTATATATTTCTTGTTTAAAATTTAAACTTTTTAATGATACCAAAACCGGCGAGATGCAAATGATATAGTCAAAGATATTTTATTACAAGTTCATACGTACTAAATTGCGAAAATACTTTCTCCACAACCTATTATTTCTTTAAAGTTTTAATACAATAAAGAATATATACAGTGGATTAATATTCTTTGTTATAAATTTTACGAGTTCCTAGAGCTAGAAAAATCTGTGGGCTTTTAAAGTGTATAAGCCGAACTTCAATAGTCTTCCGGAATACTGAAACTTTGCTAGTTTTTATTATATCAGGACACTACTGAGATAGTAAAAACTTTAAACAAAGCGTCTACTCAAGGTTTAAAAGTAAAATTATCTTAAAAATAAAAAATATTTATTTTCATGGGTTTTTCAAGCGCGTTAAGTATTCTTTAAGAGACCTCGGTGACTAGAGTGTGCGTTAAGGCGCACGAGACGATTTGAGTCTCCGACGTTCAGAGCACGGAGATTTCGAAGTCGAGAATGAGAAACTTCTAAAAACTGTCCTTACGAGACCCCGAGAAACTCAAACTGTCGCCTTTTATACTGACGAATTTACTAGAATCGTTAGTTTTCGAGTACCTCTTTAATGAATTTTGAATTTCTGGTCGGCCTAATCTTGTTACAAGGAAGGGTAAAACATACATATTAAAAATATATTATGTAACTTCATGACATAGTTTAAGGCATTTACCAAATACTTGACAACAGTAACAAAACATTCATTACAATAAAATAAGAAATTACAAAATAACTGGATAATGATACAGGATATTATAAAAGACGTTTAACAAGACAATATTTTAAAATTAACAAAGCATGGCAGCACCATACTACAAGTCTCAGGAATTTTCTTAAACATATTTAATCACTTGCATTATCTTTTTAACTTTTTTCCTGATATACAACGAATTACTACAAAAAAAGTATAATGGGAGGCCTTTCTGATAATTTGGTTACGTCTGGACGTGGCCTTACGGATTTCACAAACAGAATTAATCGCTTACATAATATTTTTAACTTCATTCTATTTAATAAAAAAAAAACTAAAAAACTATGTCGGGAGGCCTTCCTGACAGTTTCATTACGTTGTAGGCATTTCCCTAAACATCTATAAATATGTCAATTTATTTTACCTTTAACACCATCGCAAGTTGTGGCTGATTTTACATACCAAAATCAAAACACACAAGAAATAATACATTTTATACACCGTCCAAAACACATTACACTATAGTAGGTATAGTATAGTACTCGTATTACTTTATGAAAATACCATACAAATCTTTTATGATTCAGAAACAAATATAAACGTGGTCCTGTTTTATACAATAAAGTAATTTATACACAGTCATTGCGGAATTTACAAAATACCAGTAAAATATAACTTTCCTCATTAATATATTCCTACGTAGACAGCAAATTCGTGATTTACAGAGGATTGAATATAGATGGTTTTTGTAAGATTTAAAAGTTATCATTTTACTTTAATTACCATTTTTGAATTTCTAATTACTTTAGTTAAATAAGTAACTCAGTGAACACTTACAAGTCATAGCTATATGCTATTATACATCGTGGCTGGATTGCGAGAAGCCAAGAACTGTTAGCTTTGTACCGGGATGTACAGACACGGTCTCAGACATTCCTTATCCGTCTTCACCGCGGCACAACAAAGCAAGTAGATTAATGAATGAATTATTCTTATCGTGGCGCGCTGAATCGTCCTTAATGAAGAATATTTTGACGCAATATCTTTCACATAGAAGTACAACTTCTATATTAGGCTGTATCGCACCAAGAAAATAAAGTACTAAACAAATTATACTACTTACATTATATCGTCTACCACCTACAATGCACGGTTTCTACGTTAAATAAAAATTAACAAAAAACTGTAATAAACTTCACGTTAATTTTACATTGAGCGTATTGACCAGGGTTGCATGATGGATTACGAACGTGGGTGATCCAGAAATGATAGAACAATTTGAAGCTTAAAATACTAAGATTAATGGGTTTTATTCAATGTAATTGTCACGACGATGATGAATTTTTAAAATATTACACTTAGATAATTGCGCACCGGTGAATTAAATATTAACGCATGTTAGGTTTGTTTTTTATAATTATGAAGAGAGAAAATGTAATTAGTACCCTCGTTTATGGTGATAATTTAATTCGATATCCCATACAAATCATGTCACAGAAATGTTTTGACCCCCGCGATTTTATTTCATCGATGTCCACACAATATAATATTATTATAGTATTAATATATTAGCCAATTTATTTTAAGCCACTATATAATAATGTAAAAAGATATATCATTCTTGAATATATCTTGACGTAGGTGTTAGTTTCATATAGTTACGCCATCCACAAATATAGAAAATAACTTGTTATAAGATTAAACATTAAGTTTATATCAATATTTTAATCGAGGTTGTTGCTTTTATGTCACAGCCCACAATGCAACGCGCTACCAGTTCTTCCAGTACGCTATGTAGACTAATTTTTGGATGACAGAACTAAATTTTTAATGTAACCAAACTGTTAACAAACTAATGAACTACGTCTTGTATTAGTTATTTAATAGTCGAGATGTGAGTTCAGAGCTAGGGTTTTATCTTAACAAAAAGATCTTTAATTGTAATTTTTTCTCCTTTTGCAATTTACAAATATTTATAAGTTATAACATCGTCTTTTTTGTTGACCTTAAGTCGTAAACTTGTATACCTATGGTAAATACTCATTCCGTGAAATTGATTCGCTATTTTATGAAAAATAAGGCGTCGCGATACTAAAGATTTGCTAAAAATTATGAAATAAAAAATCGTCTTTATGAAACAAAATGTTTTATAAAGAAAAAATATTTCTATTTTATAGTAAATTCATTCGTTATGAAATTGATGAATCCAATGAATAATTAATATAATATTAAATAGTCTTGTTTGAAGATTTTTTTTCTGATAATAGCCAACAAACGAACAGACGAGCCACCTTTTGGTAAGTGGTCACCGTCGCCCATGGATATCAGCAAGACCAAACGTATCACCGATGCATTGTCGGCCACGAAGTAAGAAGAAGGCAAGAAAGAATGTACTGGCTCTCCAGACCCCAGCCGGAACAAGACGAGTCGTTTGGCGGCTGACTCAAGCAGGAGGGTGATAGGTAGCCAGGCAGGCTTCAAGGAAAGATAATAATACCATTAATAATATTAATGACTTAATAATAATACCGATAATATAATCCTGACGCGAAGCCCTACCACCAAGCAGGCTGGCTTCTGCCACCTCTTACGACACCCTTTTCTACCAGCATGGAATTAGGGGGAGTGTTCTAAGCCGCCCCAATACGGCCAAAATTGATTTTATTATAATGATTTATAAAAGATTGAATTTAGCAGAATCCATTTTGAATTTATCACGCGTACGAGTTTAGTAGTCTGTACTAACTTGTGTAAAAAATCACACGCAGGGAGCAAAAAGGAAGCTAGCTCTCGATGCGACCGAGGCTTGAATTTTTAACATCCCGCTTTGAAAATTAAATTGATTTTAAATTTGGTAGACCATTGTTTATGCCACAAATCTTTAAATTCAGTATTCCTTTAATGATTTTTCAATTCAGGTAAATATTTTTGAGATATGACGTTATACCGTTGTCGTGCAGGAATGTGTTACGATGATTTACTAACAAAATGATTATTCAGTTTGGCTTCAACTCATCTGCAGCTTTCTGCAAAGACCTCTCCTCGCAATAGGGAAGGCCTGTAGCCACTCGTTCTTTCCTCACGCTGCTAGAATACAAATCGGTAGATGAGTTAGATTCATGTGAAACATCGCATCTCACATCTTTTTTAATGTTATCAGATTTCCCTTAATTATCTAGCTGAAAAACTATATGATGCAAATACTTAATTAACACAAATTAATCCAAAGGTCAAAAAGTGCAGAAATATGTCACAAATTAAACAGAGTTGGCTTTACCTACACAAATATGTCCTCGGCATTAAGAAAGTGTCCGTTATTATTTTTATTACACTTTTGAATTAGAAACGT
Organism: Megathymus violae; assembly: GCA_003671415.1. Classification (NCBI taxonomy): domain Eukaryota; kingdom Metazoa; phylum Arthropoda; class Insecta; order Lepidoptera; family Hesperiidae; genus Megathymus; species Megathymus violae. The sequence continues at coordinate 3,993,360 of PDGT01000007.1, forward strand.
GAAAATTTAATTTTCTTCACTCAACTTTAACTCGACAACCCATCACATAAATATTTATTGTAACGGGTATAAAACACGTACGCGTCACGAAGTTAAATCAGATGCTATTAACTATTTAGAAAGGTGTGCAAAACAGGGCCGGACATTCACTATCCGACCGGGTGGTACAACCATACAGGTAGATTAATTAATTAATTATACTCGGGGCCCAGAGCCGTTCCTAGTGTTGTTGCCGCGATACATCGCGGTGTAATAAATTCCTATCGCACCAAATTAACACATCGCTATAAATAAAAATGTTGACTATAATAAAAGCGATAAACCGAATCTTATTTGAGTTAAATGACCACTTTTGTCAATGAACTAAAAGGCATGCCAAAGCAACATGCTTTATTCTCTAACACCTCTGTTTAAATAACAATGAGCATGAACATTAAATTTTGAGACTCCGAAAAGAAAACATGTCCTAGGGCATTGTGTTGAATAACATGAATGAAGGAATTGTTTATTAAGGTCCAATTTCAGACTTGACAATAACGTCATTAGGACAATAATGGTATGTCATGTCAATAGATAATTATTTATTTATGAATTATTTATACTGGACGTATAAATATATCTTTGTATTTGTATTTATTCAGTACAAGTTATAAAAAACTTCATTAAATCAATGACACGAACGGGAGTTACGTTCAATAGCAATTCTTATAATATGTTCTTCCCTTTCATTCTTATGTTAGATAAATGAGTTCCATAAATTGACCGCGTAGACACTAAAGGAATGGTTCAAACAGTTGACATGCATCGTAGGAAAATTGGGTTCGCAGGTGAGGACTTTGAGGTTGGACAATTTATTATATCAAACACGGCACGGAATTGAGATACTTTGACAAAAACATTAATCCAATTCGAGCGGCACGCATCAAGCAAGTATTAAAAACTCAGCACGGAATGCGAGGAAATTGCGTTAAAACTTATTTGTAATTTATTTTTATTTGAAATCATACGAGAGGTATATGGTCCCCTTATTTAAATTTTGCAGTGAATATTCAAGAAAAGGAAGCTGTAGCGAGTACAATACAAACGTAGAATAAAATGTCAGTATAATTGTATAACTTCATAAAAGTATTTACTAGGGATGTTGTGGATATGAAATTTCAGATCTGGATATGGATACGGATATATTAATAATATTTTACCGGTTTCGGTTACGGTTACGCATACGAAATTATTTCGGATTATCCGATTGGTTCGGATAATTTCGGTTGCGGATATTAGATGGTTCACGACTTGGAAAAAAAATAATAATGTTATTACAAATTTTGAGGTTGTTTTTAGGCTTTATGTGGTATTATAATCACAGAAAAAACAAATTAAATAATAAAAACTGTCCAAAATAGGAACGATGCGGCTAATGTATCGGCTCGACCAGCGTAAACCAAATAACGTGCTTTATTTAGACTCTGCCTCTATCCGAAATTATCCGAATTATTTAGCGGATTCGGTTACGGTTACGGAACTTCGTAACATCCCTGGTATTTACTATTTTCATACGGTTAATTTACACGTGATTAGTGTATTTATTTTTAATAGAGTTAATATTTCGCTATTTTGTATCCAATTTTTAATAAAAGTTAATATTTTAGCTAAAATATAGAAGGAAATATTTCCACTTTATTTCTTACACTACATTAGATACTTGTATTGTAAATTTGATACAAAATAATAAACATAGATAGTCGCATGGAGGGAATATAACACTTTTTTCGTGTACAAATATTAAGAAGTGTACAAATATTAAGAATCTAAATCTTCACATTGAATTACATTCAGAGTTGACGAAAACGTCTAAGTAACTTCGTCCCTGACGGGGATCCCCCAACCGCTCACTTTAATGTTTTTCAAAGATAGCCTGAACTTTCGTACTGATATAACTATTATAAGAATTCTAGTCAAATGCGAGTCGAAAACAACACCAAAATTTTAGCTGTATCATCATAATCCATTATAATCAGTAGTTATAAATAGATATTAGTAGGTATAAAGGTGATTTTAATTGAATGTCTAAACCACTACCTGACTGTAGCTATTTATTTTAATTGATTTAACCAAAGACTCCAGGAGCAGATCGCTAAAATAACCGAAAAGAGTCTTTATTCACAGCTGCGATTGTTTCATCTGCTCTCTGTAAATTGCAATACAACTGCAAGACGCAGCGTACAAATTTGACGAGATTATACGCACAATAGAATTAAATAAAGTAGAAAATATCAATCGAAATAAGACACCAATAACTCATAAGCCTACAGATTTTTGGCCGTATTGGGGCGGCCTACAATACTCTCCCCAATCCCATGCTGAGAAAACAGGGTGTCGTAAGAGGCGACAGAAGTCAGCCTGCTTGGTGGAAGGCCTTGCATAAAGATTATATTATCAGTATTATTATTAAGTCATTAATATTATTACTGGTATTATTATCTTTTCGTAAAGCCTGCCTGGCTAGCTACCACCCTCCTGCTTGAGTCAGCCGCCAAACGACTCGTCGTGTTCCGCCTGAGGGCTTGAGAGCCAGATCTTTCTTTTTTAACTTCTTCTAATTTCCTGGCCGACAACGCATCAGTGATCCCATTGATTTTGCTGATGTCCATGGGTGACGGTGACCACTTACCATCAGGTAGCTCGTCTGCTCGTTTGTCGGCTATTAACATAAAAAAAATGATTGAATCGATCTTAAATGTTCGATCGTGTTAAACAACTGCGGCCGGTCCTGGTTTCTGGAAGAATATCAAATAAATTTACTGAGGTCAAGGCACCACCACAAATACAAACAAGAACGAAACAGTTATTTAATTGAACTGGAATCACAAGGCTACAGAATACAATACCTTAGATAAGCTTACAAGTAAAATAATACCGTCACAATACAAAGCGGAAACATATATAAATTGTATGAAATGTTGCGCTGCTTTTTGTGTCCAAAGTGTAACTAATAACTGTTACTTCTCACTCCGAAGACGCGGTCCCATTGTGTGTAACGAAGTTACCGAAGCTGCTAATTATACTGTTGTAATAAATCAACCTACGTTACTTTGAATACATTTCACACTGTTATTGACATATAGTTCAATTTTAATATATAATTTCCAGTCCTTGAACTTTATGAACTTCATGCCTATGGATACTTAACTATATTGATAAATAATGATTACTGTAGTAGTTGACACTATATGGTCACTCACTTCGATAGCAAAAATAGTCTCATGATCCTTTTTTCAGAATCAAGGCTTAAATGATGCTTGCCATACTTAATTTCGGGGTTGAATTTAATACTAAATGTTTGCATATTCCTCCTTCAATTTAATGAATTTCAAAATAGAACCGTGAAAAATCTTGAGTACTTATTTGTGCTCTTTTCGCATACAAAGCTTTATTTTGGTGCCTTTTATTGTTCATCCAATACGACCGATTATACACGTACCTTGAACAATATATTCGAAGATCTTGTTCCGCTTTATTCATATTATGTATATCATTATCAATCATTTTAATGTGGCCTACTGAAACTTGAACTAAAATGTAATCATCTCACATCTTTGTTTGAAGAAGTACATTCACATTTTCTTACTTTATCACATTTTTATTTCTTAACTGTATGCATTTTCTATTTGAGCTAATTTTTATATTATTTTAACGATGTGATTGAACAAGATGAACCTACTACTGACTTTGTTTTATATCATGACCTAATTTTTATTTCTTAGAAATTAAGACCTATGGCTATAACAAAAGTTACACTCTAGCTCAATGTGATTCAATTCGAGGTACTCGGCTACCTGATCTTGTGCTACTTTTGTAAAACCTTCGACAAGTTTGGTAATAAAATGCTGATATGCCGCAAGTCACTCATGATTGCTGGATTTTTGGGTATTGCCTTCACAAAAACTTTTTGCCACAAGTCGAGGAATGTGTTCGTATCAAATAACGTACCGAAAGGCATACCGGAAGTAGCCATTTTATTATATCAATGGATATTCCATCACAGCTTGGAGGGAGGCAGTTGCAGGGAGTGAGAAATCACCGCTTTTAATATTAATATTTCGAGCTGATTTAAATTACAATTAACGCATAATTTAATAATTTTTTTATCTGTGATAAGTTCGTTCGTTATCAGATGGAATGAACAGAGTTTTTAAGTCAAATCTAATGAATTCAAACTTGATGGATTTACTAGAAGGCATTCCAGGTTCTGTCAGCCACATTCAGGTTCCATCATCAGTTCTTTATGATCAGGTGAAATGAATACAATAGATCAGAATAAAACTAATGAGCGCAAACTCAATACAATATTGTATTGTCACCTAATCTTTCCACATGTGCCAAGTTTATCATAACTAGATGTGCACGAAAGTCAGTTTTATAGATTTTATTATATAGTGTAGCGCATCCCCTCAGTACAAGCAGTGTACATCCCTCACGGACCCACTTATCACGTACGTGGGGCCTTCGAGTGCTGATGTTTAATAGTTCAACTTACTCGAAAAAATTATCACGTCTCTGTATGACATTTTGTAATATTATAAATTTTAAAAGTTATTTCATTACTTAATTACATGACCACACTATACGAGTAGGTATTATGTATTATTATGCTTATTATCACTATTATTATGTATTATTATGCTCGACACAATTATGATGGTCAATATTTTGTTTCATTAAATCCTTACAAGCGGTTTAAACATATTAAACGCCAATGATTGTGGTGCATGAAAAGCATAGTTCGTTATAATATTCACCTATAATCGTTTCAACATGGAATCAACAGTGATTTTGATGTATGAGATACAAAATCACAGTCCTATTCTCTATAACTAGAGTATGTATACCAATTCATAACAAATAATTTATTTTTGGGGCCCATGCCTAGTTATACAGTAGAAATGAGTTGATTACACCGAAGTAATGCTAAATAAATATAAATGAGGAACTAATTTTTCACAGCAAATTCTCGACAGTTTTGTGTTTATGTCTAATAAGGTAAATACTGGACAGATTTTAATTTGCGAAAAACTCAATTTCGTCTGTAAACATAATGGCGGTTCTCGATCAACTCTGCCTTAATGGATTATTTTGGCTATAATGATTTATTACTGTACCCTGTGTACAGAGTAAATTAGTTTACCACCATTTAAATTATTTATTTTCAGTTAAAGAAAATTTATTGGAAATTGATATAAATATATAAATACCATATATATATATATTATACGAACTTTTATTTAGCTATGATCGACTACCGATGATGAACTCACCCTCGCTTCCTTTTAAGAAGCAATCGTTACGTCCACAAATCGTCGTCGCACTAAAACATTGTTATTGTTTTTTTATAAACATAAAAATCTCAAAACATTCTTTTTAGTTCTTAACATAACTATACAAAATCGTATTCATTTCCCGGGTGTGTCCCTAGCATCCTAGATTCATTCATAAGCATAAAAACTACGCCATGCGCTTAGAAATAACGCCTGCGTTGTTTTAGAACTGGGATTATTTCTTGATAACTCTTCATTTATGGACGGATCGCAATGAAAAGAACTTTAAATATTGAATGATGCTTACTGCAACACATCAGTGAACATCAGAACGAAATCGGTTAAGCCGTTTCCGAAATTAGCGCGAACAAACGCACAGTCAAACAGTCAAATCGACAAACATTCTAACAACTATGTATGGTTTTGGGTTCTATTATCACTAATAATAGTTATTCTCATGTATCCTTAATTATTCGAAAGCTATCAGTTACCATTTTATTATATGTATAGATATGTCAAGATTCCTTGTAACCTGTTCGGTACTTTTCGCATGTTACCATTACAGTGATACAGAAAGAAAAAAATAACTCTTTCGCCTCGATATCCAACCAACCTTAAAACATTGAATGTACAAAATCGGCCCTGTTATAATTTAAACCAATATTACTAAAATCAATATTACTATCATTGTTCGTTTGTTACAGGCAAATAGGTCAAATATTGCATAT
>PDGT01000007.1:3999408-4039310 GCA_003671415.1 Megathymus violae
ATATATATATATATATATATATATATATATAAAGCATAAAAATCTAATATCTTAATAAACTAGCTATGCACCTACATTTTGCTTTAAAAAACTTACGTTTAACATTTAATTATGCCTTACCCATAAATAAATGTTTTTTAGCACGTTTTATTTTTTATGTTGTGATCGGTTTTCCTAGTTTTATAAAAAAAAATATGTGTTTTAATGCAATAGGGGTAGTAAAGCAGGCAACACTTGCTTAATAAAGCAATATATATCTTCCTCTTCTTTGCGAATCGATGACAAATGGCAACGGTTATATCGTTCCTGCCCAAAACTCAGCTATGGCGACCGCATCATCTGTCGCATCCATTAAGTCCTGCTGCGAGCAGATGACTGGGCAAGCAGAACAGGACAATAGATGAGCCATGGTCTGAGCTGCTCCGCATATACAGCCCAAGTTCGAGTTCAAGTTGGGGTGCACGAAAGGAGCCTCCCCGAGTGGCGTATCAAGAGAATCCGTACGTCCGGCGCACCCTGGGCAACAATCAGCAAATCCCCACGCTGATTGGCCAATCCTTTCACCACGATGACAAATAGGAATCGTCCACCTTACAGTCCAGTACTAAAACCGGCCTTGTGTGTCGTCTCGGTCAACATCGAAGGGTTTTCCGCAGACAAAGCAGAACTGCTGTCTGATCTGCATCGCAAAACACAATGCGACACACTGTGTGTACAAGAAACCCACCGCGACGCTACTCGGGACCGGCCACACATACCTGGACTTACTCTTATCACCGAGATCTGTCACCCGAAGCACGGTAACGCAGTGTTTGTCGCTCCCGGAGTTAGAGTGCAGTCAACAAAGTGTTCGTCCCAGAATGGCATTGAGCTGATCACAATAGCAATATATATCGTTAGCAAAGTATAAGATTACACTTCACTTCTAATTTCGCGAAAACGTTGAAAATACCCCAAAGTATGATGATTCCTGTCGCCAAATGCCTAAGTATGAAGGTACACGGCGAATATCTTAGCTGATTAGAATACACCCCCACGCCAAAGGTAAAAACTGATTACTGAAACTGTTATACCAAACTGAGTTATGTATATCAAACCAGGGCTGGGTTACCATTCCTGATTCACAGTTACTCACATACTGATAGTGATAAACAGATACACAAATACATGGGAACTGCTTCCTAACGTGTCCTCCATCCTCCCCTATAGCCACCCCAAGCCTCGCAAAACTTATTTTATTCTGCATACTATTCGCAAACAGTCCATCCGACGCACCTACACAGAATATAAGTTACACAACAATTATATAAATCTGATAATCCATACACCGAGAGAATAAATTCACTTAGGATCTGGCTCTGGCAACGGCTAGACTTTGATTGTGTCAGACCAGCAAGTATTGCCTACTTTATATCACTATTTCTGTACCAATTGTATAGTTATTATTTTTCTACCCTCAGTTTAGTTCGCATTGGCGACAATTCTAACACCGTCTAATGAGAAGAGTGCCAGGAGCTTATCGGACAAATTATTTTAATAATACTCTTATAGATATTACCACTCCGACATCCTTTACAAATCTCCTCATTCTATGCGAAGACATGAAAATAGAAGTAACTCATGATAATATAATAATATTACACTCATATTTTCACGAGAAGTGACGTACACTTGAAATATTATCAAAATACATTTTGACGACGTATCAATTGGTCTCCGGAGATTTAACACGTGTTATTTTTCCTTTTACGAACATCCGCGTAGATTGAACATAAAATGTCAGCATATGGAAGAATTCGAACGGCGAACGGAATATGTACTCTCACGTCAACAAAATGCGAGAACAATTTGCAAGAAGTGAAGACCTTTTCTGTACTTACGTGAAATGAATCGAGGAATAGCAATACGTACGCCGTGAACATCTTAAAACGCAATCTCCATTTTTCAGTCATAAATCATCATATCCTACAGGTCGAATAAAAAAAGACAATGTACAAGACAAACATCCTAAATATAAATTCTTCATGAGACGGACAGACTATCTTCGTCCGACGATTATAAAATGTTCCTTATTCTAGAGTCTAGACCTCTAGACAATGTATTTAACTTCCTTAATACCGTTACTCACAGAAGATCGATCATTTGTTATCGTATGGTGTAAACTTTAATATTTAACGCCCAATTTGCCTATTACTATCATCACAGTTGACAAAACACAGTAAGCACAATATTCAAAGAAAAAGACAACCAAATGAGAATCAACGTCGCACACTAAAGTTGCTCTATAACGACACAATCAAGTCAACTCAAGAACTATGATCACATGTATCTAATAAATTAACAATTATGCATTCATCAGTGTAAGTAATTAAAATTACTTTACAGATTCTATTTATTTCTATTGTTTTACACCAATTCATGGTCCTGAACGCATTTTTGAGCGCGACGGGCGTTCGGTAACCTCTCTTCCGATGCGGTGAAAGAACTTGGGACACAAACAAAATTTTGTAAAACTGAAAATTTACTGCCGTAGAAAGAATGTAGTATTAAATCCTTTTAAAGTACTATCCGCTAGTATATCTGCTAAATAAAAAATATCTTAAATAAAACAAAGTTTCATACATGTAACATAATTTTTGAAACTAATTTTCTCGTCCGAAACGCCTCTCCTACTGGCTGCTCCAATATTGCATGGTCGTCTTCCAGCGATAAGAACTATATTACTTTAAGTAAGTATTGTATTTTGAAAAAAAAAAGACTTGATACCATAGCTTAAATAACCCACCTATAAGGAGGCTGAACCAAAATTAAAATCTGTGTCCAGGAAATCCTCGTTTTGACCACTCAGTGCACGAACACGTTGTCATGGTGAAGCAGTAGGTTCAGAGTCCCCGGTTTGGTCGTTGGTATCATTTGGTACTACATTATTCAACATTAATAATTCAATTTTGTAAAGCAATTCACACCAGGTATTGCGTCAAATCGAAAAAACAAATCCAAAGCAAAAAAAAATAAAACAAAGAGGGAAGGAAAAAGGAACGTTCATTTTTAAGTAGTTAAAAACTTACATCAATGTTTTGTTTCTGAGTCGTATTTATAATACCGAGGTTAAACATGCCAAGACCAACGTACTCCAAATTTGACAATTACGTTAGCGCACCATCCGACGCGGTCTTGCTTTGATCATCAAAGAAATTCAACGGCACCAAACCCAATCGGAACTATTTTGCTCACTCGAAAGTGCCGATGTAACATCTCGTGAACGCTCCCAATCCAATATTCATTATTCTGTTAATCTCTACAAACCTATTTCTTCTATTTTTTTTCACTGGTTTTGTTTTGTAACAATCGACAAAAGGTTAACACTACTTTTTTCGTTAATCACAATTCTCGATTGGCTTAAATTCGCTGTATATCTTTTAAGGATACGTGTTAATAATTAAAAATCATCGCAGAATATTTCTTACAGCAAGAATTTATTTTTCAATAAAAAATGATGTTTCAATTTGACTGGTAAAAAATGTAGAGAGAAATTTTAAATTTAATCATTTTCATTTTTTATCGCGTCTTTTAACTGGCCAATATTTTTCACCATTTCTGAAATAAAGTAATAGACAAGATTTTTTGAACGGAAGTTCCATATTTTTTTTATACTATAAATATAACATTTTTATCACACTACTTATTTCGGTTCTAAAAATGCAGCGTTTTAAAAGTTAGACGGACGGGCGGCAGCATGGACAGTGTGGACTTAGAAATATAGTTCCTTCGTTCTAAATCCTAAAAACCGGAACATTGTATTCCTTGTTCTATTCCTTATTACTATTCTTGAATATCTCTCGTGGTTTGTTTCTTAACACGGTCTGTCTTAGACAATTTAAACTTTCAACGTTGTCGGCAGCCAGTTCATATTGTTTGGAAGTCACGCTAGCTCCGTTTTTGTCATAATAAAACTAGCAAAGTTTTCATATTCTAGAAGACTTAACTCGGACTCCTTTTCACCGCTACGGAAATAAAGCTCAGCTCACAACACATGCCATGAAAATGTTTGTCAGAAGCTCTTAGAAATATTAGTTACATAACGATTTCCGGCACGCCACTAAAAACCGTCGTAAAAACTTGGACTGGCCGTCGATGGCAATAAAATATTCGTGAATGATCTCGTCTCTTCTATTTCTCCTAATAGTGTTTCACAACAATGAAAATACAAGCGGTTTACGCAATCTGTTAAAAACGTTAATTTAAAACTGCAATATTTTCCAACTGTCGGAAACATCGCGATGTGTTTACAGTGTTTACGGTAAAACTAAAGACCGGGTGTAGCATAGTTCGCAGAACGTAAAAAACCCATTAAAACCACAAAAAGTCCCAAAACGATTTAAAGTTGTATGTTCTCTGTTAACTACCGGTAAATAAGTATCACGATCCAATCTCCGGACGGCTTGTAATCATGTTGAATAAATAATGGTTTGATGATACAAAAACTATAGAACAAATGCGTCTAATTATTATCGTGCCGAATTAACAAAAGCGTAATGTGTGTACGAGTATTTTTCTTAGTTCTTATCTATACTAATAAATAAAATTGTAGGGTCTGTTTGTAATATTAAAATAACCGCTTTTACCTACATGCATATGAATGTATATACGGTACATATACCAAAATAACATTTTTTACAATTTTTGTCTGTCTATCTGTTTGTTCCGGCTAGTCTCGGAAATAGCTGGACCGATTTTGACGGGACTTTCACTGCCAGGTAGCTGATGTATTAAGGAGTAACATAGGCTACTTTTATTTCTACTAAATGACTTTTTTGTTAAATTTCACGCGGACGAAGTCGCGGGCACAGCTAGTAAGTAATATAATTAATTATCAATAACTGTTGACATAGATGTATTTTGAATACACGTATCTTAGCTAGAAAATGCACAGTTGTATGTCATTTTATTTTCATTTTTGTAGTAACTGTTGCCAAAAAGAAGAACGGCCCTTCTAAAACCCACCGTAAATTTTTTAATGTATTTTTTTATGACCTGCAACGCGTTTTTGACGCCTTCATTATAACAAATGTACATGGGATGCGGTGACTATTTAACTTGTTCATTCTCATGTTTCGTGGGTCCTATTTATTCGTTTGCCACCTATTCATGTTAAAAAGAGTATTAAATGTAAATATTTTTGTAGTATTGATTCATTTAATTAAGGCTTCGTGGATTCGTTCAATAACTCTTTCCATTACACCACCCACGACGGATGTTTATCCAATTAACTGGCGCTTATAACGTCAAAGTAACGCCTAATGCAATCAGTTAACGCACTTATTAGCTCTTTCTCCTTTACAGACAGGTACTCGAACTTTAGAAACGAATAAAACATTACAATTACATGTTTTTGCACACAAATTAATTTAGATAACTCACCAATTACTTATTACATCGAATACTGAGATTTTAGCTAAATGTATAAATGTTAAACATATTGACTACACAATAGACGGCATTATCGCTAAAGCAATGTCTCCCAGACAACTGAATCTAAATATACTTATAGAATTTATTACGAAATTAAAAATCATACATGATTACATTGGAAACTGTCAAATCAGAGCATTTGGATTAAATGGATGTATAATTTTCTACGTGATGCATAAAATACAAAAGTATATAGTAAGCCGTGAATAGTCAATTAAAAAAAACAGTATTTACAAACCATCCGGATTTTTTATTTGAATTCTAAACTCATCACTATATGGCCTACAAGGAGAATAAAGGATTTGTGAATGGATGTAAAAAAATAACTTATGTAGCGACATATCGCCTTTATTCCTGTATACTCTTGATTAATATTAGCAATGAGAGGCCCCCAGTCCAATTAATAAGGCAACACGATGGTACAATTTGCTGCAGCGGCTGCAATCACTCTGATTAAGAAAATTTCAAGTATCACGTTGGCTCAACTAACTACGTGCTACTAGTGATAGAATTATTACCACTGCTAGGAGGTCCCATCGTCTTATCGCGCATGTATAGTGGGTGGCATGGCGAGACTGTGACGCAGCAGTCAACATCATACTAACTAGGTTCGGGAGTCATCTTCATCGTAGAGACGGTCGTACCACTGGCCCTCGGTCACTGATCAGAGTCAGCGGACTGCTACATGGTCTCTTGCACTAAGCTTAAAACTGATGATTATGTAATTACTCATAGATAGGTAAATTAACAACATTATCCAACTTGAATTGTAAATTAACAATCACGTCGTAATAGTTTGAATATTGAGACATATTTACAAGCTTTATTTATACGATTTTAAGTCATCGAATAGAAGAAAATTAAATAATATATTATATGTATTATACATATATAATAGACAAATGTTTTAAGTAAAAAAAATTAATACAGGGCTGTCCTACACCAGACGCCGCATCTCGCTTCACTCAAATGCTGATTCGACGATAAATGACTCTTTCGAATATTTATGTTCTCTCTCATTTAACCTCCACGAAAAAGCTTACTAGACCATAAAAAGTCTTTTCTTTTTTACTGTTCGCCCCAGTGAAGATTCAACTTTCATCTACATTATAATTTGATTTTAGCAAAGAAATTGCTTTCTTTGATAAACCGATTCGTGGGCGTCACGAGGGATCCATTATTCAATATCATCATTGGACTGACCTCTAATATAACAGAAAAATAAACAGTGGGCTAACAAATTTGCAACCTTCTTCGTTTCTACTATATTGTAATTCTGCTAGTACCACCAAACGTTTTAGTAATTCAATCACTTTGTTTTATATGTATAGAATTTGTAATTGACCTGATTATCCTATTAATTATTATAAGCTACAGCGCTACAGCATCACCTATGGAATTCTAATATAGGAACAGTCGTTCCCACAAAACAAATATTGTTGTGTGTTCAACAGTTGCACGATCAAAGACAGATGCACTAACTATTAAATATAGGTACCTATATAAAGAGCCGTAGTAATAAACTGGAGTTTTTAATAAATCAAACCTACTTACCTACTATCAACTTATTAATTACTAATAACGCCCTGCATTCGCTTTATCAAACATACGCCTTACTTTTACAAATGGCACGCAAATTCGAATCACTTTATTTGTCTGTTAAATAATTTCATTTTTGCGACATTTTATTGCTCTAGAGGTCGATTTTCTTATTTTGGTGTATTAGAGACATATTTACTCGTTGCAGTTGCTGCACAAAAACAATCGACACTATGTTTACCACCTTCATAATATAACTTCCATACTTTTTAACTTTTATTACTTATTCTATAAGATCAAATCCATTTTCTAAAAAGACAAAAATTCTGAATTATGACCTAAAACATACGTTGCAAATATATGAAGTGTCATATAAATCCATTCTTTGGTAACCACCTGATATATGCACTGACAAACAGCTAGATAGACAGAAAGACAAAAAAAAATTCGCACTGTATATCGATAAGACTGTATATGTACATTAAAATAAAACTTATGTACATAAAAATTTCAAAAATCATTTAGTTTGCAAATTCAACCTCTTCACAAGTTTATTATTAGTAAAGATAGTGTGTCATATTACCTTATTTTGTAGTTGTTTTTTTTAACAGCTATAAAAATATATCTGATTGACTTTTACAATGCACGCATTCTCCCTCGCAATACTAACAGGACCAAGTTCATCTTTAAACCAATACATAAGGTGATAAGCGTATGCTATAGCCTAAGTCTTGATAAAATATCTAGACTGGCAGCAGAGCATGTGTGTGTATTATTATTTATATGAAATACAAAATGTGTTTACGAGGCAAATTAGGCAATCATTGCTGGAACTGTATATCAGGCGCAATACAGTTACTTTATTTTTGAATTTTTTTGGTATTGTAATTAACTATCTCACATTTTGATTATTCATTCCACATTCGGTATTGAAACTATACTGTGCTGATGGAAATATATTAAATTCATACTATGAAATTGCATTGAGTTTTAATTTTTTTCCTACAACAAAATGTAGCAATCAGAATTTATAAATGTCAAATAAAAATGAACAGTGTTTTTCGAATGCAGTTGCTGTTTGTAAAGGTCAGATGTGAGTGTCCTGAATTAGTTATGAGTCCGTGATAACCTTATTACAAATGTAAGTCCAACCGTCAGGACGATCCGTTATTATCCACGTTACCCTCGCTTATTCAATAATTTAACTAAGCACCTCAGTTTTCTATTTATTTACATATACCCAGGTCACTCGTTTCCAAATTGCTTCACAACAAACACATTCCCTTACTTATGTCCAAACAAATAATCCTCACATCATTATTTTATCGTTATTTTTGTTACGGCACATTTTTTTATGTGGCTGAATTCTTTAAAGAATTTACGCGAGGTAATCACCTCTCGCTTGAATTCAATACAACGATATCATAATTGAATATCAGTTAATGGAGAAAGTAAGGAAAACAATATGGTTATTCTCAATATTAAATAATTTATTTCTTAATATTAAATAAGATGAAAAGTAATTTAAAAACCTTTGTTTTATTATGTAACTATCGACCTCCCTTGACATCAAACTAGTGGTTCTGAGTATAACTATTTGAGTGTCTAAACCATCGTCAACAACGAATAAACGCATAGACAAACAGACAAAAATTATAACAACTATAGTTTTGGGTTCTATTACGTTTATAAAGGCCCTTAATAATTGTTTTTCTCACATATCGTTCATGTATAGAAAGCGATCAGTTTGAATTTTATTGTATGAATAAATAGATTGATCTATAAGTCTGACTATGAAATACTAGAAACACAAAGTTATTTGAATTTGAAATATATTTATTTCAAAATTATAGTAACATTTTTAGATTAAAGCAATCTGTAGTATGTTCCTTGAGAAATTTCAACTAACTAATAGAGAAACTTGGCTATTTGACTAATTACTGATTGCGATGCTCTGGGATGCGGTACCTGTTAGTGCTAGAACAGTAATGATTGAACTCATCCAAATTAATGGTACTAACACATTTTTTTTTTCATTATTATCACGTCAATGACATTCTATTGACACCAACTCACGATTGTCAAAAGTCGTCGATCTTATAATTGAATTTAAATGATTCAACCCGTCTTTGATTAATACACGTTACACACGCGTTGTCTACTAAACAGGTAATGTGAATCTGCTCGTTTACTGGCTTTGGCTAACGCCAGCAGTACCTACAGACAACACATTAAAAACATTAATAACACTCTAGCTAGACGATGGCTAGCCAAACGGCTAATGAACCCACCTCACATTAATGCTGTTGCGATTAAGCTAGATAGTGCAAAAACCAAAGACTTCCAACAGAAGTGATTTGACGTCATTGTTTCATCCATGGGTCATCATCGTGAGCAAGAGAGGTTGCCTTGGACTCAAAAATGAATGAGCCCTTTACCTATACCAAAAATCAAAGGCAACCTGTCCCGTCTATTATGGCTATATCACTTTCCCAGATCAATCTCGATCAAATAGATACAATAGTTATATTGATACTTTACTCCAAATAAATTCAAAATACAATAAAACTTTCATTTTATTACTGACATGAAGCGTTTACCACTTTTATTAAGATAAAGAAACGAAAGCATTAAGCGGTAAGAGGCCTGACTGATGAAAGAGTACCTACCTGAGAGTTACTTACTCTGAACAATTTATTACGGGCACTTAGCAACCTCTCCGACAAACGCTTGCTTCAAGTCAGACGAGTACACTTACTTGAAACATCTTGAAATATATATTTGTAATTGTATTTACTCTTTGTCTTTGTTTGAATTCAGTAGAGCTTCATTAAAAGTTTTGCACATTTTTAAGCAAATATTAAGTCATATTACGTCGCTAACTCTTGGATCAATTTACATAAGACTCGAAGCATACTGGAATTTAAAAATCAAGGAGAGAATATAAGATAAATTTATCGAGGATTTATTTCTTATTCTATGCATCGCCCACATATGCAAATTGAAGATCCTAAATGCTGTTGACGTAAATGTGCTCAGATCAATGCAACTCATTTATGCTAAAGAAATTAAAGAAATTAAAAGCGACACTGGATTTATTGCCAAAAGCTTTAAAAAAGTAAAATTACAGCAAGATTATTGGCATGATGAAGCACGTTTATACAAAAACAAGATGTTGTTTTTTTATTACCATAAATGCTTTTTTTACCCTGAAAATTATATTTCATATAAGATTACCAGTTATCAGATGTACAACTAGTAACGCCCTTATTTCGCTTCGGGAAACCTAATCCTTACAATTACATTTATAAACTAAACCCGAAATAAAAAAAATATATAAACAGAGAATGCGAATTTTGTGAGTATCTGTAATCTCTGGAATTACGGCACCTTTATGAAAAAATATTCTTGATTTGAGAGGTACATTATTCCGAATGGACATAGGTGTGTTGTTTTATACTATTTAGAGATGAGTATAAGTTAAACCTATATACTATCTATTAAGACCGATAATTGTTTAATCTGTACGAAGTCCGAGCAAACCGCTAGATAATAAGCTCGGGCTGCATTAGAGCTTCCAATGCTTAAGTTCACCACAAACTCCTCCACCGATCCTCACTGGAGCAGCGTGTTGGAATACGCACTAGGCCTCCTCAGTTACGAGTAAAGACCCGTACCCTGCAGTGGTCTCCAACGAGTTGAAGTCAAAAAACAGTAAATAAATTATTGTTACTCACTTCTCTTCTAAAGGCGCTTCAATATTTGTTGTTTATCTGCATTGAATGTTTTTCAAAAGACTTTTCTATTTTTTATAAAATGGAAACAAAACTATTTATAGTAATTATTGCAAAAATTATATACATTTAATTTCAATTCCTATTCCCCCGGAATAGATCTATTTTCCGGGATGACCAGTAACATGCTTAGTGGCTCTTTGCGCAAGATATTAATATGCAAATTATGATCCAACTCTGACCTGCGATTTCCACAAAATACGTTCACTGGCAAACACGTAAATATCCCAAACATATTTATAATAAAAGCTCTAAACATATAGAAAACAAAGACTACTTATATAAAACAATTCAAAAAATATTAACTATATTAAATCTGCCCCGATGCAACCTTGTAATTATTAGAGATAGTTACATAAAGAAAAAAGTGACCGAAAAAACCTTTATTTCGCCTTATAACATTATACTGTAACAAAACATAAGTGTTAAAAAGGACAAGAATAACAGTAGGTAATTAATGAATATTAAAAGAAAAAAACATAAATACGGTGTTGCCAGTATCCAGTAAATGGCGAAAAGGGACGTACTCGGGGGGTGACCGCTGTTTTTCAGTATGCCTGTTGCACCTACTTAAAGAAATATTGTTGTTATAGATAATGTGTATGCCGCATAAAATATTAAATCAAACAAGTACTTATATTCATACGTGATGCACCCAATGCCATGTGTTACCCCATTTCGGAAGCAATAAATGGTGGAGATTGGCTAATGGAGGGTAGTATAGGAATATGTTTAAAATAATTACCATAATTACCGTGAAAACGTTACCCTTTTTTATTTTTTGCCTTCTCTGAGCCAATCGCGACTACACGACACCTCACAAACTATTTTTAAAGTTTTTCTTGATTTCGCTTGCCTATCGCCTACAGTTGTTTTATTCGTATAACCTTCGTATAAAACTGATCTGTCCAACGACGGCAGATGGAAAACATCTGATTTTTTTGTAATTTATATGCATTAAAATGTATAAGTAATTTTTGAGTGTGATTAAGATGAATTTTCAGTATCGTCATTATCACTGTGTACCATCGCCACCACTTTTATGTAACGATCACACCAGCAGCACTACCACACCCTCACACTCCTACAATAGATTAATACTAAAAATTATTGGATGTGTTTAATAGAATATCAAATCGAGTTCGTAATAAAGCAGAGAAGGAAATAGAAGAAATTATGGATATTGAGAGTTAGGTAATCGCTATTTCGGAAAGAACCGAGATCACTCGAATTGCAAGCCGTGTCTTGATACGTAATCATGTTATTGGTAGTTACACGTCAAAAAAAATGATAACAGTATTTTTGCTCAAATTATTAATTCAGTAACTACTTAAATTGACCATTTCTCTTTGTGTGAACCAAACAGTTATGAAAGAAATAAACATGTTTGTCTTACAGGTGGAGAATTTATAACTGTTGCGGTGCTTGCCTTGTTTTATTACTTCGATTGAGAGGAAAACGTTCGTGGAACATTCTGTAAGGCATGTTTTTCCGCTATCGGTACGGAAGAAATAACGTCCCCTAGAATCATTTTATTTTCAGTTCGTACAACGCCGCAGATAATCCCCCGACTTTTAAAAGGTAACGCCGGCGTCCTTTTTACACAAAAACTTATGTTTAATAGTTCATTCATTCATTCATTCATTACAATCCATAATTTTCCCATTAGCGTGCACGAGTCGCCACTCACAATGCGAGCAGCTAAGACCATAGTCCGCCATAATAGCCAAATGTAAATTGGTATAGTTCAGATACTTTTTAGAACGTTACAAATAATGAGATGACTTAGTTATTGTCACATAACGAGTCTAACCAGGACAGATAATTTAACGTTCCCTATAGACCACGGACGTGCTCAATAATTCGCTTACGTGTTTCATAAGCTATCGAAATACGAGCACTACATGATAGTAAATATTGTGAGTTTACTATTAATTAATTTGAGTAAAACTTACAGCTCATAACCCTAAAACTTACGACAATCCTAAATTATCGACCAAATTATGCCATATCGACTTCTATGGGGAGTTCAATGGGTTAACTGATAATTGCAATTTCAACTAACGGTAGTAAATAATGGCATACGAGTACGCAATAATAGATATGTACGTTGATTCTCGCGAAATACAAAACAAAGGTTAACTGAGAGCCGGCCTAACTTTGGTTATTTATTACTTTCAATAGTAACCCAAACTAATAAATAACAGGCACCTGAAAGAGGTACGCGCGCACGATCAGATGTGACAAGCGACGCGTATACGTCACAAACGTCCTCCAATCGAAGCAGACTGACGTATCGTAACTGAGAAATTTCAGATCCAATTTAGATACCGAATCCGATGACTGTCCCGCGGGAGAGTTTTATTCATGAAAAGAATTTTAACAGGGATGAAAGAATTCGATTTTATCTTATAAAGAAATACAGTACTTGAGAATGTTACGAGCAGAAGTTCGAGCACATGCAAAAGATGCAAACATTAATAAAAGTTTAATCTTTTTCATATTTGCGGTGTAAATATGTCCATCCATCCTCGAGTGAAAACCAATCTTCCCAGTTTAAGATTCATCCTGCTGCACAATAGATAATATCGAGTGATCCTTGCTGTCGGAGATGTTGGAGTGTAACTCGTGCATGGTGGTATTTCAGCAGAAACCTGTAGAATTGTTTTGTGTATGTGTTGTGTTTCAATTGAAGTGTAGATGACCTAGTTAAAATAGCGGATTCCTCGCTTTCTACTTGACTTTTCGCGTCAGCGATGGCGAGCAACAGCAGATATGCTTACCATTTGTTTGATCCTTTATCGGCTATTAACTTAAAATTATATTTTTCAGAATTCCTTTCCTTTTTAAATGTATAATAATCCGTTTCGTTAAATTCTTCTGAGAACAGAGAAGTGATAGAACTGAGAGTTAAAATAAAAAGCGATTTAAAATTGTCTTTTATATGATAAAAAATAATATACCAACTTTATGAGTTTAGAACCTGTAAAATAATTTTCGAAAAACTTTTATGACGATTTTTAAATATTTAAATTAAATTTACTTCATAATTTGCTATGCATACCACAAAGGGCTGAAATAGCTTTACCGCACTAATATTGCAATCCGATTATAATGTGGATGTTATTAAACCAAGAGTGAATAGACTTCTATAAAGTTAGTGCGCTGTTCCATCAGTGGCTAGAACGTAACTTACCAAACTAGTGTAATCAAACATTAACTTATAGGTTAAAAAAGGGCAGTTACTTCGATAGACATAACGTAAGACATAATGTTCGATTATGAAATTTTATTAAAAAAAAAGTCAAACATATACCTATCATATGCTACCTGCTAGTATTTAATAGTTTTTGTCATGCAATATCTTAATCTGTTCCGTTCTGCTCGAAGTGAAAAGTAACTGTTTTAACAACTTCCAGCGTCCAATGATCTGAAAGTGTATGAAAAGCATCTAAAGGTTTTTCTACGTTACCTACTAAAAATCTTTGGGTTAAGTATATATGTACACTTTACATAAATAAGTTTACAACTCTCCATTCAATTTCAGGTATGTTTCAAAAAGCCTAATGAAACCGTAATTTCAAAGATAGTATCCATAACTATCCTTGAAATTGAACTTATGGTATTTACTTACCCTTAAGAGTCCTCAGCGGTCAAAAAGAAAAAATTTACAACTGATGTCAGAGGTAAATAACGATAAAATATTAAAAAGGTCCATATAACAATAATCAAGTTAAGAAGTAGTTTTGTATTAAATCTACTTAATAAGTGATATTTCCACAACATAGTAATGATATTCCACAACATACTTGTTTAAACTTTATAAACAGAAGATTGTATCACCAGCACTACTTAATATCAGAAACTGTTGCCCTTTTAACTAATAATTCTTCAGTTAAGATACTTTTTTATTATTATTATTATTTACATACAAGTATTACAATATTATCAGATAGGGTGTAAACATAAACTCCTTAGAGTTTTACCGTACACCCTGCGCCGTCGACTATGCTTTCTTACCTTATATAATTAAATTTTTATACACTTATACTTATACCGACGAAAAGTATAACAATATATCAACATAACATAACATAACAACACATCTTACGTACAAAATAAGGGTAAATTACAAATTTACAAAAGTGAGGTACGTTAAAGCAAAATAAAATAAATCGGTGTTCAGTTTGCGGCTTATTAGTTTATTAATATATATATGTATATCATGATTTTTGGTATGTAATTTTTGTGTAATTTTTTGTCTAATAGACTTAGGTATCTCTTTAATTAGATAAGGAATCATAATATATAATTCAAATGTATTTTACCGTAGAGGTTATTATATGAAGGTAGCTGGAGTTTCTGGTCATCAAATCTACGTGCTGAATACGGTTTATGGAATTTTGGTAAATTATCAGTGAAATAATGTTGAGTTAATAAGTTTAATTCAATTTTTTTTGTGAATAGGTATGAGTTCACAAAATGCGAAGAGCTTACGGTAATCTTCTTTACAGGCTATTTTTGTTTTTTTAGGAACTGTTACTTTCAATATGCGTAGTTGTAGTGAAAATATTTTGTCTGGGTGTGTTCTAAACGTTCTTCCATAACTTGACAATCCATAGGATATGACAGATTCGGCTAACGATTTATAGAGCAAAAGGAGCGTTTTATAAGGTATTTTGTGTTTTATTAGGGAAAATTTGGCTTGTAGGTATCGCTCTTAATTTGTTCCATAAATGATTTATGTGCTCCTTCACTTATGTTGCATTGTTAAATTTGAGTATATGGGACCCAGAGACTAAGAGTTTAAAACCGAATATACGCTTTATACCCCGCTAATTCTAATAATTATTAATTTATACTTGTAATTTCAATATTATCTACATCTTATATCTAATTATTTGCATCACGCGTAGTCAGTAAGCAGGTGCCCCTCATATTAGTCCAGTTTAAAGATTCATAAATTTGAATCCCTTTGAAAAGTCTAATAAAGTTAAATTCTTTACCATAAACAACAGTACAATCGCATTAGAGCCTATTCTGGATAAACGATCACCGACAATCAAAAAAAAATCTCAGAATATTTTTTATTGTTTTCATGTTACTGACATACGTTTTAAATTTTACACGACGAATGGGTAGGTATACACTGATATCGCGTACAACGTATAAAATGTTGATGATATTTTTGGAGGTCTTTTGATGAACTTTAGTCTAAGTTTTAAATCTTCAAGTGAAAAAATGTCATCAATATCAGTAGTGTGTACGTGGCTGACGCCATGCCCACCTGTTGGCGTTTTCGTTGGCACAAAATAATTCATACACATAACATATTTTGCAAACATAAAAAAATAAAAAAACGTGGCAACATTAAATTAAAATTATACTATTAATAAGAACAAAAGCCATAAAAGCTTATTTCAATTATTACAGTGGTAGAGAAGTTAAGAATTATCTCAGGAAAATAATTCTAAATTCAATGAAATAACAGGTGGAAAAGGTTTTTTTTTTTTCACAATCGACCAGGAAGATAAAAAGAACACATCAATGTAATTTTATTATATTTTAGTATTTTGTCCTAAGTAAAAGCTTAACTAGTGAGAAAATTTGTGGAAAACTACCGTTCTTCTAAAGTTATACCAAAATCTCTTTATTTACAAAACCAGAGTTCATTCTAACAAAAAGTATGCATTTAAATCAAAGTTTAGAATTACGCAGACATCACAATTAGCTCGATCAATAATGCTCAAACACCAAATAACATACTTCAATAACCCGGCTAAGTTCATCGCTCCACATCTAAGGCTCCGACTGTTGTATAAGTTTAATTAGAATTCCAACACATGGAAAATCTACCTATCCAACCGAAAACGTTGTTTCCTGAAGTACCCCTAACATAGCGATGTGCTAACGAGAAAATAATGGCGATCGACGCAAATGGACTTTGATGCCTCAACATAAAATTTTAGGTGCCTAAGAATATCATTGAAATACTTAGTCATTAAAGAGAAATGTAAACGAGAAACGTTTTTAATAAAAGTATAGTAAATAATTACTACTTACTGTTTGAGCAGTAGTTAAAAATTATACAATTAAGTATATTAAAATATTGTCAAATTTGACAGTTTTCAATTAAAATATATATGTAAGTACATACATTATTATTCAAAATATAATTTCGCATAAAGTAGATGAAATGTACACCCAACAATGCGTGGTACATTTCACTTTATCCACAATGACAGGCACGAGTACAATACCGAGGTGAAATTCCAGGTTCATTTGACTTAATTCACCTGAAAAAATTAGTTGGGTGAATTAAATATACTTTTTAATTTTGTAGCAACTCTTACTCTAATCATTTTCACTATTATTATACTTAGAAGTCGATTACATTTAATTTAATTAATAAATGTTTGCATTTAATTTAATTAATAAAATAGCCAAAGACGAGGTACCTTACAAAAAGATCACTCCATGTAATTAGAAATAATTTATAATTAGGTAAAAAAAGTATTTACTTTTATATATTTAATCATATCTTGACATAGAACCAAAATCCATTTAACTTTTTCAGTCAAGTATATTTTTAAATCAATTTTAGGTGACAAGTTTCCGACTTGCCCAGAAGACACATTTGCTGGACAAAGGAAATTTTGGAAACAGTCCAGACTTCCGGAAAACTTTGTAAACATGCTGAAGTTGGTTCGATAAAACTGACTACATTGTATTAAATTGTATTTCATACTGCTATTCCAATAGTTGCAGGTTATATTCGCAAACAGACAAAAAATAACGGTTAATAAAATAATTAATATTTTTTTTATAAATCATTAAGACTGAGCTTCACAAAAAAAGGAACGGTAAATCAGTAATTCCATATAATTTAAAAATTCATAAGAAGTCTGGAAAGAAGCATGATCAACATCAAACAGACAAAGAAACAATTCAACAAACACACCAAAAAAACGTATGTATATAGATTGGCCGGTTTAATTCCGACCACTATGTGAACACTAGACAATAACTACACAAAATAGTGTATCACTAAAAGTATTTCTATTTTTTATTGAACTACTTTACCAGCTTATCTCAGATACCTGGCAGGTTCCCGGACTATTCAACAAAGAGTCACACTCACAGACTATACAATTTCCTAAAAGGGATACGAAACTCTTAGCGAATAAGACAAAATCAAAATAAGGGGTAATGCATTCCGGACCCTTACAGAATGCCTTTTACTTTATCTGCTCTCAAACCAACTCTACTTATATTGTAACACGTAGAAACACGCAATGTAATATCTAACATGAAAAAATTACTTCACATTAAGATCACTTCGACCATTCCTCTATAGTTAAATGTTATTATTTATTTAGTTCTTATTTGTATTTAAAAGATTACTTCATGAAAAATTAAAATAGAAATGTTTTATTTTTTCATTAACTTATTTTCATGAAATACGAATAGATAACAGAGAAATGAAAAAAAAACTGGTCATGTCCAAGTCGAACATGCGTGGAGTTCCAAAATGACAGGTTTCCAAGAATACATTACATTTCCTATAAAGAAAATTATAAATTAAAAATTGAACTTTTATATATTTTCTTTATCTTTCTTATTTCTTTAAAAATATTATCGTTAAGCTCCCGTTTGTTGCGTTGGTATTTATAATGCTCAAGAATTTAAATAAATATAAATGATGTATAAGTTTTCATGTATTCGATTGGGGTTATTACATCTAGGTAGATCATTATCATCATTAACATTACAACCCATATTGTGCTGATTGTAAAATTTCATTAATGTACAAACTCAGTATTTTCCTCACACGCATTCAATTCTCTACGATGTTTTTATTTCTTACCTTCGCTTTTATATTGTTAAATTTTAAAGCCTCTCGGTATTCTTGTCGGAATGGCCCGCAGAAGTCTATCTAACTTCATCCTAGCCAACAATTGTTGCAATTTCTTCCTTATTTAAATGCATGACCTAGAAAAAGGTAGACATAAGACAAGGAAATATTATTTTCTAGCTTCCACGTGTATTTTATCTTTAAAAATGTACCTCTATTTAAACATTTCCAGAACTGTACAAGGTAAGGTTCACAAACCAATATGTGATTATTATTTTTTATTTTATGATACTTACATTTATATATATTAAGAGTTTGGTTATTCTTTAATATTGGTTTTTAGTAATGCCTTAGTACCTAATATTGATTACAAGCAGAAAATCTACTAGGTCCTATGATTAGTCCTGTAGTACTATTGCCGTATGAATATTAATATATGAAATTTTATTGACGTCCAAGAGTATATATTGCATAAATCTGTATTGTAATGTCAATATGTCTCTTTCTTATGTAAATAGCTGATAAATGGGCACACGAGCCACCTGATGGTACGATGGCCACTTGGTCACCGTCACCCATGGACATCAACAAGACCAAAGGTATCACTGATGCGTTGTCGGCCAGGAAATGAGAAGAAGTCTTAACTTAACTTAAAAGGAAGAAAGTATTGGCTCGCAGGCCCCAGCCGGAACACGACGAGTCGTTTGGCGGCTGACTCAAACAGGAGGGTGGTAGCTAGTCAGGCAGGCTTCACGGAATGATAATAATACCAATAATAATATTAATATCTTAATAATAATAATACTGATAATATAATCCTTAAACGAAGCCCTACCATCAAGCAGGCTGGTTTCTGTAGCCTTACGACACCCTGTTCTGCCAACATGGGATTGGGTATTCTAGGCTGCCCCACAATACAGCTAAATATACGGATGGTAAGTAGTGGATGGCCCATGAAGATTAATAACACTAAAAACAACAATGTTGCATTGTCACACAAGAAAGAAGAAGAAAGAAAGGAAGTACTGGCTCTCAAGCCCCAGCAGAAACAGAACGAGTCGTTTGGCGGCTGACTTAAGAAGGAGGGTGGTAGCTAGCCAGACAGGCTTCAGGGAAAGACAAAAATAGCAGTAGTAATATTAATGACTTAATAATGGCAATGATAATATAATTCTTACACAAACCCTATCACAAAATAGACCGATTCTATCACCTCTTACGACACCTGTTCTGGCAGCATGGAATGGGGTCAGTATTCTAGATCGCCCCAATACTCCCAAACATTTATCAAATCTTTCAGACATTTCTCGGATACTCTAAAAGGTTTTGTTAATACATTTTGCACCAATAGGATAGATTCACTAATAACAAAATCTCACAACATAGCTTCTCGCCTATTTCAAGCGTGTGATCCATTTGACTTACCATACAAGTACTGTTAGCCAGGGAATATATAAAGCTAATTCATATGACGAACGAGTATAACCCCAAACTACAAGAATACTAGACTTGAAACCTCAACACACAAACAAAAAGTACAACAACCGTCGTTCTATGTGGTCAGATATTCTTGAATGTTCCCGTTAAGAAAAAATCGATCCTACAGGTTAATGTAGAATAAAATAGTCTTAAAAAAAATAAATTTGACGCCTACTAAAATTTAATGCTAATAATGCAAAAGTTTAAAACATCTTGCTTTATAGCTATTTGAACAAGAGAGTTCTTTAATAGCAGTTTATTAGATAAAAAATGGAACACACCTGTTTAAAAAAACAAATTTATTTTAAATTAAACTTATTGAGCTTTGCTCAATTTTCAAAAACTACTCTACGATGATAAAGCTCATATTGCATTCAAACAACAATTATGTTTAATTAATGCAATTAAGCGTAAAGTTCCTAATTAGTATTTACTGATACCAAATTAATCTGGTATAAAATTAATTGCGTTTTAGCCGTTTTCATACTTAATATAAGATGCATTCGTAAAATAAATAAATCTAATCGTAGCACTAAACGAAAAAATGGCGATAACGCTATTTGATATTAATCCAAAAGTATTCACTGGACAAAATATATATTCCGGCCCTCGTTACAAATCTCAGCCTCAATCTCATACGAAATAACACGAGTATCAATAGCGTCATCTGTTGTTCCTACGTAGAACTAATAAGAATGAGCTTTTCGATTTTTTTCCTATTTATATTCAGCGCGTACTTCCTGAATCTTATTTGAGTTGATATTACATCATCGGCAATACGAACGCTTACTCTTTTTATCTGTATAACTCTGAAACTATGGCTATCGCCAGTTTTGCTCTTGAGGTCACAATAAAAAAATATTACAACCACCTTCGAGCAGCATTGGAATCAAATGTCAAAGAAGCACTTGGTCTTTTACGAGTTAACGTTGCTAGTTTTTAAACTTCATATACTTACAATAAACTATTGATTTTAACTTTTAAAGCTAGATAGGAATTTTTTTGTTTCATTAACCCCACAGTCCTTTTCAGGGACCTCGTGGTATGTCCTTGGTCGCAATCGTTACCTTTCAGTCTCTTTCCACCTATGATTTGTCATCGAGTTTTTGCAAAAAATTAAAATCACTGCATCATCCACTCACTTTTATAGCTGTCGAAGGGGTTATAAGACGCGTTTACTGTTACCATATAATATTATACTTCACTTACTTTTTGATCTTCATCTTCACTAGATACCACGTCATTTATTTAACCAACGAGTTTGATATACTGATTTGACGTTACATAACTAAGAAGAAATATAATATATAAGAAGTATAGTCAACAGTTTTTATATAAATACCTGAATGTTGTTTAGATTTACATATAACACTGCACCCGACAGAATAGTTACTCAACTTTATTATTAGTAATGTTAAGTAACCCCAAACTACAACAACCAAGCCCGATGTTCTATTTAGCACTTAATACATTTTAGCAACAATTATTTAACATTAAACAAATCACGGCGTTATACGAATGATTAAAAGCGAGCGACGATGTCTTACTTCGACGTCTGTTATCATGCTTTGACAGGTTAGTCCTCACTTAGTTTTGATGGGAGCCACTCTATGCTTATTGGTTCAAATCTAATTTTTTACAAGTTGTTAGTGGGAGCCCCGACATTGACGTGGTAGCGATTGGCAACAGTAGATATAGACAATTTTTTTTTTATTTATTTGTCATATAAAATATAAAATAATTTGGAATATTTAAAAAAAATATTGTTTCGTATTTCATTCTCAAAATGTCCGATTTAATATACTTTATTGTATATACGACATGTCAAATCAATGAGCACTGATAATTGTCCTTTATTCTCGGTTTGAAGGGACATTCAGCGTTAAAATTCCTAGATTGAGATGTGAGATGAACGAGAACGAGGTTTAATTCCACAAAAGCAAGTGATAATTAATTTGTAATACGTATGCATATACATTATTTGAAAATATTAGGAGTACGTTTGGGATTCAAACTTGAGTCTCCCATGTGAGAGACCGACGTTCAAATCACTGCGTAACCACGGCAATAAAATTAATATTTAACCTTAAAACACCATTTTTAATATAATATTTAAAACTACCACTTTGAACGATACTCGTTAACAAGGCATAACGGAGAGATGTAGTGCCTTCATTACGATGAAAGTTTTCGATATTTATGCGATTTCTTGGAACTTTAAGTAGCTCTTACCAGTAATTTAATACCGTAGCTTGCCATGTATGCTCATATTCATACATGAAACGAGCTTTAATTAAAAGTTAAGAAGTTATGTTCATTATATTAATCTTTCATTTTTAATAAATAAAAAGAGGCTTAGAAAATCAAATTCCAGGAAACGTAAGTTCAACAAATGCTAATATATGCCAAACAAATCATTGATGTCATAATGTACGTGTGCATATATATATATATATATATATATATGTTACAAAAAGCGATATAGAAATTTAGAAAATAGATTTTATTAAATTATATTGTTGACAGTAACAATACTTATAAAATAAGTTACAATAATTGAAAGTAAGTATAAGTCATTTGGTAAGATAGTATTGGCCCCTGCATAGACCCGTCACTTCTTCGTTCAGCGCGCGGAGGCTTCGGAGACAGGAGCGGCGTGCATTATGGCGCACAAGATGACCGGAGTGTCTGGCGTTCAGTACGCGGAGACCTCGTAACTGGAGCGTGCGTTAGGGCACACGAAACGATTAGCTTCTGCGGCATTCAACACGCAGAGACCTCGGAGTCAAGAGTGAGAACCACGTTCATTAGGGAAAGGACACGGCCGACCAAATCAACCATTCGCTTACGTTGAGAAACTTCCAGAGACTATCCTTTCTGGACAAAGATCCCGCCCCTTATAGCCAACGTTTATACTGGAACGGTTTGTTTTTCAGAAATTCAATTTTAAATTTCTCGTCTCAGTGGCCAAGTAAATCTTGTCAGAAAGGCCAACAAAAACATACATATTAAAAATAAATACCACAATGATGACAATTTAAGACACTTGCCAAATACCTAACAACAACAACAAAATATCCATCACAATTAAATTAATTAAAGAAATTATAAAATAACCAGATAAAACATACAGGAAATTATAAAAGATATTTATTAATGTAATATATTAGGAGTCACATAACTTTAAGAGTCCATAAATATACCTAATACCGTAAATATACATATGTCCTTAGAATTACATGGCCTAAACATAGAATTTTATAACAAACTATTTCTACAATACTACACAAGATAGCCAATATGCCGTGGTGATGCTTTTCCCCCAGACAAGCTACGCTTATGATCTAGCACCCATTAAAATTCTGCCATTAAAACTGAGCTCTATGCCTCTATAAAAAGTCAACCACCGCTAAATGACCCCTTTTTTAAAAAATAAGCAATTTATTCATAACATCCAATTAAAAATGCAGGAATAAAATTGCTCAACCGCAGTAGCATCAAAGAGATGGGTCTCGCTCCAAACGCAAACCCTCTCGTGCAGGGTACAGGCCTTTGCCAAGCGACAGCAATTAAGTTTTAACCATTGCAAGTATAATATAAAAAATCGTAGACTACTAACACGTAGAAGTACTTTACAATTTTATTAATATAAATACTAAATTTTGTATATAAAATCTGTCTCGGCAGATGTTGCTGTTCGCAACCAACATTTATAATTTTCTTTTATTATATGACAACCTGTCATTAAGAATATATTAGTTTAAAATATTGTAAAGATGATGGTGTAAAATATAGCAAAACTGACACCGGACAATACTGTTATATATTCAAAATCTTCCTTGTTGAGTTATTTTCACTACCTACGAATCCAGCCCTATTGTAATACAGTTCTGCTTTATACAGTTGCTCTGTAATTTGTTGATTACACGATTAGACTTTTGTAAATATGAATCTTTTCGATGTGTAAATATAGAATTATTATAATCTCAATATAAAGCTATCCTTTTTACCCTCACGTAGATATGTATATCAACTATAAAATTACATCGTATTAATACAACTTCAGTCAGTCGAGTTATCTCACGTTATACGATCACCAACAGAAGAACTTAGATGA
The DNA here is from genome assembly GCA_003671415.1 of Megathymus violae. Lineage (NCBI taxonomy): Eukaryota > Metazoa > Arthropoda > Insecta > Lepidoptera > Hesperiidae > Megathymus > Megathymus violae. The sequence continues at coordinate 4,023,665 of PDGT01000007.1, forward strand.
TAATTAACGTTTCTTGTTCTCTTGATCTTTGTATTTAATATATATTATTATTTTTGTGGTACCATCTAAGATTGCCTGACTGTATTATTTTTTGGGGCTACTGGAATGAATTTTCTGATTATGAATATGTAGTGCCCTTGAATAGACTTTTCACACATAATTTGATTCCTGTAACTTAAATGTGTTCAAAATAAACAAAACCAGACAATTTTTTTTGGTGATTCATTGGAATAAGACAAAAAGATGATCGTATCTAATGTTAAGTGGTCCTAGCACTTCATTCGCCTGGATCAAGTTCACCCCCACACCGGCTAATTGTGCAAGACAGAAAATCGCTTCTGACACTCTTGTGATTCAATTATATTAAGATCAAATTATTTTAACACCATGTGAAATTATTGCATTATTATAATACGTATTCGTCTAGTGGACAAATTCAAAACAACCATTAAATTACGTTTTGTTTCCACATTTTTTTCATCTTAACACTAATAGTTATCAAAAAAAAAATCAAATGACAAAGAGAAGAGAAGGTACTGAAATGTTATCTTTCACTATTTATACATTATTATTATTATATAGATAATTTTGTAACCTTCTTTATTATTATGACTAGTACAAGTGGGTTATAATAAAGTAGTATACCTACTTTTATTATTAATTAGTCATAATTCATTACAATGATATACATATACTAAACGTCTGTCTTTCAAAACTCATTTTATTATAGTTTGTCTATAATGAGAAGCCTATTTCTCGAATATTCTGCTGTTTTTCCCGTGCCAACGGTCCTTGACACATAAACCGACGTGTAGTGAAACCGGAAATCTTAAAAGTTCTTGCAGCCTCTTTTAGTTTACTATACCTGAAATAGTAATAACACACGGTTATGATGCATAATCTTAAACTATCCTTTCTAATAATATTAACTATATGTCTCTACTGTTTATGGAAGTATTAGCTATTGTTGTAAATTTTTAATAGTTTTAATGGATTTAATGGATGTATGTATGTATGTTTAAATGTTGTTGTGTTACGTCTATTTAATTTGAAATTTCTAGACTTAAATGTTAATCACACAATTATTTTATAACATGGCTTTTAGTACTTACCGATTTGGTAATTGTTACAGCCTGTAATCTTTGTAAACGCAAAATGGTATCAAATTTAGGTGCCCGCCTGATGAGGTTTAGTCTGTAATTAAATTAACATTATTAGTTATCTTTTCATTACAATAAAGTAATACATTTTACATAAGTCTCATTTGTCTTTTAATGATTTACAATATAATCAACAAAATAAGAAAATTTTCTTCAGTAAACCTTTATCGAAACGAAATAAAAACTTACAAACTTTACTAATTCAAACTTAAATTAGTTCACGAGTAATTAGACACCTTTATTTTCAAATTGTGATTAAGCTATTTCAGCTTGATTATTTATAGCTGTCTATATTACTAAATGAATATGCTAAATATTCCAAATTTTCATTACGTAAAATACAGTTAAAATCACCTGAAAAGTCTTAAGTAATATCGAACATCGTGGGCAGAACCAATCCCCGTCTGGAGGTGATTCTATACCAACACACTTGAAATGATACCATTGGAGAGTACACTGCGGTGAATCGCAACCTATCATAGGCGCCTCAGCGATATCTTCACCACAAAAACAATATCCAGTATTCAAATCGGCGTCCGCAACAAATTGGAAAATTATATTTTCGTCGATAGGCAATACGTTGCAAAAATGAATCGCGTACTCCCACTTCTTCAACCCACACAGCTCACACCAAACACTCTCCGTGCCGTGACGCCAATACAGATGTTCCACCAAATGCTTGTAGTCATAGTAAAACATACTGCAACGCCCGCAAGTATAGACAACATTTGTTGTGTTTACTGGACCGTTTCCAGCATTCATGTTTCCCTTGAATTGAGTTCGTTGCATAACTAAAATATTGGCGAGATTTGTACGGAGAAATAAAACTGCAACATCAATATATTGCTGGTGATGTGCGTTAGGTACTACAACAGTTAATTGTCCGAGTTCAATACTTCACTGGTTTTAAAAGAGATATGGTTTTTAAATAATATTGCAAAACGATTTATAAATGCTTAATGATGTATTCGGTGGGGATGATTTTATTTTCCGCTAAAAGCTTATTGTTTTGGTGATTACCTAATTAGGTGCTTACGAATACATTGTTTCGGTACAATAATGAACCTAACAAACTACCATTATTGGATAATTATCCATATACATAAAGTTAAATACTAGAGTTAATTCTAATAATTAATATTAATTGTTTGTAATTGGCGAGTTATGAAATTTAATGATCGAATTAACATTTGGTTAATAACAAGTCAATGTTTCATCATCATCATGTTATAACTGTCCCACTACTGGGCTTCGGTTTTTTCTCACATTGGACGGATTCAGACCAAGGACATAATGAGAACGGAATGCAGAACTCTGAGGAATACAGGTTCCCTCGCGATGTTTTGCTTCAGCGAAACAAGTGATGGACTGGAAGTGAAGTATGTGAAATATGGACATTTTTAATTACAGGTACGTGTAAGAACAACACCCGGGCGCAAGTGCAGGGAACTAACTCGACTACCAATTCTGCATGATACCGTAGCTCAGTATTTACCAGATGATATCACTGGATTTGTGCTTTTCATTTGATATTCTTCAATATGTTTCTTCAAACAAGCCTGCTGTAATATTTTTAGTGGTCATTGCAACCTTACGACTACTAACGACATCTATGCACCGAACCACAGTCCTTGTCCTACTTCAAACTAGTTAGGGCGATGCCATAACACTACACTCTACTAATACAGCACCGCACCGCACTGCGATGCGTTAACGCAACGCAAGAATTTCATCCCATACAGCATTGTATGAGAAAAATATGACCATATTTTACTAAAACAAGGACGTGTCCGACTTTTTCTTGCGTTAAGACGCATTTACAATAAGTAAATATTAAAAAAAAACCGACTTCAATTTAAAAGAACGTGAATTGTTACGACGAAAAAGATGGAAGCCTCCATAACGTCCTTTTCACTGAAAGAAAATATTTGTTTCAGTCACTTTTTTCAAGTACATATAATAGACGTGAGGTTCAGCCTCAGATTTTACCACCTACCTAGACATTACTGAGTTCTGAAGTGCTCATTGCAGCAAGAGTTAGGCTACAAATTTAGAACAACATCTCTTGTCCTGATTAAGCCCTTTAAATAATGTTTGTTATTATAATAGATGACCGAAGAAGTTCGATAAAGTTACTTATGGCCTTACGTAAATGTTATTATGCCTTATTGCTTACTACATATTTTATATGTATCCATGCAAAAAATAATCAGTTCCTATATTACACATGTACAGAAATTTATTTTTGTTTTCGTTTTGTTTGTCTCAATATCGGTTTCTAAGAAGAGAGAAATTCCCATTACGACCGTTGAAATTCCGCTTGTTCTCTTTGTTAAGATTAATAGCCTTTTCAAGAGGATACCATTATGCCATTATACTCTTCTTAAACAGGTCACAATTGAATTTGGTTCCTGCCACGAATAGAAACATTCTGACCGTTGTAAGCAGATGCAACACAAAGTATCAAACACAAAGGCAACGAAGTCACCGATAAAGCTATTGTACGAGGCTTCATACTTCAGAAAATCATTACTCTCACTTCAGGACCGCTGTCTAATGCATCAAATAAATGTACATGAAATTAAATGGAAGAAATAGTATAGAAGTAGATTTTGTCGTATCATAAAATCTCAAAGGTGTGTAGGGTACGTCAAATGTCTTGTCTTTGTTAATGGAAGAAAATTTTATTTGTAGTTGTGTTAGGCATAGTAGTGTGGTAGTATAATTTACATATAGTAACATTTTAATGATATTAACCAGCAAGCAAAGGACAGGCCACATTATAGTATTACCAACAGGCCAAGAGATGCTGTTAACACGTTTATATGTAGTCAACTCTTCAAACCCGTAAAACATTTGATATTACTATTCGATCATCGCTAAATGTATTAAAAATTAGAAATCGTTTAACCCTACAATATGAAGCAGAAATCTTGAAGCAATATCAGCTTTCTGTTACGCCGATACATTATCGGGCGTATAAAAACAGTGCGCAAACGGCTGCCCCTAAAACGCCTCGACATTTGCCTTCAATACGAATATCTGAGTTTGACCTTATTCCATATCCTTTTTCCAAACGAACAGTTTTATCGTCTTTGTTATTTCCACCCAATAAATACTCACCCCTTGAAGAAAATGATTGTGACGTGAACACAAAACATTCATCTTAAGCTATATCTAAGGGTTTTTTGATTAAATATATATTACTGACTGGATGATTGTCCTAAAAATTCGTTTGGATCATTTCCCTAAAAATAAACTGGGTTATTAGAAAGTAGGTGAGCTGCATTTAGAAATTTCTTCGTCAATTTTTTTTTTATAAATGCTATACATTTTTGATCTTCATGTCCTTAATATATTAACAATAATTTTATAAGCATTCTATAAATAATTTAAATCCATAAATCTTAATGAAAAAGACCTTCCTAATATAGGTATACGAGAATATATTGAATCCTAAAGAGAAGCGAAGTCTTATATTTTTTAAGAAACTGATCTCAATAAACTGTATAACTTGTCAAGATGATAATTTATGCATAATGACTGTATGTACTTAATACTGAAAACTGTCATATTATTAACTCATTATATTAATTTAACATTTCGTAGCTAAATCCCGAATTCTGTTTTACTATCAGCAGCATTTAGAAATCACAAAATTTTGACATCACTATCTAGGCTATTGGTTGCTTTTTTCACAACTTATAATTGGCCAAGGTCATGTTTGTCCTCTTTTTCAAGAGTGATAAAGTTTACAATTTAAGACCTATTACAACGCAAAGGTACAATATTACTTTCTTTCAAATAATCGGAGAATTGTCACTGATTTTGTATCTTATCACCATCATCGTTAGAATCCATAATTGTCCTACTGCCGGGCTCGGGAATATACATATGTATAAGAAGAATTAGTAGTAGTCATTCGTTAATATTTATGGTTAGTCGGACTTCAAGGACAGTCGCAGAATATAGTATTCATAAAAGTCGTCACCCTTTGTTCAGCAATTTATTCCAAAAGTTCAACAGTTGCCTGGAATACTGAATATGAATTTATTACTATTGATTTGCTGCTGTTCTTTTCGCGTTAGTAAGCTATTTGTATAAGTATATTACATACTAAAAAAAAATGTCACGTATTTCGTCATAATCATCCCGATTTGTGTAATTCATATTTATATTATTTACTTACATTTTAGTTTATTTAGTTATAACGATAGTCTACTTACACTAAGTTACAATAAGTGAGGCATCCCAGGAGAAATGTCGATGGGTACATATGTAAGTGGGCAAAAGTCAAAGTTGTGCTTATAGAGGTCCGTCCGTAAGAAAGGCTTTTCGTACCTTTTCTTATAAAGAATCAATAGCCTAAGTTCTCCTAATAAAATAAATAATGATAATAAAACTAGTAATAATTTGGGTACAAACAATTAAATATGATTTCCAACTTATATTATCGCCGACATTACAACTGTCAAAACATCCCAAAAATTTTAATACAGAAAATGGGTTCAATTAGCGCAAGCGTGGATCTCATGGTAGTTAGGTAAAAACACTGTCACGTTCAGTACGTGAAGATCTCGTTAGTGTCGTGATACGGTACCTGAGAACGTAAAACAAACTAAACGTAACGGTGACCGTCTCACTTGGCATAATTGTCTGCCAATGTCAACTGTCAAAAGATTATCCTCGCCACCCCAGTCTCACTGAGACCATGATACATGAAATTGAGTCGATAAAAGACAAAAAAATTGTGAGTACCCATTACAGTTAAAAAGCAATTTAATGATATTACGAACAGGAAATAATTTCACAGCGCTTGTATGTTTCTGTTACTATCGATTGGGGGATTGACTGTCTGGGATTAAAAATATCACTTCTGATTATAAAACAGTAATCTCATTAAGTTAATAGTCTTCATTTGTTGATTTTTTATATTGTTCGATAAAAAATAAAGTTCCTTTCTCATTAAGATGTAAGGTAAACCAGAACATAGTAAATGAAGCCATTCGATTTTTTTTTACTAATTCATGGGACGTGAAACTACAACTCATTTCACTTGTTTTTTATTAGACACTACTGATACGTGTATATAAATGAATATAATAGTTAATTCTGAGTTGTTAATTCTTTACTTTCAGATGTCAGAACTTTTGATATTTTTAAAATTTCGTACAATTATTAAAAACAGAAAACAATATAAAAAAAATCATTTTCATTTTTTCACCGTTATTACACACTTTACCGTTATTACAGATATCGGTACTGGATAAAAATGAAAATATTTTATAGTTTTTCGTTTTTGTTATTTATAATTTCGACATGTACCTCTGACCATGCGACCCAGCCAATTTACTTGGAGCGATTTAGTAGCTACTAGTATTCTAAGAATTGCTACATAATAAAGTGGTATTTGATTTTAGGATAGGATTAAATGTTTACAATAATTGTAGTCAAAATAAAAATAAACTATTTACAAAAATATATTGATTTCCTACGTAAAAAAAAGGTTTCTCTTGGCAATATAACTACAAATATAACTTTATTTTCACACTATCGAAGTTGATAAACACTTTATCTCTGACTTTTGCCACTCCTCTTCAACGAAAGATGTACGTATATCTCCCGCAAAGTGAGATTTTAGCGATCTCGGTATGGTAATATAAAATTTATTATAATGCTGCGTAAGTCATTATTGATAACAGATCGGGGAAGCACGGTCTCCCTTGGATGATACTAATAAATATGCTAATATCAGCTCCCCTTAAGCATTTTTCCACATTTCTTCTGTGATGATCTAAGCAAAAATCAAAAATAGGTAAAAGTTTTAAACTTTGTTACAGCTCGGTTGGCTTGCTTGCTTTCATTAACCTCGCTCCTATAATTTAAGCAATATTTTATGACACAGTCATATACAGAAGAATTAATTCTGTTTGATTCACAAGTATTGTATTATATACGGCAACAGTTTGTACTTATGTATGTGTTTTCTTAATTTATCCGTGTGTTGTTGATGCCCGCTGACAGATTTTAGTGAAATTAGTTGTTACACATTTGAAAATCAGTGCTGTTTTATTTCTGTATTCATTGCAAAATTTGGAAGTTAATGTCATTATATTTATATAAAATGCAGAATCATAAAATTCTTTCACCGGGATAAAGTAAAGGGTTCGATTTCAGACTAAATCGGTACGTAAGTGGTTCCCCAAGCTGGAGATGTCGAGTTTTCCTTTAACGACGTAAGAAAAAGGATTTCAGAATCCGGATCGGGAAATTGCGCTTTATAGTATAAGATAATCGTGCATATGCCAGTCATGCTTTACCGTAATGACGGCTCACTAGAAATTTTCGCCGTGTTTAGATTCAGTATGGCAATTTTCACGTTAGTATCTATAGACATCATTTCACATAAAAATGTTAATTGAATGAGATTGAATGTCTGTTTATCACTCTAATATATCTAATTATGAATACGTTTTTCAGATAGGATTCGAAGAAACATACCAATTCCAGTACAATCAATTACATCATTTCAACCTATTGATAAATTTTGAAAGAAAATACGGACGACCTCATATCTTAATAGATCATAATCACAATAACCGTTTAGAGAGCCTTAAAAACACCAAAGTCCGTTTTATCGTTCCGTCTTCTACCCGATAAAATTTTATATGCACATATTGCTACTGACATCTATATAACTATGTGTGTAGTGTGTTTGTATATGTATGTAAATACTAACAACTATACATTTAGCCATAAATAAACATCAAAACGTCCAGACTCAATTAGAGTTGAGTTTTTGGAAATTAGGCCAAATTAATTATTTAATTTTGTAACAAAATATTCAGTTTCTTATACCTTTGTTCCTCAAATTAAATGAAACAATGTAAAAATATTTAAAACAATTCAATTATACATAAACCAATAATTATGAAACAGAAAAATTCTGATTTCTTTACATACTGTTCTCAACGTGACGTCTTAGAAACAATAATGTTAAACTCAGGTGAAACATGTAAAGTAATTTAGTTATATATATTACCGCCGTGCAGTAATCAAACCACTTGAAAATGAAGAAGTTATTGAATACATTTTTGACCAACAAGTAACGAACACCTTATTCTATTTCATTGTAATGCTCATTGAAATGGATATAGCAAATGAGCTTGCAGCTCCCCTTGTTAACTTTTAACGGTCAAACATATCAATACAGTCGTTTGCTGATATGCCTATTAATATTAATGGCCATCGAAATGGAACACACCATTTCGTGATAAAATATAAACTAGTTGTCCACACACATGCCTTTTATTTTAGTTTAGTTGCGGGTAGCATAAACATATGCAAATAACATGAGAACCATTCAGCTATGACGGCATAGCGAACCTTAGGTTCTGCAGACAAGATTAACTGAGCTACAGATTCGTCTATAACAACATAATTTTCTAGACCAATCTAGGAAACCTTGCACTTAATATCACAAAGCCCACAGCTCAGATTCCTATAAACCCTGTCATTCGATTTGAAGTTACACGGCTTACTTTTGTTAGGTGCCATAAACGACCAAGAGGTGGCCGTATGCAAATATAATTGCGGCGGTGCACCGGACGGGTGCGCATTAGTACCGCTTTGTGCCGAATGACTCGCTCCATTTCACACTGCCCTAAGTATTAGCCGGTTTTAAATCCACCACAAGAGCAAGCCCGTGCTGATTTTGCTTTCGGATTTTAGCTTTCTAAAACCAAATCTGTATAAAACTTTACATTTGTTTTGCTATGTTAAACATTTTTCCGTGGTTTCGTAAAATCACCAACAATTTATATCTAATATTACAGAAGTTTACTGTTGCAAGACTATTGTAAGTGGCCACATTAATCTCGGAGTTTTTGCCAATACCAATGTTGTACGCAATACCAATGTTGTACGCAATGGTATCTTTGTTATTAAGAATATTTAATACGTAATATATACGTTTTTGGTGACCTTAACTAGGTACAAAATAGTAAATTATATTATAATTTAGCAAAAAGACTAGCAAAAACAATAGTGCTCTCCTTAAAGACAGACCACAGATACATATTTTATGACTTTCTTTACCTCGTGTTCATGTTATGTTATGAATTTTGTCTACAAATGTACAATTCCTAAGTAAAATTCTAAGAGGTCACTCTCTTGTCTAGATCCTTTTGGTAGACACAATATATACTCTCCGACCTTGAGTTTTTTTCGGTTTAAAAAGAATCTTTATTCCTCATAAAATTTTTATATCACTTAAAGTGAGAAACTTGTAAGTGGAGATTTGTGTCCGACATACATTCTTGAGTGTGCGTGTGTGTGTGTGTGGTGTGAGTGTTTATGTGTGTATGTTGGGTGTGTGTCCGTGTGTGATGTGGTATGTGTGTGTGAGCGGGTATGCTTTGTCAATATGTGAACTTTAATTTATTTACTAGATAGATTTTTGGTGTGTAAGTCCTGTGTGTAAGTCCTACATAGTTTATTTATTTTTTTCAATTTTTTATTAACCATATTATGTATTTTAGGTGAATTGGTACATTTTGTTTGTAATGATATGTGCGAGGTCACCCGTTGGTCATGCAACACAATCCAATGATTGTGTTGCATGACCCAATTTCTTCGGGCGTTCTTTTCGACGACCCCATGGCCCAATTGGTAGTGACCCTGCCTGCCGAGCGAAGTGGCCCCGGGTTCGATTCCCGACCGGGACAGCAATTTATCTAAGAGATAAATGTTTGTTCATGGATAATGGTGTTTGTAATGTCATATTTGTGTATGTCCATGCCGCTCGCAACACAGAGAAGCTTAGTGCGAGGGCGTCAGTGTGTAAACGTTTACTTTTTTTAAATGCACTAATGTGTTCTTTTATCCGTTGAAAAATGGCCCGTTTTGTTTGAAAATATTGAAGCTACTGAAGTTGCATTCAACTTTATACTCGCAAACCCAGAGACACTAGTATGGAACAATATGTTAAGCGGACGTAAGTAGGCTGATACTTTTATATGAAGTGAAAAAAATAGCTTGAACATTATATTTTCGACTAAGAATTCTACCAATTTTATCAGGTACCCCTTTCTGTTGCCCTGGTATCTTGATGTACTCCTATGGCTAGTTCAACGCAAAACCTTAATAATATGATCAAGTTCTTATGCCAAATGATCACCATCAAGTATATCGTAGTTGGTTTTGTTAATGCTTTGGTAACCGACGATGATGATGATGGTGATGATGATGATGGTGGTGATGATGGTGGTAATGATGGTGGTGATGATAATGATGGTGGTGATAGTGGTGATGGTGATGATGATGATGTTTCGAATGATGGTGCAAGTTGCCTTGCCTTGAATTTCTGACCGTATCAGTGGGCTTTTTATATACCGTGTGGCTAATTATACCACCAGGTGAATCTCCAATGTGACATCCAGGAATGCTCGCCACCTATTGATTTCTTCTTCGCAAGTAAATTTGTATCTGATATAACAATTGTTTATATCCATAATTCAAATGGGTTCAATAAACTTCTTTCTTTGATACCATTATTTAAGGAAAAATACATTAAGAGATTCGTCATAGAGTAACAAAAGTACTAAGCTGGCAAACGACGTCAGTCAACCTGTTACTTTTTAAGAATAAATAAGTCGTGTTTGAAACGTGTTAAAAGTGATTTTTCAGTTGACTGACTTCCGTCGCCAACTTCAGCGAGGCACTCTCAATCTTCGGCAACTAACGGCATCATTTCACCTTTGGATTCACATCGCAAAATTTTGTTTCTGCTTCAAAGACTTCAAGCATTGAATTGCATTTTATTATCTAATTAGATCTTTAACTTTCCTGATATTTCTTATAATCTTATCTTTTTAACTTACTATGCAAAAAGTAGGCTAAACTACTTATGTATTTTATTTTGATTCGTATTGATTTAAAAACATAATGTTAATAAATACTTCCGAACAGTTAATATCAATAATAAAACTTCGTTTTGACTTCTTACTTTTTCGAAATTCAGGTGATATGGGATTCCTTAACACTAAGATCACCGTTGTAGTCATTCAGCACACATGGGAAGATGCATCTTATGTGAACGAACCTTATTTGAAGGCACCGGTGCCGTCTTTTTATTGTATTTTGATATATAAAATTTCAACCACACAAATAATAATATTCAGAACTGTCCAACGATTATAATAGCACTACAACGAATAGTTTTTTTTATGTTAATAGCCGACAAACGAGCAGACGAGCCACCTGATGGTAAGTGGTCACCGTCGCCCATGGACATCAGCGAGACCAAAGGTATTACTGATGCATTGTCGGCCAGAAAATGAGAAGAACGTTAGAAAGAAGGTACTGGCTCTTAAGCTCCCAGCCGGAACACGAGTCGTTTGGCGCCTGACTCAAGTATGAGGGCGGTAGCTAGCCAGGCAGGCTTTACGGAAAGGTAATAATACCACTAATAATATTAATAACTTAATAATAATACTGATAATAAAATCCTCACGCGAAGCCCTACCACCAAGCAGGCTGGCTTCTGTCGCCTCTTACGACACCCTGTTCTGCCAGCATGGTATTGGGGGTAGTATTCTAATGTTTATAACCACACATCATTTGTATTTGTATTGAAATACCACATATTTTATGTATAGAAATAATAGTGAGTAACTTTATATATTAGGTTTTAAATGCTTTTCTACTCATATTTTCATCAATTTATTTTATTCTGTGACCTGACTTCTATTTATAAAGTTTATTTGACCAGGTTTCTTTCAACTTCTACGAAGTGCTTCAAGAAAGAAGAAAGTTATTAGAACTTAACAGTAATATGACTTCACATTTATTAAATAGAGTGTGCAGTTTTTCATTGCATTCGAGTAATTCCAAATACACTCACTTATGTATATAACACTTACCTACCTATTTATATATATCGTTAATCATATATTTACAGCATAACATACATACCTTATTTATAGTACCCGGAAACAGTGAAATGTGTTTAAGGTACATGTTTGATGTCAAAATTTAAATAAGTATATAAAATATCCAATACAATACAGATATTAAATATCATCGAAGATTTCTTAGTTCGCATCTACGAGTATCACGGGCATCGCCGTCGAAGTCTAGACACCGCATAAAAAACAAAAAAAAAACGACTACGCAAACAGCAAAAAATATTCGTCTTTATAATTTAACCTAACAGCAGATTTTAATATTCATAATACCTCATTTATACCGCATTAATGTTTCATTCTTACAATTTAATTATCATTTGTTTGGGGTGAAGGAAAATGCTAATGAGCCACGTATTCAGACAAAAATGAAATGCGGTAAACATGCTTAATATATTTATATACTACCGGCTCCGTCCGAGTTCGTTCGGGTTGGACAATTAAGTATATTAAGTACATACAAAAAAATTGCTTTTGGTTTAATTAGACATCATTGGGTTTGCTGATATTTTATATATCCTGTCATCTGTGCAATCACATGTTCTCACTACATACCAACTTTTCATTAGTTTGGTCAAGCCGTTCTGGAGTATTAACGGGACATACAGACAGACAAATGAAATTAAAATGGTCAAGTTGATGTCAGTGAGTTATAAAACGTATATATATGTTGAAATTTTATAAACAGTAAAATATACGAACAAAGCAGCTAAACAGATTTATATAGTAGTATTTACTAATTACTAAACATTTATCTATTTATTTATTTTGTGGAACAAAGGAATTCTGATAAATTATTTGAAAAGTTATCACAAACAGTATTTGATTTGTTTTATTTATCACTATTTGAAATTTTAGAACTCATAACACATCTTTTATTAATAAATTAACCAAAATACTTTCACAATAACGTGAAAATTAGTGCTATAGGGCTAATTTGAATAATTAAAAAAAAATATCATATTATTTAAGAGAAACCATACTTTCGCAATGACACTTCAAGAGCGATTTTGCCGTAATCGCCAGCACAATATCGGCCCTCCGCCCAGCCCTGCTCAATAGCATCCACAGTCACACGAACGACGATAAGGAGTGTGAATGATATATATCATTCAAAGTATATTTACAATTAATTTCAGTGAATGCTTTCATTGTTACAATTTTATATGAATAAAATAGTTGAAATATAAATATTTTTATCCATTATATTGAATAAATTGAAAAAAACTTATATCCGATCAAATTATAATTAAGCAGTATCCTGACATCCTGTTCACTCGCACAGTAACTATTTTTCTTTTAGTAATAATGATAAAACAACCTTGAGATACAGATGGAATATAACGTAGGTTAGTTAAAGAATGTTCCTAATGGAACACGTTCGCTTAATAGAACAAATATTCTTACGATTTAAGGTGTGCTAAGTGCTATTCCTGTACGTTTTCATCGCTATGCATAGTATAAAGTAAGCATTTAAATACATGTAACGTGTGCCGGGAGCGAGCAATACTTGTATCTTACCAACTTGAGAGCCGACGAAAGCCCTGAGCTCCCGACGTGCGCAAATGGGGTATAAATAACATTTTATGATGTATTAAATACTGTTAAACGTTAAATATGCCATTTTCATGTTTTAAGTGAACAGCGAACGGAAGTAATAATAATTTCAAAGTGTTTATGTTCGGACTAATATTTTATTTATGTTCAGTTTTGAACTTCATTTAATATGAAACTAACGAAACATATAACGTTATGAAATCGAAACGAATGAACCGGTTTTCATAGTATTTGCGATAATTCGTAATGCAAACAATAATAGTCCATTGAGTTAAATTTCTATTTCTTTCGGCATTCAACTACGCTCCAAATATGCTGTAATATAAACTTTACGCCTGTTTAAGAAACCTTAATGGATATAAATGGATTAAAAAGCAAAATTAATTCCAGGATTTTGAAATATCTATTATATTTATGTGGGATTGTTATTTTATTATACAAAACTAAAATATTTTAAGTGCGTGAAAGGAAACGTAAGAGTGAGTATGAATGTGGTAAGTAGATGGAATGACGATTTGCAATGACGAATGGAATGAGAGGAAGAATGAGTGAGTCGTGGTTGAGACCACAGAGTAAATTAGTATATATTGTTGTTGAGACGTTGTGTGAGATAGTTGTTGTGTGCTAAGACGAATATTAACGGTTGATAAAGCTTATAATAATTGTGAATCACAGCGAATAAAGCATTGTGGTGTTGACAAGGACGTTTAATTTGAAGATTTCACCACATTTATGTCAGCCCTCATGACCAGCCCATGAAAGAACGTAACGCCATTGCATCGTTCAATCGGTTAAGCTAGGTATTTGTAGATAGGCAAAGCAACGAGTTTTGTGTTATAATACCATGGGAAAATCAAAATACTGCGTACCCTCCTTATAACACGGTTATCGAGTGGAAAACAACACCCGCGTTATAAGGCCAAGTGCGTTATACCGAGGGATCCAGCGAAATCAACATTCTTAGAAAAATAAGTTACTAAAATAGTTTAACTTGAGACGAGTACAGGTTTTTACTGTTTAAATAAGTTTCATGTACTAATTACTACTTACATACATTAGGGACGCAATACTGAAACCATAAGCTCAGTCGCATGGAGGCGCTATAACAGTGTCTCGTTACATGACGAGAATACACAAATATAAATAATCCCAATCTCCATATCAAATAAAATTCAGAGTTGAAAAAGCGTAAGAAACTTCAACCCTGATGATTGTTGCCCCTACCCAACCGACCGTTTTTTTTTGACAACTTGTGTATCATTTCCCTTTCCATAGAAGCCCAAGACATGCCAAACGGCCGGTCGTTGTCACCCACGTTTTATCCCAATCTGCGTTATAACGAGCGTTGTAATGAAGATCGAATGTAATGAGATTTGTTCTGAATGTGGTTGGTTGAGGATTAAGAATGACTTAATTGGGATTAAAGATTTAATTACATTCATTATTTTGTACCTTAACAACTCTAGCAGCTTAAAGGCTTTGTATGTACTATAACAAATAGGCAATTCGGCAATATCGTGTTTGGTGCGATTTGATTTGGTGTATTTGATTAAAATAACATGTGTAGCCACATGCACCATCGAGCACTTTGAAATACAATTTAGCTGTTAAATTATCATGGAGTTTTACAGAGTAGTCTAACTAACTGAGAATTCTTGCCTAATAGGATAAAACATATCAAATTAATCAATAAGTGATAAAACAGTTAAATCAAATTTCTACTCAGTTTACTTACATATGTAGTTCTTACACACTGTACAATAGAATATTATAATGCATAGAAAAATTCCGTAAGATTGTAGATAGATCCTTAGTTTATGTCCAGCGTAGCGTGCGACTACAAATATTTATTTTTTTAACATAAACGTCTCTCTTTGGTCAATTTAATCGTATGATACTAACTATATAAACTAATTTGCGAATGTTATTTTCATATTTACATTTTTGTACTATTATGGACTCAAT
>PDGT01000007.1:4040562-4179858 GCA_003671415.1 Megathymus violae
TCATACTTTGATCACAGCCTGTTTGTGGTGCATATGCACTAATAACAGTCAGAACTGCATCACCTAACAAAAGTTTCACTACAATCAATCTATCATTTATCCTCTTTACATCCGTCATGTTTTCTTTCAACTCTCTGTCAAGTACAATACCCACTCCATTCTTCCTTCCGTCACTTCCACAATAATAAAATTTGTAACCCGCCCCAATTTCCCTTGCTTTCGTCCCCTTCCACTTCGTTTCTTGCAAACAAGCAATATTTACTCGTCTCCTTTGCAAAACATCCGCTAAGTCTCTTCCTCTTCCAGTCATCGTACCTACATTCCAGCTTGCCATTCTCACTTTCATGTCGTTAATATCAATGTCAAACTGATTTTTAAATCATATAACATGTAATATTTAATACAGTTATAATATAAAATTACAAAAGTAATGATATCAGTACAAGATCATTGTTCGAAATAACCACACCGGCAGAATTAGCGGAACATAAAAAAAAGGATTTGTCAAATAGTTAATTTTATTTTTAAACAAATAATAATTAAACACGAAACATGATTTAAATTGACATGTTTTCACATTAATTTGCAACACCATACATAAAGTTTAATGAAAAAAAAAAAACAAATTAAACAAAATGCATTTTTCTTCGGTATCGTAATGACAGAAACATTTGAAAATTTTAAATTTTCTAACAGTTCACAATTAATTTAATGCATGTTTAATAACGAGTGTTTCCCCCCGTGCTCTGACCAAGGTTTCCATCCGTCTGGGCATGCGGCGGATGATACTGTCGATGATTCCTTGAGGCAACCTCTGCCATTCTTCAAGTAATGCGTTTCGCAACTCACCCAGATTGTTGGGAAGTGGCATTCTTGATTTGACACTCCTCTTTAGCAAGTCCCAAACATGTTCGATTGGATTCATATCCGGGGACCGTGCTGGTCACTCCAATCTGAAAATAAATCTGAACCTGGCCAATTTCTATACTTGTATGTTACAAGAGCGAGAATATGTATATGTGACAATATGTCGATAAGAGGATTTAGGTACACCTACAAAGGAATTACTAACAATAATTATTTATCTTCAACTTATGGTGTAAGGAGTATAACCTACTCAAATTTTGTTCCTAAACTGTATTTTAATAGCAATATTATGGCACTGACAGGTCAAGGACTACAGCTGCTTGCAATAATAATTCAAAATTAACATATTCTTCAGTCTCGCGGTTTAAATGGGAATCGCTCCTAATACTAGTTATTATTTCAATAGTAATTGTCTGGTCTTATTTCAAAACTTAGTAGATAACACCAGTATATATATACCCAAAATTTACCAGTATTATATTATTTTAAGTTATTATTCTTAATTAATTCTTATTAATAATCTTTTTAATGAATTTTTTCTTGGGGGTGTCGCCTTTCGAGTCTCCCAGCAGGTTTTCTCCAGCCAGCTTAGCCACTCATTGGTAAAAATGTTCTCGATTATCATACAGGAACTACATTCCATTATAAGTGACGATAACTCGCATGTTGCTCGATATTTCCGAGTTTTTTCACTCTTGCAAGTTTGATGTAGTTTGTGATAGTTCCGTTTACAATATCATTTCAATTCTTAGTTATCGACTGGTATTGGTCGTCCATGGAGCTCGTCCGTTAAATACTTTTAAAAAAAAACGTTTACCCCCTCATATCCCCGCTGTAGGATAACCTCTGTTGCGGGTGGCATGGACATACATAAATATGACATTACAAACACCCATGACCCGAGAACAAACATTTATCCGTCACATGAATGTCTGCCCCGGCCAGGAATCGAATCCGGGTCCCCTCGCTGGGCAGACAGGGTCACCAACTGGGCTTTGGGGTCGTCATAAATATGAACACAACGATGTCAGAGCAAAATCAAATGACGCAGGACCAGACGAATAACTGAACAATGATATAAATAGATATTTGTATTGTGGTTGTATTAATTAATGAGTGTACAGACTTGTATATCTTAAACATCAGCGTGTTCATTGGACCTTAGACTGTCTGTCTTTAATAATTATATAACAAATAATAACCGTCACCTTCATGCTCTCTTGAATAACAATAAAAGTAATAAAAGTATTTACGTTTATTTTATTATTACGTTATTACGTTATTTTAGTATTACGTTATTTATACATTGTAGCGTCCGCTTAAAATTATATATGTTATCAATATGAACATGAAAACATGAAAAATGTCAACATCTACATCACAAACGTCCATGTTGACTGTTTTTGCTTTTTTTGACTGATTGTTATAAGCTTATTATTGTAAATAATATGTTTACTTAATCACTAATTTAATATAAGTTTCAGTATTACTTTATTCAATATAAAAGGCGTCCGTACGCAACTATAATTACACAGAGCATCGGACGAACGCATATTAGCCATCTCAGTACAAACTAACCAGCTTTATTTCACAATTTGGTAAATACCTACTAATTAGCCACATGTGAATGCATTTACTAGTATTGGCCTGATGAATCTTTATTTATTTTCGTTCTTAAATTCATATATAAATGATATACTTTTTTTAATATGCGAATCAATAAAATATTTGCAATCGATGATTGACCGACTTACGAAAGTTTGCCTTGATACATCTTCTTGATGGATTAATCAATCAGTTGAGCGCAGATACCCTAACGCTCGTTTCTATTTGGTGAACTAATTAAGTCGTTGTAACATAAAAAAAGAAATACCAATACAAAGATAGAGGATTCGAAGAGTTGTAACGAAGTCTCTGGCTCAATAATCTTGGATATATTTTATTATTTTCTTCTAAATCTAATCTAGGGGATCGATCAAGAATGATATGACAAATTTCAGTGATTCCTTTTAAAAAGCATACCTTTATGGTATTTTATTTTAGTACTATGACAATACTTTACTAGTGAGGAAATTGTATGGGGAATTTTACATTTTGCTTCTTAGGAAGTTGGAATCAATTCCAAGCTCTGTTTTTGTACATTGAACTAACAAACTCTGCCACATTTAAAATAGTCCGTCTGTTAACATATCATCCCAAAATAATTCACTGCTATGTATTCATTAATTGCACTGACATTCCTAACCTTAGTATCTAAACAACTTAGTACATAAACAACTTCTTCACAATTCATTGCCACGCTCGTCTTACTTTGAACCAAGTTAATAAAAATATGAAGCTCCGTAAATTTGAAATTTATTTTAGCCGGCATTCTCTGAGTTGAAGTGTTATTGGCTCTTTTTAATTTGTATCGGTAATATGAAACAAACATCCAATCAACCTGGAATGAAAAGAGCAAGCAGCCCATAAACATTTCTAACTGGCCGCGCATAATTATAATGATTCAAATTTATATTTGAAGTCAGTTACACGTGTATTGAGACTATAAGAATCCAGATAGGACGTCACACTAGTTTGTAATTGTTACTTACCCCGATATCTTTAATAACTAAACATATACGAACAATGAAGTTATAAAAAATAACATTTTTTACTAATCACAAGTAGTAAATTCAGCCAGTATACACACACTCACAGTGGTGCCATTGCTTGGATAGAAAAACTTCCTGACCACCTTTATTGTACTTAAAAGGACAATCGGAAAACTGATTATGACCAAAGGATAGATACTCACCTTCCATTTAGTTGTGCATTGGGGGAAAGATGATAATTATATTTCGGTGTTCCCGCCTTCCTACGATTTGGGTGTCTTCAAGGGAAGAGTGAATAGGCTCTTATAAGCTAGTGCGTTCAACATGTTAGACTTCATCGCCACTTTACATCAGGTGGGATTATTGTCAAGCATTAACATATTATATGAAAAAAAAAAATTGCCATAACATATCCGAAAGGTAACCAAGTGGCTGCGGCTGTTCTCGAGGCTCTGAAAGTTTTTCTCGACCAAATGTGAGTTTCGAATTCAGCATTGAAGTCAGTTTTTTTATGTAAATAGCCAACAAACGAGCAGACGAGCCATCTGATGGTAAGTGGTCACCATCGCCCATGGACATCAGCAAGACTAAAGGTATCACTGATTGGCCGACAGCCAAGAAATGGGAAGAAAGGAAGGAAGAATATGCTGACACATTTGTC
The DNA here is from genome assembly GCA_003671415.1 of Megathymus violae. Lineage (NCBI taxonomy): Eukaryota > Metazoa > Arthropoda > Insecta > Lepidoptera > Hesperiidae > Megathymus > Megathymus violae. The sequence goes on from PDGT01000007.1 coordinate 4,044,682, forward strand.
ACTTCCAGCCCTAATACAGCAATGCAATAATTATGTGGTCGAACCTGTGCTTTATATAATGTTAAAAGTTATTTCGATGTAAAGTTTCACCTCATCTTTGCAAAGTTGCATAACTTTTTTGTAGCTACTTTATGTTTGCATCAAAGAAACTTCAATTCTCAACAGCTTAAAGCGGGCAGTGTATTGAAAAGTGGGAACCAAATTGAAACCGCTCCTTTTGAGACTTAAACGCATTATTAATAACTTGAATATTTCTAAAAAATATATAAGCACTAAAACCGCGTAAACGTAAATATCGTGTTTCACTAATAACTGCAGCAGCCAAAATAATTATGATTTATTTTCTCAGGCATTTATTAAATTTCTGTTTGGCCCATTATATTGCCTAAATTGTTTCAGGAAGCGGTTTTTCTACATCTATAAATTAAAAACATGTACCCTTAACGACATTTACAGAACTTCAATATTGACCGTTATTTCCTATTCCGGGAATACAAATTCACTTCCCAGAATGAAAACTAGCATAGATTATGACCCATAACTAAAATTACGGTTAATATAGCCAGTATTATTGTCAGTCTATTTAGTAGTTTACACCAAATGCGTCCGCAGACAGGCAGTCAGACAAACATTACAAAAAATATGATTTGTTCCCCGCATCGCTACAAACCTACCTAAATACAAATTTACAAATCTATACTTAATGTATAGATTACTTAATGTAACGTGCAGAGTTAACGTTATACTATAATATAAATTGAAGCTATTAATTGCAAACTTTACTTGCGGATCATTCAAAATAAAAATACTGTAAATAAAACACTTATGTTAGGCGTTTATTTTAAGCTTACTGTAAATATAAACAGAGTTATTCTTCCCGTTACAATATTGATTTAACTTAACCAAGAAATATATATAATATTCAAGCATGTAAGCGCCGTGGCTTTTAGTCAGCTTAAACACTGTTCTACCGCGTTTCCAGACGCCACTAATCCTATCTCCCAACGACCCACTGCGCCGTAGTATGCATCAAATGATAAAAAGCTCTAAAATTTTAGCAAAGCCAAGTTACACAAAATGCTATGATAATTTATATTACTATGAAATATTTTTTCTTTTAGGTAAAAGCAGCTGGTTGATAATTCTGTAGCTATAAAAAAAGTTACTACCTATATGTTACGATAATTTTTATTATATTCATAAATATGATTTCACAAATGCATTTAATGCATTTATGGTATGCATTACGACATATTCCTTGCATTCATTACCTTAATTTTATTCCCATTACCCTGAAACGGCTTTCTTCTTACCTTTGTGATCATGAAGCAGTGAAGATTGATCATTATATCTCTGACTGGCGTGAGCTCTTAGTTAGCGTACCGCAGGGTGGGATTTTGTCCGCACTCTTATTTTCCATTCTCTCCGTTAATTCCTAATCAGCCTCGCTTAGTTGCTGAATACACAAATGTATGCTTAAACTGCAGTAGAAAAAAATAATAATATTGTTAATAAGATAAATAATGACCTAGAGCGTATTTCTGCTTGGTCACGCAAATTCACGCAATGGAAATAAGTTGCTGACCTAGGTTCGGTAATACCGATCAAGTTTGAAAGCACTATTGTCGCGTTTTCTACGACAGTGAAGTGACTTAGATTAATAATTGGAGCTAGATTTCTCATGTCCACAACATGACGATTTCTCACTAAACTGTATGCTCTAAATCGACTTAGAAATTATCTACCTATCAAAATTAAAATAATTTTGATGCAAACTGTTATTTTCCCCACAATAGATTATGCTGATACGTGTTTACTAAATATAGATTTCTTAAATATTTTTCGTCTCTTCAATAACTAAAACTCAAAGTTAAAGTTTAAATTAATACAATTACATAAATGAAATGTATACAGACTCACACCCCCGTACCTTTGTGCAGTGGGTGACATGAACACTCACAATTAGACATCGGAAATACCCACGACCCGGGAATAACAATTATTTATGTTACATATAAACGTCCACCTCGGCCGGAGATCAGATACGGGATAACCGAGCCCTTTCGTTCGGTAGGGAGGATGGCTACCAACTAAGCTACAAGGTCGTCAAATACTAGTCGACAGATAGTAGTACCTTCTAAAGTTCTAAATATAATTAAATGAAACGTTTGTTACTAAAACTGCTCATGTGAAAGTATGTCAACATCATCATGGATACAAACAAACCAATAAATGGAAACATTGACGTATTTGTATACGGCATGTCAAGTTATTTACGGTGGTAAAATAAACATTACAGATTCATGTGAAACAAAATATCGCACCTTTTGAATGAAAGTGACTTAACTTAAAATTCCTGAAATTCCAGATTTTACTATAAATTTACTTAAAAAAGCCTACTCTAAAACCCCATGGTGAAAAAGAGCCCGAATTATGAGTGAGAAAGGGAAAAAGGGAAAACCTCATACATCAGTCTTTTTAAATTTACTCAAGACCATACATTTTTGAAAACTTTCTTCGTCTTTTCCCATACATTGCAATTTTTGAGTTAAGTCCCTTTCATTCTAAGGGTGCGATATGTCCATTTTTATTGACGACATGGTAATGATTAAACATAGCCTTTGTTAGTTCTACGCAAACAACACACACCAAACAGATGAAATCCAATTTGGTTTGATAGATAACAACATTGTTAATTAAAATCAAATCTCCTACCAAAGTTCGCCACTCGCCATCACTAGTCAATAGCAGGGCATTGAAAACAACTTATTTGAAAGTGAGCATTTGTACTTATCAGGAACATAAGGGCAAAAATTTCAGCACTGACAAATTTAATAAAATACCTTCAATATATACAATCGAAAAAATTCTTTACTGTTATATATTCTATATTATATATAATTACATATTAATTTATTAATTAATAATTATTAATTTATTATATATAATATATATTCTATTTAACATATTCTATCTTGGCTCACTTTAAGTACCTCATATTATCAACTTATACGAAAAATTGTGCAAATTAACCACGTTCTAAAAAATAAATAATAAATTCTACCTAAAAAATGTCTTTGTAGTTTCACTAACATGAAATTTTATTTTTACTCGTGAGGAAAATGTATAACTGCTACGCTTTCCTATATGCTTCGTACAAAATAATCATATACCATTTTATGGCAGTTAACATTTCAACACGTTTGAAGTGAAATTTCTTTAGTACCATTGTGATTTGAGACTTGGTGAAACGAAAAAGCAATAATAAAAATAGACAAACGCATACATATATAGGATTTTGCCTGCGAGACAATATGATAAAATACATTATACGGTGTTATTATAACTATATATTACTATTATTTATTTCAGGCCATGAGGCCGATACATTAAATACCTTAAATACATATATAAAATGTAATCCAAATTATTGTAACGAGGTAATTTGTGTCCACAAATCTTTAAATAAGTAAATAAGTTATGAAACACCATCATAGCAAACAGAAGGTAGATTAAATGTAGATTTAATTGGGTACGTTGGTATCTGCTACTAATCTACTAATATGCTGCTAAATTTTTTGAAGAGGCAAATTGTTATCTAGTCTGTCAAACGATTTCCCAAAATGCAAATATGCAGTGGCCTCTTGGATTCCACTATCCAAGGCTCTAGCACTTTTATTTTCTTGTTAAATTATTCACACATTTTCTGAACAAATTTAACTATGGCTCATCCATTCAGTCAAATAATTCATTAGTAACAGCGATTATATATGGGCGAAACTTTCCTTTCAATATACAATGAATATATCACCGATTCAATATGATACGTATCCAAAGTGTATCGGACATTTTTATAGGAGAGTTAATAAATACATTATATAAACGTTTGTTTCAAATAAGTTTCCACGTTGTTCATTGTTTTCTTTTTGTTTTCGAAGGGTACCTTCAAAAGGTATCTAGTGTCGTAGGAGCAACGTCGGGTTATGTGGGATTTTTAAAACTAAAACCCTTCCGGCAGCCTTCCTCGGCGCTACGAATATAACAGAACGGAGATGCTACGATGTTTGCCACTTGCGCTAGCATTCCTTAGTAGATTCTAAGAGAATCTACTAAGGAATCGAAACTATCGAAAAAACAAGATAGAAATTTTTTATTTTAATAAATGCTTCCTGCTGGCAATACAAACTTAAGTGTTAAAATTAGCTATTTATATTAACATACGAGTAACATATTAGAGTAAGCACTTAAAAAAGCGGATCGCACTCATCAATTACTGTGGCAGAGAATAACAGCGCTGAAATTTTGTGCGAACCGATTCGCTGCATAATTCGACCGATTCGAGGCACAATACTGAAATTTATGCTATAACGTAGTGATTGTAGAGTAGTGTGGTAACTGATGAACCGCTTCAACTTTTTTCTATATTAGATGTCCGTTGGAGTCGACGAGATGATCATTCAGAAGGCATAGTAATCGAAAAAGTTTCTTCCTGGTTGGAACCATCGTCATCACAAGACTATAAGACTTTCTTGTTCGTGTTATGTTCGCTATGTTCACTGGATCGATCAGTTTCACATCCATTATTGTCAAGTTCAAGATATTATTCGTTCTTGTCGTAAGTTATTTATTTGTCATAATTGTCGCGTCAAAAGTTCTAAAAGGAAAAAAATATTCACAAAAGTAATACTGAAATTATACTTTTCATAATTTTATGACAGCGGCAAAAAACTTGTTTTTTACATGCATACATTTTAACTCACAATAACTGCTGCTCCTCACGCACCGATTGTGTTCAAACGTTTGGCACAGGTCGACAACGAAAGTTGCGGCAACTACTAAAAAAGTCTAAATTTAAAGCCTAAATAGTTAAAAAAAATTGGCAAGGGCGGCAAAATACTCATATCACGCCTACGCAGGGTTAAATTGGTTACACGTGTATGTCCTTTAATATTTCGAATGAATCGTTGATTATCTTGATTACACGAAGGTTGACTGGCATTACCGCTTTTAGCGTTAAGCACTCCTTTGTTATTCCACAATTTGTGAGATAAAGTTTAAATAAATTTAGCTGGGATATAACTATACTACAATTTCATACTTACACATAACAGTACTTATGCGAGATAAGCGAGCACCCAACCTTAGTGAGCTCGAATATTTTATCCAAATTCACAGCACGTAATGCGGCAGCAGATGTAGATACATAGTATTAACGTCGGACGCCATGTTTACAATCTACACATGATCGTCTTACATCCTAATTTTCGATAGATTCTATAATCGCGCTTTCTGTGGTACCACATTTGTTCTTGACACTTAACTATTTTATTTCCTAGGTAGTTAGCGAATACTCAGAAACCGGTCCCGAAACAGTTAATCTAAGACACGACAAAAAGTTGAATCAGCAATGTTACTATAATAATAAGAATCCCCTATGTGATCACCTTGACGCGATGGGTGGGGCTTAAGAGAAGAAATAATGGTTCTGCTTTAACCTTAACCTACGCTACATGTACTTGATATCTTTACAATGATTTTCTTAACTAACGACCCCAACCTAATCCAATGTGGGTAGGCACCATGCTAAAAGTGTGTGGCTGATAGAGAACTTTGTTGCGGATGGCCCCTCAACGGGATCAGGTGAAAACGTGGAATAACTCAACCTTATTTCAGCAAGCGAAGCTCTGCTGTAATGGAAGCTTTAGTCCCCCTTTCTCTATCGTATTCCTAGTTAAATCTAAACATTGCATGGAAAATACAAAATACACAATATCAGTAACAGGTATAACTCCACTCTGGGGATTCGTAATAGAAAACGCAATAAGTGGAGAAAAGAAATTAACGAACAAATGTTCCGTTGTTATTAAATCACTACGAATCTATAAAGCACTCTTACTACTCATAGATGAAGAATTACATTTTATGACAATCCAGCGGCTTTCTTACCAAATTAGGGTAATACATCAAAGTAACAGAATCACACCAAACGAAACAGGAGAAATTAATAAAATTCCAATTCAATTCAACAATTCATCAACAACAAACGACAATCAACCACTACCACCACTATAACTTACAATATAATCAACTCCTGTCTCTATTCGAACAACATTGTGACAAAACCGGAAGCACGTACACTAGTACTGAAAATATCAATTCTTCAACACTTAATTATTCACAAAGTACATCCAAAAAGACTAAAATAGGAATGGTATCAAGAGCAGTAATTAAATTCGCGGAAAGTCAATACTACCTAATACCCGGAAATCGATAAAACAATAGCGGGTCAGGTAAACAAGGCCATACATGCCATTTTCGCCCCTGTTTCTTAAATCATAAGGGCATGAGTAGCTTGTAGTGTTCTAGGTAGTTGTTATTTATACCTGGGTTTTTTTATGGCCTCTGTTTCTGGCCGACCCTTCCAAAAACTTCGTAAGACTGCCGCCCTCCTCTTTTCGGCCGACCTTTCGAGAAGCTAATAGAATAAGATAAGAAATAATAAAATTAATGGGGTTGAATACACGAAGACTTTGCTATCGCTATAGAGCACAAAACACATAAATTTTGACCGCTTCTTGTTCACGTACAAGTTATGACATGTGGCTAATACATAATATACATAATCTAGAATACTTTTTATCTCGAGATCATATCCCGCGGAATAGGAATTTAAAGTTAGTACCTATGGACATTCTGTTAATAGGATAGTACGTACACAAAGTTTTGATTGCTTTACTGCAGCTAGCTGCGTGAAATAAATAAAATGCGGAAATGCTGCTTAAAAATATTTTTAATACCCCTTATTCCATATTTTAGTATTGTGTAAAACTTTTCAACGGTTTTTCATGAAATTTTCACTGTTTCAGAGCCAAATGAAAATCAATTTTACAGCTGCCATTATTTGCAGTATAATTGGTCTTTGATAAGACCAAATTTATAATTTATATCTATTTCATGTTATACTCTTTTAAGGACATTGCAAGCGAGCAAAATCACTAGCAAAATCTAGTGATTTTATAAACTTTGTTATTTCAAACACGATTAAGATATAGTCAAAATCTATTTATTTTGTGTGTGTACTTTGTCGTTCGTAGAAACATTTATTCGAGTTTAATAATTACGAGATACCTACGAGGTGAGTAGGTTCTTTCTATGTTGAAATACCTGTATTCGGTGTGTACTAAATTTATTATTGCCCCAACTCGGGATTTCAACTGTTCGTACTTTTCTTCACCACTAATTTTTAGAATTCTATAAACAAATATTTTGAGAGTTCACCATAATGTTCTTAATATAAGAAATCGCTACTTTGATATTTATATTTTTACACAAATTCGGGTCGTATACTACATGATAGAACTGTGGTTAAATAGTTCCTAGTGAAAAAGGCTTAGTTAAAAATCATAAAAGAGAAATAATAATAAAAAAAATAATGAATATAATATATATTTAGGATGCGGAAGTAGGAATATAAAAAATAAATACAAACAGAACAAAAGCTATTTTTATAATCACAAATTTTAATAAAACTCCTGTATCAATATTACAAAACGATCATAAGTTACAAAACGAAATCACCAATACAAAACTATAAAGTACTTACATAGAATCACATCAGGTATGCGAATCACCATCACAAAATTATAAGGCACATACATAGAATCTCATTTAACTATGCAAATCACAATGACCGCGACCTTACTGCACGAAATCCAACGAAATAGTGAGCGCTAGCTGCCATGCCATCTGTTTTTGTAGTTTTTTTTGGTGGAGGTAGACTGGTATTCCTAACTATATAATAATAAATGAATAATAATAATAATAATAATTTTTCCAGACTTAGATACAAGGCTCTGAAACGCGCCATGGCGGCTTGGTAATTCATACCACCGCGCGACATGTAAGCAGGATAATCTAAGTAATAGAATGGTTTCCGTTATCCATTCACACATCGTAGGAAATAGGAGGGAAGTTTATTACTAGAAATTTAATATTTATAAAAAATAAAATATTAACAATCATATGTGTATTGTAAAGTATAAGCGTAGTAAAATTGCGTTTTGACATAAATTTATATATTTTGTTTTTACAGGCAGGCTAAGCGGATAGATTGACTATGACAGGATCAATATTGACAGAAGTAAACAAATATTAATTGTAACAAATACGTGTGAAAGATCTAACGAGTTTAAAATACTCGACTTAAAGTTCTACACAGATGTTATTATACGTAGCGAAGCCAGGTAGGACTGCCAGTATTATTTAAATGTGTGGGTTCTCGTAAAATAACTCACCTATGCAACTAGGGATGGGAAGAAATAAATCTCTTTGCGATCTTTGTGTTCCTCGCGCTTTGGTTTTGTTTGCGATAATAATATATAAATATATAAAGAAGGTAATATTCATTCTCTCTGTGAAATAAAATTGTGTCTGTCGTGCAGCTAACTGATTTACCCTGAAGTTGTTACACAGTGGTTTTTTTTAATTATACTTAAATTTATATGAGTATCCAATCCTATATTATTTATCTTGCGTGAAACACCAATTATGGTAACAGTAATTTTTGTCAATTGCTTTCTTCTTATGTTTATTGATACAACAATACATATACACCATCTATACCCGTAGAGAAGTAGTTTTATGGAGCAGAATTTGTTTGTATGTTTCTACATTGACAAAAGCGGGATTAAGATAAGTTGACACACACTTGAATGGATTAATGAGTACATATTGAACGGGAGAACAAAATTATAAAATACTTTTATCAAACTTGTTTGTAATACAATATTCGGACTACAATCCTCGACAACTATTTGTCATATTCAAAAATCCCTAAAAATAGAGATTACATTTTCTCCGCGTCTTTAATATATGAAAAAGTAATTTTTTTAACAATTTTTTATTTGACAATGATTCTGTAGACCTAGATTTAAAATAGTTTACGAATTAAGTTAATCTTTTAAATTTTACTGGATTTAATAAAAATTTAACAATGGTACAACATTCATTAAAATTCAAATTCAATTCAAATTCAAATTCATTTATTGCTGGATTTTGAGTTTATAAAGATCTTACATATATTATTTATAGCCAGTAAAATCCTGCCGATTGTCGTGCAATACAATTTGTCAATATATATATATATTTTTATTATATCTAATACATTATTATATTATTATTAAATGTCATAATTACAATTGTCCATAATTATTCAATTTATACAAATATTAAAATGTACGTCAGTCAAATTTATCATTTATATAATCATTAATATGATAATACGCTTTATTTACTAAAATATCATGGAGCTTATGTTTAAAATTATATAAAGGTATATCGTCACTGCGGATGGAGGAAGGCAATTTATTATATATTTTGTGCGCCATCCCAATCATATTTTTACTCAGTAGTGCAGTGTTAGAAGAGGGAGCACATATTTTATTACAAAATCGTTTACTATGATGTGATTTATATAAGTTACTGTTGGATTTCTGGAAACTGCCGTAACATTCAGTATTTACCGGTGCAATAAGCATATAATTCTAAAGCTCACTGATGAGTGTAAATTAGACGTTCTGTGTGTTAATGACTTCTATAACTCGATATGAACTGCACATGGCTGTGCAGTAAAACTTCGATTTCGAGCGTAAGCGAGCGCTACGCAACCTCATTTATTGAAATTATGATTTCCAATTGGAAATTTGGTCCACCTGCAGTCAATCAATATTTTGATTATAGTTTTGGTGTTACGCATGTCTGGCTGTACAGCTTAGCATCTGTCGGCCTATTACTTCGTTGGTGGACTATTGACTCAAAGTTATTGAGGAAAAATTATAAAATAATTAAAAAAAAGCTTTTGTCGTAATAAACAATTATCATATATAAAAATGAATTGCCGCATGCATGTAAGATTATTCGAGTACGTATCGACCGAATAGTATGATTATTTTTGTGTTCGTAATGGACAAGTTTTGTTTAAAATAAATTATCATTGAAAAACCGTTTCATATTAAAACCAAAATAAAAAGGCAAGGCTAAACCACTAGGTAGACACGTTATATTATATACATATTTCATATTTTTGTGCTATGCGTACTTCTAATTTTTTTCAACATTAAATTGCAACCGAACGAGGCCGGTGTGGGTCTCTTGTTAACAAATAAAAGAATTAATTATGGGAAATTTTATACTACAATTATTATAAGTCCATAAATTACTATAAAAAATGAACGGTACTCTTGGATACATTTACAATACAATGGGGTTCCCATTCCAAAAGAGACTGGTTTGGAGCTCACAGAATTTTAATCCGTATTTTTACACTTCGTATGCTTGAAAGTGGTTTTAACGATGACGGAATTTATCTACAAAAGCTTTTCTAAGAGACGATTCAATAACAGTATTTCTGCCTCTGTCTGTGTACGTATAACGCCAAAATTACTCGAACAGATTTAGCTGATTCTTTATGTTATCATCGCAGAAATTGGACTTCTTTCCGCGGACATTCCCACAGCAAAGCGACGCAACTCTTGCTCGGCTTTATTAGTTTCATATAAATCTGCAGTAGTTTAGTCGCTTTTTATTGCTACATACGCACGAGTCCATTAAAACCGCCAAAATAGTTTCGAAATGACTATTACACTGTTAACAACACACTCCAACACTAGTTAACAATCGCAATCGTACATTCGTTGATTGCAGGTATTTCGCTTTTCGAAGGATTTCTTCGCAACCGTATTCGAAATCCGAATAACCCGCGGGGGCCCTAACCCTCCGTTTAAATTACTTTTCGGGTTTTCCAAAACTACTCTTTTCCCGTCAATTCAACATTACTTATAAGACAATAGGATAAATGAAGATACAGAAAATAAAATGTTCTAGAGGTATCTCTTTCTTAGTACGCCGGTTTTATGGTACCTAATGTTCTGGATTTTATTGTTTTCCGCCAAACTTATGTAAGCATTCGTAACATTATATTAACAACCCGTACACGGACGGACGAGCCGACGAGCCATACAATATAAACAAGTTACTAAAATACTCTTACACTGAAACCAAAATTCGTCGGAATTTTTTTACGATTGATTGAGGTAGATGCAGGTAAAAAACTTTACCACCATTTTCCATGCTTTTTCGTGTAGAGAAATATAACCAGAACTGAAATGTGTATGTTGGATGAACAAAATTTTCGGGCATCATAGTTGGATAACTTTATGGGCGGATAATTGTTAAATTAGAGCAAAATAACGTTTTCACGAGAATTTACTGCTTTAGCAATAATTACCGACGAAACGTTTCACAATTCATAGTTCTTAGCAGAGAGGCACTAGTCTCTTAGCAAGGGTCCGTTGTAGAAGTTGTTTTGAGATATAACGACGGTGCTGCCATCACTCGGGTCACGTGCAGCGTTCAGCTTAGCAACCGTATTCATGCCTGTTTCCGACATGTATATATGTATATGTATGTAGCCTGTCATGTTATATATTTACTTTGCTATATTTATTTTGGTACCTTTTGTCTGGCACTCAATCATTCAACTAACCTCACCATATGCTAACATAATTGGAACGGTGCATTCAACGGCACACTTAGGTCCGCTTTGAGCCGAATGACTCGCACCATTTCACATTGCTTTGCGAATGTCTGCTCTCGAATCCACACTGAGCTTAGTTGGCTAGGGACCCCATTCAGATACTATTTTCCAGGAATAACGTTACGTTCAAGTCGAAGTACGTGCTTTCAGGTATGTAATATATTCAACAGCATTTCAGAATTACGCTATATATGAGTATATTTCATATCTTGAAATATAACCGATTTCCGGAGTAAGACGGCTGCCAACATTAGAAGTTAATTAAAGTAGATAAAATAAATCTATATTGACAGCACCAGTCTATGATATTTGTTTTCTTCTTCAATTTTGTTTCATTTAGTCTCAAGAATAAATTTCATTAGTTCTTATTTTTTCCAAGATTCATTAAATTCATACCGATTATTTTATACATTATGTTAAAAGAGTAGTAAACAAAATAAAATTCAATTATTAATAATGTTTTTGTGTCATCCAAAACGAAAACGATTACTAATTAAAACATTAAAATTATTAAAATTGCCTTATATCGAGAATATTTCCTGATATGTTTCAAATAGCAAAGGTTACCCTTATACACAAATCAGGCCCTTAAAATTATCCTAATAATTATCGAACTGTTTCGTTATTGCCTATTTTATCAAAAAAAAAATTAAAAAGTTCTACACACTCGGTTGTTGAAGTATTTAGGGGTTATAAATTTTCTTTTTGGTCGTCGATATGGTTTCAGACCCAAATCAAATACGTTAACTGCAACTATAGATCTCATCATAAAAATAAAAAATTATATAAAAGCATTCGATACAATTAGTCATAAATTGTACTTATATAGTTAAAAACGATAAGCATGACAGGAACTTTATTTATACATTGGAACAGGAATTATTGGAACTTTATTTATTAAATCCAGTTCAAGTTGTTAAAATAGAAAACTATGAAAGTAAAGCACAGAATATTATTTATGGTGTACCCCAAGGGTCAATACTAGGATCCCTGCTATTTCTCATATACATTAGTGATATTAGTTTTCTGGTTTTCTGGTTCATATTACCTTAAATGCTAACGTATTTTTTAATCGTGATTTTGTTATCACTTTTCATATACTTAATTAAAACAGCAATATTGTTTCATTTTGAGGTCATATAATTATGTCACAACACACAGTAGACATAAAGACAAATAAAATTACGTTATGATTATTAATATAACAATTGGATTACCATTGGACAGAAATTATAAAAAAAACAATATGACTGTAGAGTTATTATTTTAGGTTAGTAGTACTATTCAATGTCGTCAGTGTTAAATAAACTCTTAACATCTAAACATCTGAAATTTCTTCGTGACACAAATACAATATAAGGAAATGTGAATTATACATAATCAAACGCGGTTTCTTTGTTTTAGTTTAAGTTCTTTTTCATCGATATCTTGACTGAAATGTCTGTACTCCATATAATAATATTTACATCTATGCATACTATAATAAAACAATAACGATGGAAAAATTGATAAATGGAGTGTTTTTTCGAAAAAGTCGTTGCTACATGTTAATTACGTTATATTAACCGGAACACAATATTTTTAGAGAATTTTTGTCTAATTATCTAACTGTATGATACTCAGTAATTCTAAAACTAATGCACCGATTTTCATAAAATTTGGTATGATATTAACTTATCATTAGGGCCGTAATCAAAAATACTTTTTACGGCAGAAGGATATCTTATGTTGCTGATAAAAAAATCTAATATTATCGAACTCTCGGTCTCTGTACCTTCAGAATACATAATCAGATTCTAATCATATTTAAAAAGGATCGACTCTGAGCCATTTTCTATAAACTAAAAAAAAAATAATCAAAGTCGGTTCATAAACAACGTAGTTATAGATGTACATACTTAAAAAAAGTACATAGATCCGAACATAGAGCCGCCTCCTTTTTTGAAGTCGGTTAAAAATATTCCCCTAAATCGATGTGTGAGGGCGTCAATAATGGATTTATGTTCTTAAGGAATAAAGCCTACAACATTAAAATCCTCAATTTGTATTACCTTGAATAAACACAAATTATGAATAAAATATTTTTAAAGAAAATAGCCCCCTATAGGTATTCTTTTACAGTGTAAAAATATTTTTGTGTTTCCAAAAAAATACAACGTACACTGTTGAAATTTATATTAAAGAGAATAATTATTGTACAATAGACATTCAGGCTTTATCTGTACAGATAATTAAATATTAACTGTACATCAATAATATAACAGAAAAACTATTATTAGGGTCCTCTATTAACTCATTGGAACCCAAAACAACAGTTGCTAGAATTTTTGTCTGTTTGTCTGTGCGTTCACCAATGTATTGCAGTACCTAAGCATTACTTAATATGTATTTAAAGTTCGTTTCATTTAAATCCGTCTATAAATAAATAAAAGAAATATAAATTAGTATACATAAATCCAAAAAACGAGAAAAGACCACTCCAAACACAATGCAAGTGCTATTTTAAGCGTAAGGCGCAATTTTTCTGAAACGAAGCGAGGGCGTTTCACTAGTACTCAGTACACATTCTCTTTAACAATTGTACTGTATGGCTGTTATGTAAATAAAACATAAAATGTAATTAAATAAATATTAAGTATTCCATGTTCAAATTTTTCCTTGTCACGACTTTATTATAGCTACTAACTATAATTGTACTAGGCAAAGTTAAAAAAGTTTTATTATGTACAATAATTACTAATGTTCTATATAAAATACATAAATACAGACATATCCTGACTAAACGACAGCGCCCCCTGTCCTTAAAGGGGGTCGCATCAGATGTCGGTCAAGGTCTCCAGGCCAAAGCCAGCCTCGGGTGGTGTTTAGTGGGTAGGCCCCTAGGTTTCTCGGGAGTCCCACATAACCAGCGCAGCCGGCTGCGCTGGTATGCTATGAGCGTTCACCACCCCCCTCCCCCGCTTCCCGGAGGGTAGCCCCTTTTCCAATTGTTTGGGCGCAAAAAAAAAAAAACTAAACGACTGACCGATTCATCGTCGTAGAGCCTAAACTACGGAAGCTAGAAATTTGCAATGGACAGTGGACAATGGATTTTGGACAATGGTTTCTTTTTATGACGTAAGCACTCGCTAAGGAAGGATTTTTTGATATTCCACCCCTGACAGCGTTTCATATAGTAAAATTAAAGTATCAACTATTGCACAAAATAAAAATTCACGAATTAAGTTAACAATATCAATACTTTTACATATATCTACACAAAGTTACATTGTTAATCTTACAACTGCACATTAATAAGCCCCAAGTTTCAACAGGAAAATATTAAAATTCAACTAAGTATGTATATTTCATTTTCTTTTTTGATTCTTACTTTATATAAATTTCGCTGCTACTTAACATTGTCTAAATTTAAGCAACTAAGTATGAAATATAATAAAACATTTTTTCGGTACAACGCAATAACACTCAAATAAAAAAAGTAAGCATGTTAAAACACCACATTTTAAGATTCTTTCTCAGTAAATTAAGAGATATGTAATGAAAAATAAGATAAAATATTAGTATTATAAATATAAATATTCCCGCGCGCCAAGCCGCAGATAACAACCAGTCAAATATCAAATTGCTTGCAAAAAAAGTAGGAACTTTAATTTAAATTTTTATGATTTGTTTACTTATATGGTTATATTTCCTACTCATGTAAGTAATATAAGCTAACACCAAGAGAAACTTTGTGACTAGAACGTTGCATTTCATACAAATTTAATGTCTCGTATTCTAAGAAACCTATTTACATGGTAGTTATTAGTTTCGCCGCCCTAAACCCTTATCCTTACCTATTTTAAAAATCAACAGTGAATTAATATTTCTATTATGCCCTATAAAATTTAAAAAATTTAGTTTTAATTTGTAGTTTGCTTATAAGCTGGCATTTCCTACCCGTGTGTAATACACGCTAATACCAAGAGTAACGCTGAACACGCAATTTTCGGTGCTTCAAGTTCCAAGAGTTCTATCACTTTATTTCAAACATCACCAGAGAAATGTTTTTAAGGTATTCTGATTGAAAAGTTCAAAAACCAGTTTAAACAGGGGTTCTTCGTATCCTTCTTAACTGGTACCATTTGGACGATGCTTGATGACGGATTAGAGGCGGCGGTGACCACTAAACATTCCAATGGGAAGTGAGAGAATCCCATCGAATTTGTACACTCGTTGCCAAATACAAAAGTATATCTATGAACATAAACTTAGTCAGCGATATAATAGATAATAAATGACTTGTCATATATAGGTTTTTGTCCGATTTAAAGATAAGTTTTTATCTACCTCAGCGGTGACAGTAGAGGTAAGCCAAAAGTCAAAGTAGCCAGGTAAATATTTTACAGAATGTTTAATCCAAAGTATCTCCCGCGTTACGCAGTCTTGTCCTGTCATCCCTTTGTTCTACGGTTTAGAGAGCGTAAGACCCTTATCATCACACCCTGTAATTATAAAATATAACAGAATAACGCTATTTTACCTTCGTTGGGTAACAAAATCCTCTGGCATTATATATAAACTGCTGATTTACTGTATACAATTTAAATGAACGACTGACTCATAATGCATAACTTAAACTTCTACGTATAGGGACAAAAAAATGTTACAAAGCATAACTCGACTTTGCGTTGGCAGAAGTACTTTTTACTTTATTTACCGATATTTGCAAATAATATTCAAAGTTATTTACGTACAATTTTTTTTACGTTATTAATTTCATAAGGTTACTGAAAAAATGTCCAAGTGTATCTCTTTAAACTGGCTTATAATATGACCAAATATAGTAGATGAATGAATTTTTTTTTATTAGCAATATTGCAATAAAATGTTTTATATATTCCATGTTCTATTGATGTATAGTTTCTTAAATTAGGCAAAGTTAAGAAAATAGTAGCGATATGTATTGGTTAAATAATACTTAGTCGTATTTTATCATTATCTTATTTAGACTGGGGCTTAGGAACGTATTGTAGAAACATTTGATCATTATTAATGTTATTGTGTAAAAGTATTGAGAGTTTCATTTTAATACTTTTGTTATTTCATGCAAAATTTTCAACTTAAATTATAATAAGGTGTTTGGTAAAGCCAAATACAAAATTTTAATAGAGGTTGCTTTATAATTGGCGAACTTTAAACAAACAAACAAACATCCCTTATTGTAACCCTCTTACGGGTTCGTCACCGAAGTAGTCATTTCAGGTTTCATAAGCAGGTACAAAGATAAAGATGATTTGTTAAAAATCACTCCTGTGAATCTTTTGAGCCTCAGGTATCTTAGTACATGCCCTAAGCTTAAGAACTTTAAACGACCGCAGTCTTCCTATCATACCCTTGTGATCTAAAACATCGAAGACCCACTCCCGTTAGCAATAATGTGGTATTTGGTCACAAATGTTAGGCTGGACATTTTGCCGTAGTTGTAACCTAAAATCCCCAGCAAATAGCGATAGTTATATACGGGTGCAATCAGTTAAACAAGAATGAGGATAAAAGACCGCAACGTTCTTTTTGTCACAAGTGTGTCCCAACACATTGAACGAGTGTGTTTTTCAAAACGAAGAAACGCAAAGTTTAACAAAAATAGTCTTTCAAATTCTGTTAATATGTCTAATGAATCCGATACAGATCTAACAATTAACAATGGAGAATGGCTGCATTCTTACTTAATTATTTTCGCGTTATAGTTTAACTATTAAAATTATTGACGTACATGTAGAAGTTAACTTTTTGATTGAGAATTTTCATGTTTTATTCCATGTTGTTATTTTTCTTCGAGATTTCTTCTCACGTCCTAAATTAAGATTGGATATTCAAACTATTATAAGGGTATCTACATCACAAACAGCGAAATTTGCTCTGTTGCGAAATACCCAAGACAGGCATAATAAGTGTAGACTAAAATGACATGACATTAGCAATTAATAATACGACACTATAGTAATAATTTTGCTAGGGGAAATTCTCGGACTGACGTTTCCATTGTTGAAGTAATAATTAAATTTAAAAATCTTTCGAAAATCAGGCAATATTGCTTCCACACAATAAGCTCGATTTCCAAACCATATATCGATACGAGTGTTAAAATTAGCGATTGCTGTAATACCTAAAACTATAAATTATCACAGTAATAATTGATTCGTTCACCAGTTATAATAATTTCACCCCAGTAAAAAAATCTAGTCTAAATCAGCCTGCAATGTACTCCGGATGTTTGTGTAATTACTCGGATTACTGCTTATAATCGTGGCCGATCAAGGCACATCGTTTATCGGATAAGAATTCCGCAAATGATGTAAGAACACATCAACAATGTTTCATGAGGCCGCTAGTGGAATTTTTAGAGTGAATGAACAGGTCGAGTGTCACGAACGGCGATCTTGGAAGGCTGCCTTGGTGAATTCGTGCATTCTGGTCGCTGGCCAAGGCTGTCGAGGGCAACTTTTGTCGGTCATCTCTTCCACCACTGCGCAAACCGGATGAATCTGTTGTCCATACGGCAAAGGGGAAAGCCGAACTTCTTGGCACCCTTTTTGCCGCCAACTCGACTCTTGATGACGGGGGGACCACACCGCCTAACATCCCACGGTATGAGAGCTCAATGAATGAAGTACACTTCACTCAAAAATCGGTCAGACGAGCTCTTCAGTCCCTTGATATCAAGAAGTCGAGTGGGCCGGATGGTATATCCGCAGTGGTGTTAAAAATGTGTGCTCCCGAATTGACTCCCGTCTTAACTCGCCTATTCTCGCTATCCTATGCCACAGGAATTGTACCGTCTTCGTGGAAGATTGCTCTTGTTCATCCCATCCCCAAAAAGGGCGACCACACCGACCCGACTAATTACAGGCCTATAGCGATAACTTCCCTGCTTGCTAAGGTGATGGAGCGTATAATTAATGCGCAGCTCCTGAGATACTGGAGGATCACCAGCTGATTAGTGACCGACAATATGGCTTTCGCCATGGCCGCTCGGCTGGTGACCTTCTAGTCTATCTCACGCACCGGTGGGCTCAGGCCCTAGAGAGCAACGGGGAAGCACTGGCAGTCAGCCTAGATATCACTAAGGCCTTCGACCGGGTCTGGCACAGAGCTCTTCTTGCGAAACTACCATTCTATGGTCTTCCTGAGAGGCTATGCATTTGAAAGAAAGAAAGAAAGAAATACATTTATTTGCAACTTATACTGCACACATAAATAACAGCTCAAACAAAAGTTTAAAAAAAAAAGCTTTCTATCTGAGCGACATATTAAGGTCGTAGTCGACGGTTGTTGCTCAGATATGAAATCTATAAATGCTGGCGTTCCCCAGGAGTCTGTGATATCCCCTACACTGTTCATTCTGCACATCAATGATATGCTACAGCACGCTAGTGGCATTCATTGTTATGCGGATGACAGCACTGGGGATGCTTATTACACAGGCCCTGCAAACTTCTCTCGGTCACAAGTGGAGGATAGCAGAATTAAACTTGTGTCTGAAGTCAAGGCCTCTCTGGAGCGGGTTTCGGAATGGGGTAGACTCAACCTAGTAGAGTTCAACCCCGCGAAGACACAGGTTTGCGCGCTTACCGCTAAGAAAACCCCATTTGTCATGGCGCCTCAATTCCAGGGTACCGTGCTCACCATTAGTAATAGTGTTGGGATTCTGGGCGTTGACATATCGAGCGACGTAGAGTATCGGTGTCATTTGGAGACTAAGGCCAAGTTGGCCTCTAAAAAGCTTGGCGTCCTGAACCGGGCGAAGCAGTACTTCACTGCGAGGCACCTGCTGATGCTTTATAAAGCACAAGTCAGGCCTCACATGTAGTACTGTTCCCACCTCTGGGCAGGGGCGCCAAATTACCAGCTTAGCCCATTTGACGCCGTGCAAAAACGCGCGATTCGAATCGTCAACAATCCACGAATCACTCACGGGTTAGAACACCTAAGCCTTATGAGGGACATCGGCTGCCTCTGTGTGTTCTACCGCCTTTACAATGGTGAGTGCTCCGAGGAATTGTTCGATCTGGTACCTACTTCACCCTTCTACCATCACACCATTCGCCGAGGAAGAAAGTTTCATCCACACCGGTTGGACTTGTAGAGGAGCACCACGGTCCGATTCTCAAGATCTTTTTTGCCAAGAACGTGCAAATTGTGGAATGAGCTTCCTTCCTCGGTATTCCCGGTGCGCTATGACATGGGGTTCTTCAAAAAAGGTGTAAAAGGAGCTCTCCTTCAGAGCCGGCGTTGCATTGGCGATTCCCCTGGTGTTGTCCTTGTCAACAGGCGACGGTGACCACTTACCATCAGGTGGCCCGTCCGCTTTTACGTCGGCTCTTCAAGCCATAAAAAAAAGTACAGATATCTCCAATTTGTATTATCTCGAGGGCAAAAGCCCTCTCCAATTGTTGATGAGTTGCAATAAAAACCCTCCAGGCATAAATGCGGAAAGATTAAAACTTTTTGACGCGAAAATAAAGGAAGAAATCAGAATGGATGAGCTGGCATGAATCAAAAAGAAACGTTTTTATAAAGGTAAAATGTCACCGTACGGTTTCGGTAAAATTGTTCTAGTTGAGAAATATATGTCATAACCAAGTTGGCTGAAATTTATTTAAATCCATATTATTAATTAATTAAAAAATAATAGACTTATAGTAAATTTAATTACTTTGAAATAAATCAATTAATAATTGAAAGATTATAATTCGTAAATCATGTATTATAATCATGTCATTTCACGACCTCGAGAGTAATCAATAAACATATATTTGCTTGAAAAAATTTGTCTTACTTTCTATTTCAGCAAATGGCATTAAAATATCTGCGCCTTGTGCTTCACCAGTAGTGCATTGAAAACTACGCGCTTTGTGCTTCACCAGTAATTTACTGAAAGCTCCGCGCTTCGTATTTCGCGAGTAGTGTATAAAAAGTTTCGCGTTTTATGCTTCACCAGTAGTGCATTGAAAGCTCTGCGCTTTGTAATGCAGCTATATTGCATTGACCTGCGACGATAAGGAAATTAAAAGTCCAGGCTATGTCACAGCGCAATGTAAGTTCCAGTTTTCGTAATTTCAATAGAACGATTTTGGTAATAATCAGATTTGGAGCCGGAAGCCAATTTGATTCAAGCGCGAGAGTTAAGAATATATTGACAGGTTGATTTAGACCTTAATTTTTTTACTGGGGTGGAATAACAATATTTAGTTAACCCATTAGTTAATACTATAATAATTTATATTCCTAGGTATTACGGCAATCCGTAATTTTGCCACTAGTATCGATATGTACCTAGTATGTGATTTGGAAATCGAGTTTATTGGGTGGAGACAATACTGACTGGTTTTCGAAAGATAGTTTAACCCTAATTATTTTTAACTTACTAACTTTAAATTATTACTAACTTTAATTATTCCTTCTCCGATAGGAATTTCAGGTCTGAAAATTTCCCTTAGAAAATTTGTCACTACAACGTTGTATTACTAGATGATCGCAAACGTCATCACTTATCATTATCTCTTTAGTTTGTATTTATTGTGTATTTATTTTGTATTTGTTGTGTGACTGTAATGAGTATTTCGTAACAGATAAACGTCGGCTCTAAGTTCTGTGATGTAGATACCCGTACAGTGACCCTTATAATAGTTTTAATAACCAATCATAATTCAGGACGTGAGATGCAATCTCGACTAAAACATCATGGGATGAAACATAAAAATCTACAAATACAGTGTTAGCTTCTTCATGCACATCAATAATTTTAATAGGTAAATTATAACGCGAAAAGGAATACGTCAAAGTGGAGCCATTTTTCATTGTTAATTGTTAGACCTTTTTTTATGTTGTATCGGATTCATTACACATACTAACAGAATTTGAAAGACTATTTTTGTTAAACTTTGCGTTTCTTCGTTTTGAAAAACACACTCGTTCAATGTGTTGGGACACACTTGTGACAAAAAGAACGTTGCGGTCTTTTATCTTCATTCTTGTTTAACTGATTGTACCCGTATATAAACTAACTAATAACTATCGCTGTTTGACAGGGATTGTAAGTTACAACTACGCCACAATGTCTAGCCTAAAATTTGTGACGAATTACCACGTTATTGCTAATGGGATTATGTCGTCGATGTTTTGGGTCACATTGATAATGGTAAGAAATCTGTGGTCGTGTAAAGTTATTTAGCTTAGGATATACACTAAGATGCCTGTTGAGACTCAAAAGATCCACAGGAAATTTTTTAACACATCTAATATATCTTTATCTTCGTACCTGCGTATCATGGACATCTGAGATCGATATTTCGATTTTGTTAGCTTCAATCCATCCTGATTCCAACCAACAGACCAACGCCAGCTTGTTCGTCGAGTACTTAATCTATGTAGAAGCACACAACCTTGTATATTGCACCATGTCTTTGAAAAGATCGTAGAATCTCTTTGTCTCAATAGCCGCTCTAATGTGTCACCCTATATCTTAAATAAAATATAAGATTTGGAAACCTACCACCGAGCACGACCACATAAAACAGCTACGTTTCACATCGGGCAGTCCATCAACGAGTTTTAAATTCGGTGATTTGCTATTTCTTCACCAAATACTACATTTATTTCCCCGATACATGTGATTTTTGGGCTGTTACAAAAAAAAATATAAATAGTAATTACGTTCACCATATATTAATCCCACCTATACTTCACTATCATACATCTATCTCGTAAATTAGTGGAAGATAATGACGGCTACTACAAAGGTCACACTATACTACACTAATGCTTATTTAAGGAGTTGTCATCCGATCACGTTGAAACCCCAGAACTCGAATAAAAGATTTAAAGAAGTGTTGGCTTATTTTACGAGCCACCACCACTACAATCGCTTATATATAGAGTTTTAAAACTCTCTTAATAAATAACCAAAATAGCTAATAAATAAGAATCAGAGTTAGTTATTGATGAAAAGAAAGTAAAAACTTAACAAGTAGGTATTAAGCCCTAAAAGTAAGAAGAAACTAAACTTTAATGGACACTTAGTAAAAACGAAAGTTATTTAACTACCAGAATAGGAGATAAGAAATTGAAAACATAAATTACAAAACACCCCTATAGCTAAAAAGCTAAGTTCAGTGAATTAACTCATATTCAAATTCGATCTTGTTCAAAAGATTAAAACTTATAAGTGTAGTCATAATTGAGAAAAAAATAATGGACAGAAAAAAAATTAAACAATAAAGCTTAATAATAAAAGTAACATCCTCAAATGCTAAGCTTTAAAGAAGTAACAAAATAAAAAATTGTAACCACCAAGCGAGAATCTCCAGGGTCGTCGAAAAAAAATAGATTTAGAAAAGATTTTAAATAAGTAAGCCAAAAGGAAAATCAAAGTAAATCACTTGTGCCAGTATATTATTTTAAAATTTGAAAAGATTTTTAAGTAGGTGTCAAACTGTAGAATTTAAGTAAGAGATATAAAAATTAAGAACAAAGGAATTGTTGTTCTAAATTTTTATAGAGTATTAAATTATTCTTGGCGGTTACAATGTTCATAAAATAAGTTACAATAATCGAAAGTAAGTAAAAGTCACTTGGTAAGATAATATTGGACTCTAGAGAGGCCCGTCACTTCTCCGGCGTTCAGCGCGCTGAGACCTCGGAATCAAGAGTTAGAAGCACGTGTGGGAAGGACACGGCCGACCAACAGCTCGCTTCTATACCCAACGTTTATACCAAAATTCAATTTTGAATTTCTCCTCACAAATCTCTCGTGGTAAATCTTGCTAAAAAGGAGAGCATAAACTGACGGGTCGAGTTAAGTATGTAACCCGACTCGTTCGTTAGCTTATCTAAAATTATAGGAATAGTTTGTTCAATACTTTATAAAATGTAAGTTTTCAAATATGAACTTTTTAAATGTATTTTATAATTTCCTGTATCTTTTGTCTCGTTATTTTGTAATAAATTTTATTGTTATTAATATTTTGTTAATGTTGTCAGGTATTTGGCAAGTGTCCTAAATTATGTCATCATTGTCACATATATTTTTAATATATATATGTTTTTGCCCTCCTTTCTAACAAGGTTTACTTGACAGCTGAGACGAAAAGTTCTAAATTGAATCTCTGAAAAACATATCGTTCCAGAATAAACGTTGACTATATAAGGCGACCTGTTTGTCTAGATAGGACAGTCCCTGAAATGTTCTGAACGCAAGCGAACGGTTGATTCGGTCGACAGTGTCATGCCCCCTAACACGTGCTTCTCACTCTTGACTCCGAGATCTCCGCGCGCTGAACGCCGAAGACTCCGATTGTCTAGTACACCCTAACGCACTCTTCGATCTCCGCAGCCTCCGAACGCTGCACGCCGGAGAAATGACGGACCTTTATACAGGCCAATACTATTTTACCAAGTGACTATAACTTACTTTCAAATATAGCAACTTATTTTATGAATATTGTAATTGTCAAGAATTATTAATACCATCTATCTTCAAAATTTCTATATCTCCTATTTAAACTCTACAATATTAACAATATCCGGAATATTATTAATATTATATGTTATATTTATATTTTTTTTAAATGTATGCATGCTTTACACTAAAGATAAATTAATACGGTCCATGATTAACCTTGTAAATAATTAACAAATATTCGTATAAATGAACGATGAATATATTTCAAATATATGAACAAAGAAAGAAATGAAATATGGAAACAGACCACGCAATTAAATTTAATATCTATTTGAAAATATCATAAAAATAATTCTATAAAATTATTCATTAAATAATATACATATCATTTGCGCTTTTCGCGACTCAATAATATTATGTACGAGCTAACTCAGCCGCGGGTCAGGTAAAGTTTGTTAGACGGCGGCCCCGTTCCAACGAAAACACAAAAAACCAAACACCTAATTAGCTTCAATTTTATTCAGACCTCTGAAACCATGTTTCTAATTCAACACACATTAATCCAAAATCGATTTTTATTAATAAAATCAAGGTATGTTTTTATAGGTAGTAAGTAATCTAAGAGAAGTATTTTGACAATTAACACTTTGTAATAAGCGATCCGGCCACCTTAAAAGCCCGCACGAGTAAAATACTTACAAATCACGTATACAAGTAAAAATTTTATTTTACTTCACATCGCTAAACATCGCTCGATAGTAGTATTTTATGGTTTCGTGCTACTACAGAACGAGTATTTCAATACTTTAAAGAAAATCTTTTACTAAATCTTATTTCTGTACAAATTAAAGCACGTTCCACTTTAACATTAAGATCGTGGGGAACTGCAGAATTTAATTATGGAAATATGTAATTGTACAGTGTTCTAAAACCAGCAAAGTCCCTGGCATTCCAGTCTGGTTAGCAAACTCTGAGGCGCGACTTTACCAGTCCGCTACTGAGTATATTATATTAAAAAAGTTGCCTAGGCCACATTTATTTACGTCAGAAAACAGTACCTACCAACCAGTTTCCAAGTTTCCTACGCATGAAGGTTAAAATATTCATAGCTTTTTATAAATATTATTTTGTTTATTAAGCATAATTCAAAAACTCAACACGAACAAACGAAATATTTGAAGAGTTTTAAATGGGAGCATTATAAATAGGATAAATAATTACACGTTATGCGTTGCACTATCCATGATCACAACAATTGAGAGCTTTGAGAAATTGTGTCGATGAAAGTAACTTTGAGGAAATAAATATTTTCATTTACCTAAACAAATTGCAATTTAATGACCCACGTAATTACCAATAAACTATTCTAATTCAGTTCTATTGTAACCAAGCGATAAGAAATCAAACTATTAATAAAAACGAGCGCGACTGTAAGGTTATTATGGGTTTTTTTTATGTTAATAGCCAACAAACGAGTAGACGAGCCACCTGATGGTAAGTGGTCACCGTCGCCCATGGACATCAGCAAAACCAATGGTATCACTGATGCGTTGTCGGCCAGGAAATTAGAAGAAGGTAAAAAAGAAAAAAAGAACTGGCTCTCAAGCCCCCAGGAGGAACACGACGAGTCGTTTGGCAGCTGACTCAAGCAGGAGGGTGGTAGCTAGTCAGGCAGGCTTTACGGAAAGATAATAATACCAGTAATAATATTAATGACTTAATAATAATACTGATAATATAATCCTTACGCGTAGCCCTACCACCAAGCAGGCTGACTTCTGTCGCCTCTTAC
Organism: Megathymus violae; assembly: GCA_003671415.1. Classification (NCBI taxonomy): domain Eukaryota; kingdom Metazoa; phylum Arthropoda; class Insecta; order Lepidoptera; family Hesperiidae; genus Megathymus; species Megathymus violae. Next base: position 4,070,512 of record PDGT01000007.1, read on the forward strand.
GACACCCTGTTTTGTCAGCATGGGATTGGGGGGAGTATTCTAGGTCGCCCCAATACGTTTAGATTTAGTTTAGATCAAACAGAAATTTAGTAAGTGGATTCCAATGAACGAATAAATCAATTTAAATAGTACCACTGCCTAATGTAAATGGTAAAAATTATAAATAAAGGAGTTTAAACCTAAATCAATGACTGTTCCCATTCCATAGTTCTTAGTATTTCTTTCGTTGTCTTCTACCGAAACGTTGCCTGGAAAAGATCACATATCATAAAAAATGGATTATTTCCATTTATTTCAATTTATTTATTATATTTCAAGTGTATTCCAGAAAAACGTTCAATTACTTTATTATGTGCGTTATAGAACCACTCACCTACTCACACCTAAAACGATTTATTTTGTCTTTTGTGTTAAAGGCCCGCAGCTTCGTTAGCGCTGATATTTGAATAGCTTAAATTTTTGTTCCAACATAGTTCTTCGTAGCAAAATTTACTTCATCCGAAATATTTATTTATTCTTATCTCTCCAAAAACATTCTACAATTTATATGGTTTTACATCTTACAAAATAATAACAATGAATAAGATCAATACCTATAATAAAATGGTAACTGACCGCTTTATCATTAGGGGTCTTTACTAACACAATGGGTTCTATTGCAAAATAGTTGTCAGAACTTTTGTTTATTTGATTTTGTCTGTGTGTCTTGTGTGTTAGTTTGTCTGTGCGTTCACTAATGTATTGCAGTAAGCATAACTTGTATGTATTTAAACTTCGTTTCGTTGCAGTCCATTCATAAATAAAAAGTTTTAAATTAAAATATTTCTCATTAATAGAACGAGAAAAACCCAGTCCTAAAACAATGCAGATACTATGTCTAAGCGTAAAGCGTAGTTTTTCTGAAGCGAAGCTAGCAGTCACATATTATATTTAACTTTTATGTGTTAGAAACAAATGACAACCTATTAAAAAAAACAAAATCACATTACCTATTATGGAAAACTATAGTAGGTACAATTATGACACACGCACACACCCGTACTCTTGGAAAAGAAACAAAAGAATATAACCGCTGAAAATGTACGAAACTATTGGTTTAACTGACTTTTATGATAACCATAAAGTCTACTGATATCGTGTATAGCTTGTCATGTGCGCATTTGTTCTTCCTATATACTAATTTTAATCAGGACCGGTCAAAAGGTTTTTGAGTTATTCACGGACATACAGACAGACAGACAGACAAACGAAAATTCAGAAAATGATACAATTTAGATCAGGGAATCTATAAACAAATAATTATCACAAAATATGACAATACAATTAAACACAGAGCGTACGTACACAGATAGTTATTACATTAGTAATACAGTAATATTGAGTAATAATAAGATAGTAATTACAGATATTATATTTCCAACTAAAACACCATCAGTTACCTATACCTGTATTTGTATGTGTCAAATCGTAACTAAGAGCCCCATGACGAGGGTTTGGATGTATAAGGACTACACTCCTCATCGCAAGGGTTTAGATAGCCCTTATTACAACTTTGAATGTTGCTAATATGCCTACAATTTATATAAGCACCTACTTACACCTAAACGGTACGATTATGCTTTTTGACTAATGGCAAGGCGTTTTCTACATTCGCGATTGAAATAATTATTTTATGTATACCTAAACGATTATATTTTTGCTACGATTTTGATTATATTTAAATTACTTCAATGTTACTACTAGTTTATTTCAACACACGAATCACGAATGGAATCCCTACAACTAACTACAACAATTGAAATATAATTAACGAGCGGCATAAAATAGAATAGAATACAATTCGTTCTCAATCTAGATACGTAGGTAACGTATGAAAACTTCAATTATTAATATTTGAATTTCCAATCTCGAATTTGAAATTCGAAATACTTTCCAGTCCCACACTTAAAAGACAAACATTTATTCGCCATAAACAAGTTTAGTAATCACATGCGAACAACCATTTCGTGTGTCGGCGATGATAATTTGATTATTATTTGTGATAATAATCTGGCAATATCAAAAACGCTTTTAACTTGTAATATTATGGCGATATCTGTCGGCAAACGTCCCGAGAATATCAAGAAGATATATTTTCACGGAACAATGCCTCGCCGGTATCTCAATTTTCATTTCCCCTCGGTGGGACATCCGGTGTGATTTGTAGCACGAGATAATATACAAAACGGAGGCTTCGTGGGACTCCCCGACATTGTGTCAGCGCAAAAGCTAGACCCTCTGTCTTTATCTCTTACACTTTAACCAGTACATTTTTTTATCTTATATCTTACTGATCCTTTCGAGTTCAGTATCACAAACAGATTCATTGAGCTTCAAACAGATTCTTTATAATAGGAGAAGAAGAAGGGATAGTGATACATATGTACATTACATTACTTGTACACATCTGTGTGTATTACACAAAAATATTATCTACTCTTAATAATGAATGTCTTTGCTAGTAAATATTTTCAACATCAATAATTATGGATACAATAACAAATAACGGGACTTAATTTGAGAGTTTTATAAGTTAAATATATTTGTTACACGTGATTTGTTATGTTTGTTGTCATTATTATTATTTTTTTATGTTAAAAGCCGACAAACGAGCAGACAAGCTACCTGATGGGAAGTGGTCACCGTCGCTCATGGCATCAGCAAGACCAAAGGTATCACTGATACGTTGTCGGCCACGAAATGAGAAGAAGGTTAGAAAGCATGCACTGGCTCTCAAGCCTCCGGCCGGAACACGACGAGTCGCTTGGCGGCTGACTCAAGCATTAATGACTTAATAATAATACTGATAATATAATCTTTATGCGAAGCCTTACCACCAAGCAAATATTGACAACCCTGTACTCATTGAACAAATAGATTTAACAAAGGTAACAAATAAATCTAGTTGGTCACCATGGGGTCACCTATGAGTAAACGATCTGATAAGCAACAATTCTACAAAACAATTAAAAAAGCTTTTAAACAAATTAGAGAAAGTCAGTTAATTGTCAACATACAGATATTTATCTTGTTAACACAAAATAGATGCGAATAGTCGTAAACTCTGTAATGAAGTTTAGTGGTTACATGTACTTGGACGTACACTACCGGTCAAAAGTTTGAGACCACTATAAAAAAATTAAGAAAACAAATAAAAGTCAACATATTTAAATCATTATGAAATACAGTTTTTATTTCCATGTTACACACAATATTTAAAATTAAAAAATTACGAATACAAAAGATAATACTAAATTACTAAAGAAAATACAAACAAGAGAGTTTACACAGACTTTTCATCAAAATATCCTCCTTTGCATTTTATTTGTTTTACCAATCTTGGCATGCGAGCAATTAACTTATTTATTGTCTCTTGCGAGATATTCTTCCAGCTGTCTTCTAAGGCATTCCACATGGCCTGCTGTGAAGAAGGACATTGTTCCCGAACGTTTCGGTCAAGTTCTTACCACAAAAGCTCTATGGGGTTAAGATCGGGACTTTGGGGTGGCCATGTCATGTTTTCCAACACTTTTTCTGACTGTTTCTCGTCTAAATAGCCCCTACATAATTTTGAACTATGCTTTGGATAGTTGTTAGATTTCTTGTTGGAAAATAAATCCTTTGCCGATTAACTTTAGTCCGGAGGGAATAGCATTTTTCTCCAAAATTACTTTATACTCCTCCTTTTTCATAATTCCTTTAATTTGGACCAGATTTCCAGTCCCATAGCCTGAGAAACAACCCCAGACCATAACAGATCTGCCACCATGCTTGACAGTCGGGACTACACACTGTGGCATCATCTTTTCTTCGGCGGAACGTCGAACGAAAATTCTTCTTTTTGAACCAAATATTTCAAATTTAGTTTCGTCACTCCAAAGTACTTTTTTGAAATCTTCTTCGGTCCAGTCTCGATGGGCTAGGGCCCACTACAACCGTTTTTTCTTATTCTGCGGTTTTAGAAGAGGTTTTCGAACAGCAACGCGACCATACAACTTGGCGTCTCGCAATCGTCTTTTCACTGTAACTGACACAGGTTTTTCCCGAGATTTATTGACTTCAACGCGGATTTCTGGGGCTGTTAGGCCTCTGTTTCGCTTGCTGGTTACCACAATAAATTTGTCTTCACTAGAAGCCGTAGCTCTTGGTCTTCCGGAGCGCGGACGATCTTGATTACTGCCAGTTTGTTTGTACCGCACAATAGTGCGATGAACACAAGTCTTTGATAACTTGAGTTGAGATGCAATCTCACGTTCAGATTTGCCTTCATTATGGAGAACAACGATGGCAGATCGCGTTTCGATACTAATTTCGCAAACTTTTCCCATTTTAGAGACGTCTTGACTGTAGGAATCACAAAATCAGACTAACAGCGGATATTCGTAGATAACCATGAAAATATCGGGTTAAAATAAACTTAAAAACATATTTTAAAAATATAGAACAATTGCATTGTAAGATGATGTAAAAAAAACGAAGTGTCAGCTGCGGTAATGAGGTAATAAAATTTTTACAATCGATTATCGGACTAGCTCTTCTTCGGCTCACATTGCAGTTTGGAAACAATGCTGGTTTATGGCCCTTTCCTTGGCTTATATACAAAAGAATTAGCTTTTAGGCAATCTTTAAAAACAATAGAATATGCAGGTGTGCAGATTACTTTTTATCACCAATATTTTAAGAATATTTACTAATAACAAAAATCTTTTATTAGTGGTCTCAAACTTTTGACCGGTAGTGTAGGGGACTTCATTCATATATGTGTTGCCGCCCCCTTGCAACTATTTCCTTTTATGTTATATATCTAATTTTAACTTAACCAATAATATTAGAAACAATTTTATTTTTATTTTATCTACGTTATTATTCTTGTTATTTCGTAGCTTTTTATTTTGGACCTAAAAATATCCTAATAATAATATAATATAATATAAATAAGAAATACAATTGCATGAGTCGTGAGTGCAATTCTATAAAATCATAATATGACCTGTTCTTCCACTATTGATCGGTATGATAAGAATTCTGGGACCAAAAGTAAGTCTAAACATTCGAATAATACATTTAGTTTCAAACAAGACTCGAATAAAACAGGATCACGCATTTAGAACTACGTCAAATTAAGCATATGCCATGACCTTGGAGAATCGGGTTATGCCAAGGTGCTTAACATGTCACATGTGATCCAGTACGCGATCGGAACAATTTGCCAATAATCCTACCCCGAGGTAAATAACTGCCAGGACGCTCAACAGAAATGGATGTTATTAAAGATGAGTGATTTCTTTTTTCTTACAGTATTGTACATATAGATATCTTATAACATAATAAATGCGCCCAACAAGCCTCAGCGGTTTTACTTATTTTCTTCGTGAGTCTTATTCCTTTATCTTCTATATAACATATAATGATGTCATGTAACAAGAAACTGTTAAATATAGTACTTACGTGATGACGATTTCTAACTGTATCTATTGTTTAATTGTAAACAGTACATCAAAATCGATAAGCCTTTCAATAAATAGTCTTTCAATAAAGAATGGAATTCCTCTGGGATGATGGAACGGAATCCCCAGACCCATATTATTTCTGCTGTAGGTAAACAATACAAGTTAGTTATATACTCATATAACTAACGGTGAACTGATAGCATTTGCAGGCAATACTGCATTAATTTGTTCCACTGATTCGTGGGAACAAGTTTTAAATTTGTCTCAAAATAGATTCAATTAAGTTTCTAACATAATCAATGTCCCCGACTAAAATAATTCGGTGTAAATTTGGATAAAAATTTAAACTTTACTCCGCACAATGATTTTTTAGTGAGAAAAATTGATATTTTTTTCTATATATTCTAGCTTTTAAGACATGTCATTAATCCATATCGGTATCTAAATTAAAAACGGCTTACGTTCTGTATCAGTCTTTATTAAAATTTAGTGTCTTTTCGTTATCACAGGCACTATATACATACATATATATAAAAATGATTCAATCAGCTATTCCTTCGGTTTCTTTTCACCATTTAAACTTCCACTTCATTTAAAATGTACATGCGTAACATTTACCCTTTTGCTTAGTAAAAACATTTCTCTGTTTTTTTCTTGACAATTGGTCACCACTTCATGTTTACTCTAAATATAAATTTTGTAACTATGCCACCACAACGATGCCTAGATCTTGCAACTTAAGTGCTAGCACTAGAAAAGTCTTATTTTCAACCACTAACCCGCCCTCCCTTCGTTCAGAAAACCTATACCTTACGATTAGAAATAGCACCCGTGTAAAGGTCTGAGGTAAAGACGCAGTTAAAGACTGTTTAATATTTACAGTACAGTATATTTGTACAACACAATGCACAAAACAACAGGAAAAAACAGAAAACTTGGGAAAATGTAGGAGCGCGCTCGCACGGTAGTCGCATTCGAAAACGGACTAGCAATTATACCCGCCTATTTTGAATTTTAAATTTGACTTTTTACCGTGCGCGCGCGCCGCTATTAGTGTTGCCATCGTGATACTATAAATGTGTTAATATTAGTGTTTTGCGTCATCTACAACCCGTATTGTATTAGAAATGGCTTTATATATTCTGTGAATTAGAAACATATTTATTATAATAGCTACAGCCAGGCAATCAAAACTTTATTTACTGCCCTCTTAATAGAATGACTATATTACCCTCCCTTTATTTCGTATCCCGCGGGAACAGTCATTTCACAGGATAAATAGCATTCTACATTATGACTCACAAGATGAGCTAGTAAATTGCCAAATTATTTAAATCTGTTCATTGCTTTTAGTATGATACATGCACACACAAACAGGCGGTCAGAGAGACAAAAACACCGAAAAAATATATTTTGATCTGTATTTCAAAAGATATTCTAAATACAATTTCGACCACGTAACTGGCTGTTTCCGTGAAGAGAGAATTAAAAGCACTTCTAATGCACATTGTGTTAAGAGCGGAGTTCTACAAGTATTTCAATAAATAAAATTATTCTAATTCATACAATTAGGAAAACTGTTCTCTTAAACAATAGAACGTGGAAAACTTGAAATTGAATAAAAATTTATTTTATACTTTTTCATAATTTCTTAAAGTCAGTCGCAAGTTTTCTGAAATAAAAAGAGGCCGAGTTACTACGAGTAGTAGACAAAAATAACTGCGCGTATCAGCGTATATACAATCAGCGTATCAACGTGTATCCAAGGACTAAAACTTCTTAAAGTTATTATCTCCTATTTATAATAATAAACAGCGAGTTAAAATGTCAGTAAATTTTACTCTACTCTCGCTCTCTCTCTCTCCCGAAATATGAGACTTACGATAAAGAACTTCATTTCAATGTATCCTCTCCTCGCCTTTGCCCTAAATTACTAATACTACTAATACAAACTCATTCAAACATACTGTTATATATTTATTTGTATATATACTTATTTTGTATCTATGGCCTGGCAACCTGTAAGGCCTGATATAAAAAAATGGTATATAAACGTCATTGTGTAAACAACAACCTCGTCAATTATTTGTATATTTCTAATATTTCCCTAATAGAAATACATCTAATAGAAATAAGAAATCACATACTTAACATAATGGCAATAAATGACGACTCCTTAACCTAGTTACTTGGTGGACCTGTCTGTCGAGCGAGGGATCCCGGGTTGGAATCTCGGGCAGAGCAGATATTTATGTGACGGATAATTGTTGATGTTGGTGACGGCATGCGTTCATGTCACGCGCATCGCAGGTTATCCTTGTGCAGAACTGCGTGTGTGGACGTTTTTTCTTTTTGTTATTCTTTATTTATTCCATAACGTCTATAAAAATTCACTTCTATATTGATTTAAATTAATGTATTATGAATCGGAAAATATAAATTATCGTAAATACCCGACTGTATAATAATGTACAATGTCTAATAATTGTAACGAAGTTAGAAGGGTTCAAACAGCAAATGGTGTTTTTGTACCCTTATGACATAGGAGCAGCAGTCATAACCGTGTATAATTATAGAAATAAAAAACAACAAAAATCCAACCTTTATGAAAATATAACACATCGTAAACAAATTTAGTAAATTAAATATTCCAAGTCGCCTGGAATTACCTTTTAACTAGCGGCATGGCCAACGAAAAATTATTAATTTAGCCTTTTAAAATAAAATATATACAATAAAACCTTTTTAAAGAATTTAAACAATTTCCAAAAAGAAAAACAAAATCGTAATTAAATATTAAAATAAATTTAAGCAAAATATAATTTTGCCCAACTTTTCAGATGTAGAATACAAATTAGATTCGCTGTTTCTATGCTGCTTGTCAAAAATTACAGAACAAGGATATTTGAACTGAAACTTTACACATAATTTGATACAATATACGATACAACGACGAGCATTTAACGAGGCTGTTATGGTGACTAAAATATGGTCAGCAAAACCAATATGAAAGAAAGGAAATGAACCTGATAAGTTGTTGATAGCTACTGCCCAGTCCGTTTGTTACACTTCGTCAATCTCGGGCCGGATTACGAGCTATCGAATTTGCGTGCAAATAAAATCGCCGGCCACATTTACCCCGGGACTGAGTACTCCCAAGATGACGTAAACTAAGGAAGACATAAAATGCGAACTCACCCAAGTCATTTCGAACGGAAATTTTGTGTGCCTTCATTCACATTTAGAGAAAACTGGTTTTCCGATGTGGTTGAGTCTGTTTATGCACGATTTTAATAGAAAAATTAAATTATACATTCTAGATGAATCTTAAAAAATTGAATGAGCTACAGTATCAAAATTATTGACATCGCAACAATATACAGGTATACATCGCATTTCAAGGACACCATTCAGGGTTCTCACCGGGGTCATATGTTACCCTAGCGTCCAACAATGGGTAATGACCGTGGCACTCGATATGGGTTATGACTGTGAGATTTAATACTTGGTTGTCTTATTTAGCAGTTTTGATATATAAAAAATATTCTTTAAATTACTTGTAAAATAATGAAATGCACTTATGTATATTCCTCGAATATTGCAATTTAAAGCCTAAAGTAGTAAAAAATCTATAGTACAAATATCTATGTACTTAGTTCTGAATTCACTAAATGATCTTACTAGATTTGTCATGCCATCTACTGTCTATCAACACGAAATATACTAAGGATACCGTTCCTACAATATAAATATTTTTTCCATATTATGTTGGTGTAAATATTATAATAAAATTTCAGGTGTTTTCTTCTATTAATAATGAACTAAAAATTACTAAATTAAGAACCTGAAAGTTTGTAAAGAAATAAGCTAACAAAACGCACTTAGATACTCAAGTTGATCAAAATTTTCGTAACAACTAAACTGAATGGAGTAGTTCCTTTTTCTTTTATAGTTGCAATATATGATAAAATAACCAATTTTATACCACGGCCACCGTTTCATATTATACAGTATACATCAATTGTAATAACACTACATTCTGTTCACCATATTTTTCAGTCAGTGCCTGATTCTACACGGAAAGATTTTATAAGGCATAAACCGTGAGATAGCGGTAGTAAAAGATGGAACTGAGGCAATATGCCAGCTCCCTATTGTCGGCTTTGTTCTAAACTCGCCTGGGAGGGACAATGTCTATAGAGCCCTACACAATTACACTGAGATCCTTCACGGCAACTCTCTTTGTTTCAATGTTTAACTAGAACTATTGCTATTGGTATCGTACCTATTTGCAATTTTAATCTTCTCCGAAGATGGGTATCGACCAATGATTATTATTTAAGTTTTTTAACATTTATTCTGCATAAAAATCACAACTGAAACATAATAACTTGTATAATATCACATATAACATTATACATATTAATACTTATACATAACATTATACATATTAGACTTTGACTAACCCTAACGCTTAAATAAAGCAGAAGTATATCCTAATATACCAATTGATTGTTTCCGTTGGGAACTGGATATATACGAGTATATCAAGATAATTTTTGGTTTTAAATATTTTTTTATTGAAAACATTAAAGCTCGTTTTAACCTAACCTAACAAAAGCAAAATAAAGAAAATCGACAACACGTGCTGCCGTCATAATCAGACATCTTCGCGAGCGGAGAATTGAGAAATTCGAGCAGAGTAACGTTTCCACAAGAATTCGCTATTTGAACAATAATTACAAACGGATCGTATAACAATCCCTAACAGAGATACACTAGTTTCCAGAATTATTAAAACACAAATGAGGCCTGTGATAGCCTCTGTGTGCGATATATAAATAACTTAAATTAACTCTTTCATTATTTTTCGTTTATAAAAAAACTGGGCGGAAATGGATGTACATCCGTAAATATGTAGCAGATAACTATATAACATCGAAACATATGATTGAATCATAATAATTTAATGGACTTTAAACTATGACCCATAATAAGAGTATAGACTGATAATAGATAATCTTTTCTTACAGTTTTTTTAATATTGGAAGATATGTCGTAAAATTTAAATGGCCAAACTTTGTTGAAAATAATATGTTATAAGTTTTTTATCAAAGACATTGTCAAACGACAACTACTTTATTTCATGAAACTTCGTAAAATCGTAGGAAATTTACGATGGGACCATGACACAAACTTTATACTCATAAGATATAATGTAATATCTACCTATTGTAGTATAAATAATTATATTATTTCAAATATAATGATCATATAATTTTTTGTGGACAGAAAAAATTTACAAAAATTAGTAATTTGAAAGATATAAATAATAGTCTAAGTAAAAATTCACGATATTTATTTAGCACATTGAAGTTAGAGAGCCTGTTTACACCAAGAAACTTGAGGATTACCTGTTCTCCATAAAGTTCTCTAAAATGTGTGAGGTGATTCAAGCTGCACCTGTCTAGAGTACTATACTGGCTACGGTCTTAATCCCCCTTATTCTAAGAAGAGAGGACTCCTGACTTAATAGAAACTATGTAAGCCGAATCAACAATGTGGAAAGTTCAATTAAGGATTTATGTATAACTAGCACGTCTCTCTCTTTTTTGTTAATGTTTTATACATATTATTATTGTATATACTTGTATGTATATTGACTATTAATTACTCAAATAAATATAAAAATTGTTTTAAGCCAAGAAAGAGCGTTCAGCTAACATAATTAACTTCTTCTAATGCACGACCTGTACGGAACTTAGTTTTTTTTTAATGGTAATAGCCGACAAACGAGCAGAAGAGCCATCTGATGTTAAGTGGTCACCGTCGCCCATGGACATCAGCAAAACCAATGGTATCACTGATGCGTTGTCGGCCAGGAAATTAGAAGAAGGTAAAAAAGAAAAAAAGAACTGGCTCTCAAGCCCCCAGCAGGAACACGACGAGTCGTTTGGCGGCTGACTCAAGCAGGAGGGTGGTAGCTAGCCAGGCAGGCTTCACGGAAAGATAATAATACCAGTAATAATATTAATGACTTAATAATAATACTGATAATATAATCCTTACGTGACGCCCTACCACCAAGCAGGCTGGCTCCTGTCGCCTCTTGCGACACCCTATTCTGCCAGCATGGTATTGGGGGGAGTATTCCAGGTCGCCCCAATACGACGGGATTACTTAGTTATACAATCACGTCTTGCGCCCACATAGGTACCATAAAGATGATATATTTAAGAGATATTTAAACTTTAACTTTGAACTTTGAAAGAAAAATGTTTCTTAACGCAGTTTGTCGTAAATAAAAAAAATATTCGAGTATCTAAGAACCATGAATTTGCTAGACAGTTCAATGTAATGTAAGTACTTAATTTCATGGTGACTTGATAACTGCAGAAGCAGATTATTCGTTCGTTATACTCTTATACCACAAGTAAGATGCCGTAACTTTTTATGGCAAAACCAAATAGTGCCATCAGTTTCCCGAATGATCCTAAAGAAGTATCACTCTATTAAAGCCGAATAATATCGTCCCTCCCAATCCCAAATCCGTTTATCGCTACAGCGGTAAGACCCGCCGAAAAACGTTTCGGCCTGTTTAGATACACAGCACTCGATATTATTCTCCGCTTTAACAGTAAACTTGAGCAGGCAAAATTGGACAAATTCAAAACAAAATTTTGTTGCAGAAACAAAATTATAATACCTACGATTTCACGACTATCTTTGGCGGGCGGAGCGTATTATAGGATCTGAATTAATCGCTGGAATATTATATTGCAAGCTCGATTTCGGGAAATAGCTTTCAATGCAAATTTATTTAAAACAAACAAGGGAGACATATTTTGTGGCGCATTGCTTTCAAAGAACAACAAAAAATGGAAGACGACGTGAGACGACATTGAATGAAGACCAAACGTTGCTCGGAGGAAAAGTTAATTGAAAAATTATATGTAATAGTTAAATAGACTAATATTCTCAGTTTTCTCCATTTACTTCGTTCTATGACTTCCTCCATCTTTTTCTATAACTTAGAAATGTGCAATATAACGAATAATTAAGATGAAAGGGGAAGTCCTGACAGCGAATAGTTCAGGAAGAGCGAATCCCCCGAATAATTTTAAGTAAAGTATTAATATTATCAAAATTCATTGATTATTAAATTTACATTAACAAATTTTATTAATACTGAATCATTATTTAATTTTGTATACCTAACAATTTTGTTCCCATAGTCCGTCAAAGTCAAAGATTAAGGTGTCCGCTTTGCACGGACTTTTCCTACACTTTTTCGCAAACGACAAGGTTTCCCCTTTTCGGCAACATTCAATATTAGTTACCTAGTTATAGTTTTCTGAAGTTATTACATCACTAGTTATTTAGAAGTAAGAAATTTTTTTTTCTAAACTTTTACACACTCACACCCCCGCACTAGGATTCCCTGTGTTGCGGGTGGCATGGACATACACAATTATCACATATTGATTTATTTACATGTGTCGCCACATATGGTGCGCAGTATGAAATATTGAAATTACCAGTGTGTTTCTCTGCCAATTGTTCTCCTCCTCAAGGAATCAAGTCCAAGTTGTCCTGCTTAAGTTGGTCATTCATGGCGTTCGGTTCCAAAGCGATATATGTCATGTAGATAAAACGTGATTTCTTGAGCTCACATCCACAGGAGACAACCAACAGAAATATAAAGGTTACTTCATATTTAAAATAGCAGCTCTATATATATATATATATATATATATATATGTATTTATATGTTTCTTATAATTGGATGAAGGATAATAAAGGGGCCGAATTTTTCCTAAAACACAACGTAGACTATCCGATAATTGTAATGTGGACATCGGGCTTATTTGTAAAATGTTTTGACATATCTGACATTTCACAGAAACATTACATAAGCTTGCGAGATAATTTTTGCCTTGGCAAGTTGCTAGGCGTGCATGGAAATATTAGATGGTAAATCTGTATACCGAGGTTAGATTTGTAAAAGTGCTAATGATTACTACTATCATTGCTATGCCGATAAGAATATTATATCATTAAAAGCATTCTAGTATCTACACAGAACAAAACCATTGGAAACTGAGAGAACTAGCTAGAGAAAATAAAATCACGACATGATACGTGACGTTAACAATACAGAACAGCATTTATCTAAAACGAAATCATGGATATGTTCACCTGGAAAACAACAAACACGAATTGACAAATATTTTTAGTAGAAATAATTACTCGTACATGACAACCTAATATATAAGCTTCAATTTAGATTCAAGTGTTGTCTGAACCCACGCTCGTAATATTCTAATTATAAAACTGCGGGCCGAACTTATATCTATACGTATATTAAAATTTTTACTGATCGCTTTCTGTACATGAAGGATATATGAGAAAAACTATTATTAGAGACCTTTATGAACACGATAAAACCCAAAACAATAGTTGTTACATTTTGTATCTGTTTGCGCGTGCTAATCTCAGAAACGGCTTGACCGATTTCGCTTTGGTTTTCACTAATGTATTACAGTGAGCATCACTTAATATTTAAAGTCTTTTAAAGGTTTTATTTCAATCCATCCATAAAAAAACTTATCAATTAATATAGTTCTAATTCACAGAACGAGAAAATCCCGGTCCTAAAACAATGCAGATATACTATTTCTAAGCGTAAGTCGTTGTTTTTCTGAAACGAGGTGAGGACGGTTTACTAGTCAATATAATATATGTATAATAATAGTCAAGATATCAAATTAATTTTGAAAATTTTAATGTAAATCTTGTTATGGATATAGACGTAAAAACATGACTTTTTGTTTGCCTGTCCGCCTGTCACCTGTCACATGATAACCGCTAAAAAGACGTAGATAATACTTACTATTTAGCATATGTGGAAATTACGATTACATACCTATCATATCATGAATAGGATTTTAATTGGTATTGTGGACTTTAAATTCCACCTTTAATTCTGGTATTAATTCCAGTCTTAGTATACTCGTAAATAAATACACGGTACGGTGTAGCATTCACAAGCGCAGCGAAGGTGGCTTAGTACTTAGTAGTACTTACGATAAAAAAAATATTAACAGAAAATCTGTACATAAAATATATATTGTTTTTGAATTTTATGTAGTTGGGTATTTTTCAATATTTTGTACATACATAGAGGTCAAAATACATAATTTTTGGAATTTTGTATATTTTTTGTTTTATTCAAAGTTCTGTAACCACGTAACAAATTAAAATGATACTTCACTCATTTTTATAAATTTTAATATAGCTAAATATAAAGGATAAGGATGTTTTTTTTATTATTATTTACAAGCGCGTGTAGGAGCGAAGTTTAAACCACCAGCCTATCACTGTTTTACTTTTAATAAAATATTAACTGTATTACCTCACTGAAAATCAAATCGTCACAGGCGCAAGGACACCAACTGTATAGTATAGTCGTGCAAATAAATCCGCAGTATACGAGGCGTGGCGACAGGGAAGCTAACTGCGAGCGTAAACTGAGGAAGTACGGCCAGCGCTTCCGAGCCACCCTCCCCGCCGAGCTCGGATTTGCGTACAAATAGAACAACCACTTTATCGGCCAGAACATAAAATGCTAGCTCCATCGACTCTATAAAAATAGTTGAAAGCCCACGTTTTGGACGGGAAAATAAATAGGTGCTTTTGTTTTCGAACGAAACAGGAAATGAAAATGTATTCTATCTACCACTTTCGTATTTGCTGTACAATGGCAATTAAACATAATCTTTATTCTATTTTTTATATTCGTAGTACTGTAATGAAAGTGTTGATTAAAAAAAAAGATATTGTTTAAATAATTCAAGTACAATCTATTCTATTCGATTAAAAATATAAGGTGCTCGTATCTGCAATAGGCTCGTTTATAGATCGTTTTATAATAAAATAACCTCAGAAACCGATTTTAATCATATCACATCCTGTAGTATAAATGAAAAATAGGGTTTTATGATTTAAACTAATAAAAGTTTTATTGTAGACCTAAATAAAGTCCCTTTTCTGCTCTAATGTTGGGCAATTGTGGATCCAATGCCACGCGTAGTATAAATGAAATGTTTAAAAAACATGAATGAATGATTGGTTAATGACTGCTGACTATCTCACCGATTTTGTTCCTTTAAAAACAATATTGCTTGACAGAACAATTTCAGAACAAAGTTTTTAGTAGTAAGGAAAAGTACATTTTGATTGATTGACGAACCAAGAAAAAACTAATTAAACTTAGTCACTCACACCTACGACTTAAGGTTCTTTACTTCATAATTTGTCATCACTCCTCCTGGTGTTCATAGGTGTATTACGTAGTAATTCTCTCTGATCTGTAATATTTACTAAACTTATGTTTTTCTTTTTAATACTTGAGGTTAGGTATGATATAATCATTTTTCAATTGCTTTTCACTTAGAGATGACAACGGTTGCCAATCAACTTTAAATCTTTAAAGATTCTAAATGTCCATTAGAAAGAATAAATTAATGGTAAAACTAAACAAAATATTTTAAAGCCATATTCAATTAGAGCGCACTTGATAACTTGACATAGTTCGTTTACTTTCTTTTTATTCTTTTGTCTCAGTTTGGCGTCTAGTTGTAGCCATATCGACTTCTGATTACAATCATGTCTTTAGTAATGATCACATAATTAAAACACATGGACGGTCTGAATCACTGAAATGAAATAGACGTTTCGGCTGTAAAGCACTACGTACCAACAAGCATACACGTATATATAAATACACTAGCGGCCCGCCCCGGCTTTGCACGGGTGTACTTTTATTTTTAAACATTTTGAGATATATTTATAATTTTATCTTTATAAAGGACATAGGTACATATTTTTTTCTTTATAACATATACATATGGTGTGAAAATAGTCAAAATATTCAATATTGCATATATCCACTGCGTAAGGAGCCAACCGCGCGACTACACCTATTTCATAGATGTGCCCGCCCCGCACTTCGTGCCTCCTCCCTCTTCGCCTTTTCCGCCGGCCTACGCTACGGCTTCTTTGCGTGAGGCCACACTGCATAGATGACAGTATACTAACGTACCAATGCCACACTGGTCAATGCGCGGCGGCGGCGGCGGTGTTTATTTTTCTGAATTTGTAAAATCTTCTGAACGGAATATCCGATTTGAGTAGTTCAAAAAGTTATCTATAGGTATTGAAACAGTTTTGAATATGAAATGATTTATTTGGATAAGAATTCATACGAAGGTATGGTTATCATGGTCTAATTTTGGTCAGCTTTTAAAATATAAAAAGTGGTTATAGTGACATAACTATAACAGTTGGATATATAGTATCTCGAAGTTATTTATAGATATTGATATGTTCTATAATATTGTAGAACATTTTTTTGTTCTATCATCAATAGTTTCCGCAGCATATGCGATGAAAGAAAATTTAAAGCAAATTTTTTTACACCTTATTTCATGTTACTGAAGGTTTAAAAGGATCCCTTATTTTTTCTAGTAATAAATATAGCCCATGTTACTCAGAGACAATGTAGCATTCTAATGGTGAAAGAATTTTTAAAATCGGTTAAGCAGTTTTTGAGTTTATTCGTTACAAACACAAAAATACAAAGGTTCCCTCTTTATAATATTAGTATAGATATAGATAAAGCACAGTCTCCACCTGCCTACCCTACGTCAAATTTTAGAAATCTTTTGACCGTCTTTTTCATTTTTATCCGTTTTTCATATTTATCCGTAATAAATATTGTTTACGATCTCAATTTTCAATTCCTATCCAGGCACTGCTTAGTCTCCGAATAAATCCGAAAATCCTGTTCCTGTTATTGATTTATTGTATTTTGTTATTGATTCAATATAAATTGATTTATTATAAGAAAGATGATCATATGTTTCATAGATCTCACGGAGGATGTCCGATAAATTGGACAATGGAAATCAAATTTAACTTTTTTTTGCTTAGTGCAGACAGATAAAATAGATGTCTCTAAAAAAATTATACCTACCTATAAGTACTATAAATTAAAAAAAAATGGTAAATTAATACATTCCAAGTCAATACATACGCGAGTGCGGAGTACTGTGGACGCCCTCTGCCCGACCTAGGGGCCATAGGACATTAGTAGTAGTAATACATTCCAAGTACAAACGACAAAATATTTATGTACCTTAACATCATTAAAAAAGAATGCATTAATTATTTTAAGACGTTTGTATTTCATGGCTTTCACCCGAATTGGAAAAAATATATACAGGCAACCACGTTTTCTAATTTTTTAACTCAATGTTCCTCTGAAAAAATATTTTACCATTCTAAGAGCTTTTCTAAGCAGTCAACTTTTCAATACGAGTCGAATTGGCTTCTACATATCGATAGTGACATAGCATCCTTGTTGATCCAAACATACTAGTTTCTATATATATTCTATAAAGAACCTGCCAGGAGCACTCGCCAGCATAATGTAGGTGTAAACTGTGATTGCCCTTGATGTTAATACATGAGACCTTATAATCATGAATGTGCTAGTGAATGGTCCTGTCAGACTAAGTTGGCATTGTGTATGTCTAGAAATTACAGGATATAATTTCCCCATTCTTTTCGACCATTGGACAATCTGACGAACGACGAAAATCTACTCTTTCGTTGTAAACATTCCTCCCAAAGGCGCAGCGTGGGAATGACACTTAATTATCTTCGCTTCATCATTTATAACTCGTCCCTCGATGGACTTCACTTGAAATTTGCTGGCGTCGAAGATCTCGTCTAGTATAATACTAGGTTTTCAAGGCAAGAGTGAATACAGTGAATAAACACTTACTATGATCGTGCCTACTACGATATGATATTTTATCAGACAGTAATAAGCAGAAAAATCGACAGATATCATCAGTATCAAAGCTAGAAAATTTGCGCAGATCTCACACGATTTTGAATACACGGAGAAGTGCTATTATGTCTACAGTGTGGTAATTGTGTGATTTCAGAAATGATCACAGACGCTATTCTATTTATCATAGTTTAATTATTACAATAATTACCATAGATTTAATGATTACACCATCACGCTGGCTTTTCTGGCATGTAATGTGCGAGGTGTTTAATTTCAAAATGATGTTTAACACAATTTCACATTCACAATGCGACTAATGATGCGAATGCGGTCCATTGATATCCTCGACTGTATATGGCCAGTAATACATTTTTACCGTCATTAAAAGAGTCGTTTTGGAGTATGACGATTTGGACTTATAAGGTTTGGTTCTGTAAAAGTATCCAAAAATATTTTGTTTGTTGTAAAAATTTAACAACAATTTAATTTCGTATATTGCATACTGAGGCTTCAATTGAATTGAATTTTAGAGATAAGGGGGGACCGACTAGTTTTTGAACACTTTCTTAATGTCTTTTAAACTAAGCATTTTAAATTTCTTAACATGCTCTTTAATTTACGCCACATAATGCACTTCAATAATTTTTCCCCTGATTAACCTGCAAAAGATAACCGACAAAATTACATGTCGTAGGTATACCAAATTTCAACTTTTTCATACTAGAAAGAAAATTGTGTATGACAGACGAGTGCATGAATCGACAGACAGATCATTTTTTTTTGTAAGTTTGTCCCCAGACGAACTACCAGTAGTTGTCGCTTGGACATTAGTAACACCAAAGGCATTACTGATGCGTTGCTGGCCAAGAAAAAAGAAGAAAGAATGAAAGTCCTCAAGCCCTCAGCCGAAATACGACGACTCGTTTGGCAGCTGACCCATCAAGATTGTTTTTTAACAACCGATGAACTACATAACGGTTAGTTCAAGTCGTTATAAATAAAATTAAAATATTTTCGGTTAAGTATGATAATTTACAAAACAAATAAAACAATATTGTCAACGTATCTAACTATTTATGCCAGTCACCGCAAAGTTCTATGTTCTTCGTATAGCTCATCTCCGATTAAAGATTTAATTCTAAGATATTGCATGATCGTAATATTTTAACGATGGCCCGAGCCCGCTACGAGTTCTTTGTTTTACTGCCTTTATTTTATTATTTATCGAAACATTTCGTATAAAAATACGAGTAGGTACCTACTTACCATTACCTTCGATTTACGAGATATGTGATCGTAAGCTTTGTTATAACATTTTAAACGATTAGGTATTATCTTACTTGGTAAGAACACATTAAAAAAACACGATATGATATATCATATTACTTATACCCGGAGGTTTATGTACTCATACCAAAACTGGGTACGAAAGTGAATTTATAAATTACTGAAAATATTTAAAAATAACATTTCTTACAGTTGACGTTTAAAAAATAATCAATCATGATTTTAATACTGCGCCGCTGCAAAGCAAAAGCACTGCAAAAAGCAGTACGTATTATTAATTAACGAACAAACAATCGTGAAGCCAAAACAATAATCTTATTAAAATTAATACGATACAATTCCTCGATACCCATGATGCCCGAATACGATACATTTGTAACTATTTCGCGTAAACATCTTTCGCAAGTATAAAGTAAAAATTGAACAATTAATATATTTTCCACATGATCGATTAGAAATTCAAAGCTTGTTTCAACTGTATTCTGTAACTAAATACTGCGAGATAAATAGCTTCAATAATTTCATTTATATCATAAATTTACGAATTTGTAATTTCTTTAACTAGGAATCGGATTCATAGTAGAACGATTTAACTAATGCTCAACAAAATGCTGTCTTATATTTATTGAATTGAAATGACACGTAATGTTACGGAACAGTTTAAGAAACGTGCAAAACAATGCATATTAAAATTGCTGAGTAAAATTTTAAGAAGATTATAAATATAACTGAATCAGCTTCTACGCCTCACGTAATCGTTCAAGTGTTAGTTGTGTGTCGTGAAACAGTAAAAATGAACGAAAATGGAATTGTACAGTTATTGTTGTTACATTCTCATTAACTGCATTCTGTTTTTTCCTTGTAAGTACGTACAGTTTATACGTGTTATTAAATTAGGAATTTAAAACCAAATTAGTAGATGGTTAAAATAAATTATGTATATAATTATACATTTCATAAAATAAACTTAGTTTATTATATATTATAAGAAACGATTTTGTCCGCGGATCGTTGTAAAGTCGATTAATACTAAGTAATTCAATCCCAATAGATTTCAGCAAAGTACTGCTTGATAAGTACCATTAGGTACAATTAATTTAAATCAGAATATTATATCAAAGATACACACCTCTTCTACTTAGTTTGTTAATTCGTACTTAATTATTATGGTACTAACATTATGGCAAGTAAATATTTTAACAAAAAAAAATACCAACTTCAATTTAACGAAGGTGAATTTCATGATATGATTGCCTATTTTTTACCTGTATTGTATGTATTATCACTTCAAATTTAAGTGGGACCAAACGGAAATTATACCCTCTCAAAAAACAAAAGCAATTGTCCAAATCGATTAATAAATGACGGAATTCTGAAGTAGGTAGTAAGTAGTACAAGAAAAAGAATCCTCCTGTTTTGAGGTCTGTTAATAACCTTTGTTTCCTTAAACACGACCACTTATTTCTGTTAACTCGAATTAAATTGAAGTATATAATAAACAGAAATTTAAATATTATTTTTTTGTAAAATGGTTCTCATTCTGTGAAAAACATTTGAAACCAATAACGTACTCGTACATCGATATGCCCCTAAATTACCGAACTTTTTTTTTACATAAAATAAGTTAATGCATGACCACAATCCCACCTGGTGGTAAGTGGTGATGAAGTCTACGATGGTGAACGCACTAACTTGTAATAGCCTATTCACTCTCCTCTTGCAACTTGCAACTCATCAAGTAATTAATTTCACTACATAGTCTAAAACAAAGTCTGTCTTAACGTAATAATCTTAAAAATTACAGCCAGTATGAAAATGCTCATGTACCAATCAAGTGCAGATTCCTAAAAAAGGTTTGAATGTATGAGATAAATATGGAAAAATGATATAATATAGTAGAAAAAAAAAATTCGTGGACTTACTACTTGTAAACGTTACAATCTTACTTTGATATTTTGATAAATATATTTTGGTCAAAATGCAATGCTTTATTTTGTTTTTCAGCGTTTCCGTGTAAACCGGTACGTTTAAATGACCTAATAGCTGCAGAGGAGCAAAGTGCATCTTTACAGAAGCCTGAGTTAAAAGTATCAGGTAAGGAACCCTTAATTTCATCCGACATGCTAACTTCGGTTTGCAGATTATATTTAGATACCTGTACCTAATGTCTAGTATTCTAAGATCTATACTAATAATAAAAGTAACGGGGCCGAAACGTACCTTGAATATTTTTTTGGAAATTTTAAAGTTGATAAACTGTGTTATCGATATAGAGGCCTACACATATAATTTTATTTCTTATTTTTTGTCTGTAATCTTTCTATACAGTACCTATAACACTCTCCGCAATCCCCGCAACAGAATCGATAGATTCTTGGCATATTTGGAACTCATAATATAAATACTAATTTAAGATACTTTTCATATTCTTCAAAGCAATGTGGAAGTAAAGAAGGCGGGTTACTCCCAGGTACAAGTCTAGAGCCGTTCCGCTTCGTGCCCCACGGAGCAGCAGATAGCAGCAGTAGGCTAGTAGAAGCTCAGGCCTCCATAATTACCTAGGAAAGAACCTAGTTATGCGCTGCAGTAGGCCGTTAATAGGCTAAAGCCAATAAGCCAAGGTCTGTCGACGCTGTGCTTGTGACATACATTTAAATAGAAATGTGAGTTATGTTTGCTAATCCAAGCTAACTCCAACTCTTCTCAATGTATCATTCATCACTCATAAATCTCTTCGGGTACTTTAAGAAGAATCAAATTATGGAAGCATAATTACACTTAATGTCAACCTAGTTAAATTTATTAATCTACAAAAATAATTTTCCTTTCAGAAACTAAAACCGATGCTAGAGAATTGCCAAGAAACTACAAAATATTGACACTAACAAAACACATGACATCGGGTGACTGTTGTTTTTTATTCTTTTTTTATATACATACGTACATATATACGTACGTTCAGCGTTCCTTTATGGGGCTTGGAGTTCGTTTTTACAATAAGATTCCTAAGTAGATACGCGAGTTGCCCATTGGAACTTTTAAACGTCGCATTAAAACACAACTTATAGGCAAGGGATATTATAGTATAGATGAATACATTAATGACAAGGATGCCTCGAAATAATAGTGTCGAAACCGGTTCCGCACAGGTTTAAACTGAGGATGTGCTGAGGAGTTTATTTCGCCGTTTCTTCTCCTCATTGTTAAAGCACCTTTTTGAAACGGACGTAGAAGCAAAAAAAATTACGTTCATAAGTGTATTTACTGAATACCTATATGATTAAACGATTTTGAATTTCAATATACCTACTTAAGAGCTTTAAGGTACTAAATCCATCGAGTAGCTTTTTAGCAATTGCAATCAATAATCGTAATTTGGAACTCAATCTTTATTTTTTCAGAAAACTTCATTAATTTCTCACATTTTCTATTTATGTATGTAGTCGATTAACGAACAGACAGCTCACTTAGTGGTAAGTAATCACAGACTCCCATAAACATCAATAACACAAGAGGCATCACCAATGCGGCCAAAAAACAGTGAATTTTGTTGTTGACTAATCCTATAAGTCGACAACCGAAATACATTAAAAACAGTTTTTAGGACTTTAGCAGGGTTATAACCAGATAGATAAATGTCGCATGGTAAAACCAAAACCATAGTCTGACGCCTCTTACAAAAACACGCTGTAAAAACAGGGTAAAATATCGTTACTATTTACAGGATCTATCAGCCAGTCAAACAAGAAAGCTTCTCCACTAAAGTATAGGAAAACATTTCAAATAAGAACACCATTAAGACCGAAAAAAATTAAGTATACTTATAAACCTCGAAGCAAACGCATATACACAGCAACAAAAAGAGAAATTGAGAATAATGAAACATTCAACAGAAACTACATTCCGCTTCTTAAGAGTCTTAGCGTGCTGTTTAATAATATACTTCGTACAGACTCAGGGGATGACGACGACGCAGTCGAATACTACGACAGACAGCAATACATTTCAAAAAGCAACGAATGCCCCTGTGATCGTAAATCAGATTATGGGTCAACACATCGAGAACAGACAAAAAAGGCAACTGCTGTCACCTCGTCTATCACCTCTACGGTCCCTAAAAAGGCTAAAATTATCGACCTTACCGAGACTTCCTCCACGTCGACCTATAATACTTTCAATGATAACATCAGCCCTCTCAGATGGAATAAGGACGTACCCGTATTATCTGCAAGAGATTCCATTAGCAGTTGGAGAAACAATAATGGATTCGGTGAGGGAAGCCTCTCCACATATAACCGAAACTTTGAGAGACTTGTCGCCGGGAATAATGGAAGTGATGAAAATAATAATTCCCGAAGAAAAACAACGGAACCCTATACAGAAAATTATAAACAATATACCGACTGTGGTACAAGATACAATGCAAGCTGCAATGGATCCTGTAGAAAAATCGGAAGAAATAGATATATTACCGCAAACTCAACAAATGATACACCTACCGTTGAAACAATCGCTGGGTCCAATGAAACCTTTAGGAATTCTAGAGGAGACGGCTATCAATTTAAAGGATTCGATAAACTCGAAACTACAAGAAACAAAACAGAGAGCCGAATACTTTTATCACAATCTAGTTCAAGATTACGAAGATTTCAATCCCAGGAAGAAACCACAGAAATTTTATGGCAAATGGAAAGCCCCAAAGAAAGCATTTTCGACGTCACCTACAATTTCACCAGGACTCAGCGGTTCTCTAACAGAGATGGCTCAGTGGCCCCGAAAAATCAAGAAATTCGTAGAGCAGATCAGAAATTAACATTAGACGATTTGGCTACAAGTTTGATAAATGCATCGAGATCGAATTTAACTAATGATGGAGATAAACAAAAGATTGTGGTAATTTATGACGGTTACAGCATTGCAAGAGATGTTAATGGTGAAAATAAATTAACTGAAAAAGCTTACAGAATTCATTCATAACGTTTTAAATAAAAAAATTCATTAGTTCTTTGTACAATAAATTTATTTAAAATTTTTTAGAAGTTTATATTATCTTCGTCCTTTTTTGCCTTTACTTTTTGCAGCAGCCTGACTTGACGTTTGTTGTTGTTGATCAGCGGGCCTATAAATAAATCAAATTAAAATAGGTTGTAACATTAAAATCTATACTAATATATGCTTTTCATCTGAGGAAATAATGAAGTATGGAAATTTTCCAAAATGAAGCAAAGGCAGCTAGTGACCTACCTTTAACCGGTAGGTTATAATTAAAATAACCTAAACCATACATGCTAAAGCAAAAGTTTAAAATTATAGTAAAATCGAAACTGTTACACAAATGTAATTATGTAAAATAATAACATGGGTTTATGTTCAAATACATTTTTTAAACTAATATACAAACAGTAAAACTATAACAGGGCTGAATCCATACATTATACGTTTTTTAAAAATTTTAATGTAGGTAGGCTTTGGTTAAAATAACCTAAACATATATTTTAAATTCAATGTGTCTTTCTATCTGTGTGTTCATGTAAGTATCATGAGGAACCCACAAACCAGATTTAAATTATACTTGGCATATCTGTAATTAATGGATCACTGTGTCCGATATTATAGTTCCCGACCAATGAATCTCTCCTTGCGAAATAAAAAATAATAGTACACACTTTCTGTTAAGAGAATAATAAATAAAGCTTTCACTCTTTTTTCTGCTGCTACTGCAATATATGAATATGTTTCTGATTAACATAACAAGGAATGAAATAGAGTAAACTTAAAAATAATTACAAATGGCCTAATAAAAATTCAAAACAATAATTTTGGATGCAGTTTGTAACTCCAGAGTATATTCTCTGAAGCAAAGCGACTGTGGGTTAGTAGTTTTATAATTTAAGTTATTAATTACCTATTCTGGCGATTTTTTAATTTAGGTATTGATTCACCAATAAACTTCATAACAGATTCTCTAGTTGGGAAGTCAGGGTTGACCACAGAGCCATCATCATTCTTTATTTGTACACGAATTCTCCCTCTATATAATATTTCCTGAAATAAAAATAAAATTCCTATTGATATTGATTTTATTACAATGGTGATTAAGTTAATTAATGATCATTAATGACTTATCCCTTTTTTATATTAAATTAAATTATCTTTGTAGTTTTCATCACAGTTAACTATAATAACCAATTTAAATTATTAGCAACAAGATACAGTGATTGCTGCACTATTTAATACTAGATGTGTCATTAAAAATCAATAAGATGTATGTCCATACTAACCAGAGGAGGGAGGGTATCTTAGCATATTTTTATATTTAAGAACATATATATAACTGATTAACAAAAATATTTTAACCCCTACATCTTTTCTACAATTGTTTCAGTATATTGTTACGAAGCTTCTCGAAGTCGGCAGGCTTACGAAGTTTCTAGAAGGGTGGCCGACCGTTAAGGTGAAGCATACAATAGAGGCAAACAATAGAGGCAATAAAAGAGAAACCCAAGTAGTAATAAAAACTACCTGGGTCACTCCAGGCCAATCTGGCCCGTATGCCTCAGGCAAAAAGGGCGAGATTAGCATAGATGAGAGCCGAAATGGGATTGTTTACCTGACCCGCTATTGTTATGTCGATTTCCGGGAATTCCTGTTGTTGTTGTTTACTTCAACGAAGGGCGTGGGAGGATCTGGAAGCCTGGAAATCGATATAAATAGCGGGCAGGGTCAGCCACAAGGCATTCGATCTCCGGATACGAAGTGAAGAGTTCTCTCCCTACGAAGCGAATACCTGCGATCTACGAGTGTAACTGTGATCGTGAAGTGTGTGTGAAGAAAAATAAAGTCTCTGCGGAACGATTGTGGCATTTTTACGAGCCTACGGATCCTGACACGTAACAATATCATAAAAGTTTATCTATACTAATAATAAAATTCTAACTGATCGCTTTCTGTACATGATGTGATATATGACAAAAAACTTAATCTGGGCCTTTATTAACTCAATAGAACCCAAAACAATAGTTGTTAGAATTTTTGTCTGTCTGTCTGTGCATTTGTTTCCGCGAATGTCAGAAACGGCTTAACAGATTTCGTTCTGGTTTTCACTAAAGTATTGCAGTAAACGTCACTTAATACTTAAAGTCATTTTATTGCAATCCATCCATAAATAAAAAAGTTTTGGAATAATTTTAAATAATGTAAGGTGTGGTTTTCTTGAAGTTAAACGAGGGGAGTTTGCTAGTATTTAATATGAATAGAAAATTGTATGTTCATACAGTACATAAAATATTAGTATACATATTGTTACGTGTCAGGATCCGTAGGCTCGTAAAAATGCCACAATAGTTCCGCAGAGACTTTATTTTACTTCACACGCACTTCACAATCACAGTTACACTCGTAGATCGCAGTTATTCGCTTCGTAGAGGGAGAACTCTTCGCTTCGTATTCGAAAACTCGAATGCCCTGTAGGCGACCCTGCCCGCTATTTATACCGATTTCCGGGCTTCCAGATTTTTCCACGCCCTTCGTTGAAATGAAAGAAAACAACAATAATTCCCGGAAATCGACATAACAATAGCGGGTCAGGTAAACACCCTCATTTCGGCCCTCATGTACGCCAATCTCGCCCCTTTTGCCTAAGGCATACGGGCCAGATTGGCCTGAAGTGACCCAGGTAGTTTTTATTACTACCTGGGTTTCTCTTTTATTCCCTTCATTGTTTTTTTTACCGTAACGGTCGGCCACCCTTCTAGAAACTTCATAAACCTGCCGACTTCGAGAAGCTTCGTAACAATATGTATAAAACAATACAGACCATAGCACTATCTACAATATCAAACAAAACCTGTATTTAAAGTTGATTATACACAAAGTATACATATAATGTTGCTGTTATTGAGTTTTTTTTTATTGTTATTTGTTGTGTCCAGGGAGTCTTCATTAACCACTAAACTCTACTCCACATAGACAAAAAATATATTTTAGGTTTCTCAAACAGTAATATATAAGGTACTGGTAAATTTAATCTACAGATCAAAACAGATTACTACACAAAACATAACAATGTGCCATTTGTAACTGCTCAAGTATGTTTAAGACTAATTTTACCACAAATTACCTTACTGCGTTCCCGAGAGTACAATTTATTCTCAACACCAACACGTAAACCTGCAGAGAGCAATACATCTCTTATCTCTTGGTGAGTCGGATTCTCAACACACTGAGCTCTTGGTAATCTTCTGCCTTGTGCTAGAGTCTTCTTACTATTCAAGTAGGCTGGATAGATACAAATCCACCTGCAATTAATTATACAGAAAACATTTTTTACACCTTTTATATCAGCTTGTTGTGTATGTGCATGTGTGTATTCACTGGAACTTAAAAAATCATCAATTTGTTTCTATTACAATAACAGATATATACATATTTTGATTGGTATATAACAGAAAGTGCTTAGATATCTATTTATAAAATTCAAATTATTTCTTTAATTCCCAATGGTAGAAAGGCATGTTTTATAAATTATGATTAATATCATGTGAAAGTTGCAAAAAACCATACAATACAATTGATGCTTTAAGATCAATTATATTAATGGTCAACCTGACCAGAGATGTTATGGTTGCTGATACATTATATAGTATTAGTAGTAGTAGTAATTCTAGTTTGAAGCAAATTATACAAAGTTTCACCCACCAAGGTTTAATAGGGCTTCCCTAAATTACTGAAATGAATATAATGAATGAAAATTTGTCCAAATTCTATTTCTAAAACATGTATACATTATTCGCGAGCAATTAAATGAATACAATATTACTAAATCCTCATTACCTTACCTTTCTATATCACTATGATTCTTGTCTGGACTCCAAGAAGTAACCATGATTTATATGTCGTTCTCCCTAGTTTAATAAGAAATAATATACTATTAATAAAATAAAATTACGTGGCAATTAATCAGGTTTAATATATCTTCTGCTAAAGTGTTATTGCTGACGCTTGTCACTCCTTAATTCAATTGATAAAAATTATACAGAATATTGTGCCCTTTTTGTTCGTCTACTCCAAAACTAATTATAGAATTACTTCGTATATACCTTTCTAAACAAGTTCCTTTGACTGTAGTAAATAATACAAACACAAAGTATCCAATATCGTAATTACAAACTGCTGTAAAGGTAATCTCGTGAAAAAGTGACACTGACAGTTTATGTGATAGTGGAAATAATCTATGGCCAATTCAGTATTTATAATATGCAGCATTTTTAGCCGTATTGGGGCGGCTTAGTATACTCCTCCAATCCCATGCTGGCAGAACAGGGTGTCGTAAGAAGCGACAGAAGCCAGCCTGCTTGGTGGTAGGGTTTCGCGTAAGGATTATATCACCAATATTATTATTAAGTCATTAATATTATTACTGTTTTTATTATCTTTCCGTGAAGCCTGCCTGGCTAGCTACCACCCACCTGCTAGAGTAAGCCGCCAAACGACTCGTCGTGTTCCGGCTGGAAGCTTAAGAGCCAGTACCTTCTTTCTAACTTTCTTCTCATTTCCTGACCGACAACGCATCAGTGATACCTTTGGTCTTGCTGATGTCCAAGGCCGACGATGACCACTTACCATCAGGTGGCTCGTCTGCTCGTTTGTTTCATAAAAAAAATGCAGCAATAGTTATATTATATAACAACTTAAATTTTTGCAATACATAATATCAATGGCGTTCAAAATCAAAGCACATTAAAGATGATAATTGAAACTTCGCTTGTCCATATACAGGTTTTTTTTTTCAATTACTAAAGTGAATAGTCCGACTTTGATCATTCGTAAAAACATTTTATGAGCACTACACTATAGTAGTTGATTACATTTTCGTAGCAAGTCATTTTTATATTTTATTTCTACCACATTTAATTAACTGGTGGCAAACCACAGATTAATGTATAGTAATCTGTGGACAAATGTCATATTTTGTATCACTTTGAAACTAAAAGTATGTGTACGGTACTCACCACAGAGTACATTAGTATATACTGAAACGGTACTGAAGTATATTAAGTTTAGGTTATATTACAAATTAGTCACATTTTATTCTTGTAAAATATATGTATTTTGTTCACCATATGCGACAACAAGTATTGAATTAAAGTCATGACTTGTATTGCATTAAATGAAAAAATTATTGCCGTCACGAAAGGTCTTTATATTGACTGCTACGATCGTGAAAATCATAGAATTATTAACATTAACAGTAACGATTCACAAGACGATAAAGTTGCTGATATTGTGATTTCCTCAAATGGTAAATATTTGGCTGTAATTACAACCCTTTCGAAAAAGTTAATTGTTTATAGTTTGCCCACATTACAGGAAGAAATGGTTAGTGATCTTCCCAGAAGTGCTAGCAAAATCAGATTTACCGTGGACAATACAAAAATTCTTGTAGCAGATAAGACTGGAGATGGTTTGATATACAATATATCATCTGAAGAATCTGGTACCAAGATTTTGGGGCATTTAAGTCTGCTCCTTAATATTTTGCAAACTGAAGATGAGAAATATATTATTACTTCAGATAGAGATGAAAAGATAAGAGTAACCTGCTATCCTAATACATATGCAATTCATACATATTGCTTGGGTCATAAAGAATTTGTTAATCACATAGAATTACTACCTCACAATGTCAAATATTTGATGAGTACATCTGGAGATGGTACTATAAGATGTTGGGATTATGAGAAGGGTTTATTGTGTCATACTATAGATACTTATTTAGATGTACATGATGAAAGTCTAAATGAAGACTTTAAAAAGTATATGTATACAGAGGGTGTTGAAGTTAAGCGATTGCCTGTGATTAATTTTACAATAGAAAAATTAAATAACTCTTGTAGTATAATAGCTGTTTGTATATACCTAATAAAGAAAATATTTCTATACACTATTGACTCTAATAATGAAACAATCAATCACAAGTTAGTCAACACTTTGGATGTAAATTATCAACCAATAGCAATTAAATTACACAACTGTTTCTTGTTTGTGTATTTCAATAATTGTGAAATTTCAGAATATAACATAACAAGTAATAATCTTAAAATTACTGTTGATTTTGTGAGAAAAATAAATGTATTCAACAACATAGATGTAATGTCCAGTAAATTTAATATTGAAAATTCTATTAAAGTTCTCTATAAGAGAAAGTTTGATAATGTACAAGAATATCAAGAAAGAAAGAAGCAGAGGTTAGGGATTGTAGAATGAGGATATACAGTTGTTTCACCTATGTATAACATTTTTTAAATTAAATTATTTTTTACATTAAAAAAATACTGCTTTTTATTACATAACTAGCAAACTGCCCTCACTTCAATTCTGAAAAATTTTGTTTTACGCTAAGTAATATTACCTGCATTATTTTAAATTAATTTATAACTTTTTTATTTATGGACGAATCAAGATTAAACGAACTTTAAATATTAAGTGAAGGTTACTAAAATACATTGGTGAAAACCAAATCGAAATCGGTTAAGCTGTTTCTGAGATTAGTGCGCACAAACGTACACATAAAAATTCTAACAACTATTGTTTTGTATTATATTGCGTTAATATAGGCCCCTAATAGTGTATTTTCTTATATGTATATCGTTCATGTACAAAAAGCGATCAGCTAGGATTTTATTATAAGTATAGATATCTATTATAACATACATAGCATCATGCTTCGCGCAGTACATCACTTTAAAATGTATATCATCAACATAATTGCCCTACTGGAAGGCTCGAGTCTTCTTTCACATAAAAATATAAATGTAAAATGACCGTACTTAACCACTCTGACCATGTGCCAATTGGTAGATATTTAACCGTAACTCTCAGAACAGCTGACGCGGTTTTTCTTCACTGAAGCAAATAATTAATAAGTAATTTCACAATTACACAGAACTTAAAAATTAAAGATGCATGCTGAATTCAAACTTATGTACTATATGCAAAAAAGTGAAGTTAATTCGTCATTTGCTAGCTTTTCAACTTACGTAAATTCCCACATTGTGGAATGTCAACTAACAGTAGCCCTCCAAATGATCATAGAGGATCTACCCCAGGAACTTTCTTGGCAGATTCAATCTCAGTAGGTTGGGCATGAAAAGGTGAGATACTACGGATTAAAAATGTAGTCAGTTCTCAGTGCGATTGGACATGGTACGCAATGCCAAGTGGTCCACAAACTTTTCTAAACATGCATTAGTTTTGAGGTGACGGAACAAATGCGTACCATGTCGGTTCCGCATAAGGGAGTGTAAGCAAATGTAGCACGTATACGCCTTTATTTTAACACTCAGCTGATATGACAAAATTGTTCGAAACATCGCTTTTGTAATGAGTTGGCTATGCGCATCGATACTGCATCCTCGGTAGGTACGGAAGAGAGTACCTATACCTATATTCACAAACATAAAGGGGATAGAGGGCTCGCCATTACCTTGTGTAGTGATATCATTGTAATAGGTACATTGTAATAGGTGATCGCACGACATTGTAATAGGTGATCAAAATACCGATCTTCTAAATGTAGCAATTTTCATGGTATTGTCATGTAGGTCAACCTCTGTATTCGGAGCCTATTCACCATAATCTCAATAGTTCATACTCTCTGCTTGACTTGATAATTATATCCTCTTTAAGCCATGTAATTATCTCAGGGCCAGCTCAGTACACCTGGCTTCACGCACCGTCATCTCATTTATATATCATATAAAATTAGGCCACCAAAAATGAAGGCAGATGTGATTATGATGCCCTATTTCGCCAAAATTAATAGTAATGACTTGGTGGACGATTTTGCTAAGGTGATTAACAGTAGATGACATTGTACATGTCAACGGTATTGTAGCGAAGGTGTTGTACGATAAGGATACATCGCTTAGAGAAGTCAGAATAAAAAAAAACCACCAGTCCCTTGGAGATTACAAAGTGTTCTCATGGCAAAGTACCTATGCTAATGTAAATGCCATTTTTTTTTTATTTGTTTACCTATGTTCGTGTTACGCGGAAATCACTGAAGACCATGAAGATACCTACTTGGCATATTACTACCTACATATATTACGTACTTAACGAATGAATTAATATAATAAACTACTTAAAGTAAGCATCAAATTCACTGAATGCCTTATAAAATGAATACCAATTATTTTGAGCTGGGTGTTATGTGTAAACATAAGGTGTCAGTTTTCAGAGGGTTGGTTACTACTTAAAATAAATAATTTAACCAGGTAATTGTTTTACTTTATTTTGTCATTACAATTCAAACAAAAATATGATGTGTGCAAGTTTTATATGTTGTACAAAAATAAATGAAACCTAAGAGTGTTTCAACATTAAGCTAACAAGATATTTAAGCCACAATTTCATATTAATAACAAAAAAATCTAAACAGTACAATATCACAATTTTAACTAAACACAACATGTTAGGATTTATAACATTTAGTATTGCTTTTATTTAAACAGCGTGTAAGATCATAAAGGGGTCCAGATACTTTATTAAATCTAAAATATTTACCTCTATAATTAATTAATACAGATATATCTAATTTTTACAGTCGCCATAACACCTAAATGCAATAAACACAGTTTGGGTTCTCTAATTTACCTAGATTTAAGCACATTAGCAAAATTACGGAGCTGAGAACCAAGGCTGTCAATTTCGCGCAGAACACTATCCACCTCATTTTTGAGATCCATTAAGTCCGGTAAGCTGTTGCAATCGGGCACATTTAGCAGCGTTGTAAATATTTTGTCCCATAAACTGATTTTCATGTACCTGAAAATAAACATAGTAACATTTAACATATTTTTATGTCTAGATAAACGGCAATAAATTCGTTAGAATATGTATTTGGTACATAAATGGTAAATTTTATAATTATAACAATGGCGTTCAAATATATTTTATTTAATTGAGATAATTATTTTTTGGGATTCCAGCTGCTGTTACACCATTACATAAGAAGGGCACGCAGTCTACATGAGATTAAGTGTCATTTATGGGCATCGATATAATACGTCCACTGCGTATATGTATAATTTGTATTTGTATATGCGTATAGGTATATAATGAGCATTTTATATAATCTATGTATCTTCACTACAATCATGGAAACCTGGAAATTAATATTAAATATTCCAACCATACCTTCATTTTCGCAGTATTAATAACAACGGGTCTGTTAGAAAAAATCATGTGCCCGAATTTGACGTGACAAAAAATACCTGTCCCAAAAAATGTATCCTATTGATTGCAATAAGTCATCATAGTAAATAAAATTTATTGAATTTCAAATACCTTGGTAATTTTTTGTCTATATTCCATTGACCTAGGCGACTCACAACTTTCATATAGCTTCCCATTAGTATGACATGAATAGTTCCAGCTAAGCAGTACAGATCTGTTTGATAAGTCCATGGCTTTCCTTCTCTCATTTCTGTACAAGTAAATCCTTCTGTTGAAATTAACTGCAAAGAAAAAAGACAAATGCTTTAATATTAAGAATTATAAATATTGAAATTTAAATGACCATTGGAGCTGTTTGTAAAATGACAGGTCATATGGGATTTTATATTAGAAAAAAATATGTAATATCCACCTCTCTGAATGTTGTTCCTTCCGGGAAAAGTGACATATCTATTGCACATCCTAAGTCAATTAGTTGTAAAGACGGTGTCCTCCATTCTTGCGTAGGTCTGTGAAGGTAAAAAGTGAATAAACTAAACAAATCTTACATTATTATACTTATTAAATTACTATTAATTTACTTTGCAACAATCCGCAAACACAATGTATGATGGTATATAAATTTCTATACATGCATGTATATATTATATTCATATATCATCGATGCAAAGTAACGCAAGATACTATCAACTATATTAATATACTTTTTTAAGCAATATGTCGCATCGTCGATGTCCACATATACCTACACCTATAAAACTAATCAAGAGAATGTCAGTGTAATTTATTATGACTATAATTTGAAGAAATAATACTTATACATATTGGTTATAGATGCAACATTTAAAATATACATGCCGTAAGTTATACAAGCCGTAAAAATATAACTATCCATAGCTAGGAGTAATCATTTTAATATTTTCTACATCATTTTTTTAATGTTATAACGGTGAACAATTTTTTTTATTTAATGTAATTCATAATGTGAAATTTGAAAAACACGAAATTTCACCACTCCAACATAACACTTAGATCAATCAGCATTTGAAATTGATAAGAGAAATCTACCTACGTATGGAGGTCAAGCACAAATTTTAACTATCCATCATGAAACACATTTCATTACTAATCTACATACAAACAAAAATGTTGAGAATATTTGACGACACATGTACATGTAGGTTGCATTATTGGCAAATTTTATGGCTGTTATGACTAAATTCTACTGCCATTATAAATAATTTGGAACAAAATATCAATTATAAAGCTTATCAGTTATGATCATAATAAATCATAATTAATGGTGACAGTAACATGAAAAAAATCTATACTTACACCTTCATCAACAAGAAGTTGTCAGGTTTAATATCAGCATGAATGATTTGAGCTTTGTGGAGATAATGGACTATCGATAGCATTTCGGATGTCAACAACATTACTATAAATTCATTTATACATTTGGAGGTAGCTATTCTGACTTTATTGGCAACATCCAGCAGAGATCCATATTTCGAGTATTCAGAAACAAATAAACTAGCATTATCGGCAATGTAAGCTGTTGTAATATCCATGTAACCTGGAAGCTAAATGAAAACATTAATAATTAACGCATATAAAATAATGAGTAATATTCATACAATATAATTATACGATTTCATATGATTTTTATACAATCACAAAAACAAGAACGAAATTAAAAATACAAGTTATTTACCATGAATGGGTCTTTTATCCTGGCTTTTATTTCTTGGCAAATGTAAAACTCCCAAGGGCGACTGGGTTTTTGATACTTAATTGCAACTGATCTATTAGTATTAATATCCATACACAAGAATACGGCACCATAATTTCCTTTTCCTAACTGTTTCTCAATGGAGAATTTGTTGTTACCAAATGTCATAACAGTAGCAGTTTGCAATTTAGGAACGGATCTCAATTCGACATATCCATCAGCATGAGTTTTATTCGGAAATTTAACATATTCCAATAGTGAAGTCAACATTTTTTTGTTAAACGGATCGATTACTGAGGGGAAATCTATATCGGCAGGTCTAAGTATATCACTGGTTTCTATTAATGAAATAGAATGCGTAGATTTAAAAGCTGCACATTCCATAGAATTTTCACTGTCAACATCCATTCCATACCCATCTGATTGGCAGTCTGACTGTCGTGAGTAAACTGACGAAATTCTAGTGTCCTTACCGACGGAATCTCTGCTGTCTTCTGATTGAATCTCCACTCTATGTTCGAAGTCCAGTTGTCGCTTTGAAATGTCTTTAGATTTATCAGCTACATGAGAAATTTTAGCAGACTGAATCGGTGTAGCAGTTTGCGCTGTCATTCCATCTTTGCTGTCCGTGTCTGATAGTCCGGACGACGGAGGAATTTGAGCCTGTTCAGGACTAGAGACATAGAGGTTCTTGTGCATCTTTTGCGATATACTTGGACTATTAGTAAATTTTGGAGTATTCGCATTGTCCTTCGGTTCATTTCTATTTGAAATAAAATTCAGATATTGATTGGAGAAGCCAACATCAGTTGAATTCTGTCCAGTTTTCAAACAAGGCTGGTCATGCCTGATATTTCTTAAAGTGGAAGCAGGACTCTTTTGTTCGGTTTTAGATTGCTGACTTGTGTTATTAGTCGCATTCTTTTCAACTTCATCTTGATTCTTTATAGATATATTGGCAATAGGTTCTTGTCTTATTTGTTGATCCTGATAATTCCCTGGTGCCATATTAACATTATGCATTGGTGGACTACGATAATTATTTTGAGGCGCTTGTGGACGTTGATAAACTTGAAATTGCTGGTTATTTGACATTGCATATGCTTGACTATTTTCTATTTGTTTAGGTGTCTGTCTGTAAGGACTCTGAATAGTATTGTAATTTGAACCATTAGAATGCGTATTCTGATATAAACTAGTGTTACTGTAATGATTTTGAGTACTATGATAATTTTGCTGATTATATGCTTGACTCGGTGCTGTAAGTTGTGGAGATCTTTGATAGTATTGTGGAGTTTGATATTGTGTCTGATGGGGAGGACTTTGGAAAACGGCCATGGATTGTTGTGGTTGATTAGCATAAATATGCTGCCTTTCATTTTGACTAGAGTAATATTCTTGACGACCCGCATAGTTCTGCTGGGGGCTTACCATAGCGTGACCCGGGCTATGATATCCAATTTGATTAGAGTAAGTTGGACTTTGAAAAGCTGGAGGCACTACCTGATTTATAGCGTGCGAGTTTTGCACTTCAGTATGCTGTGGGCTATGGTAAGCATTAGGATTCGGACTTCCATATCCTTGTTGTTGTTGGTTTATTAGGTTGTTAGCGTATCCCTGTTGATAATTATAATTTTGTGCATACTGAGCATGAATGGAACGTTGTGGTGTAAATCCATTATAATTTTGTGGCATTGGTTTTTGATATTGGTGATCATGAGAATGATAAGGCACAGATGTAGATGACTGTATTGGCGGCTTGTTTTCTAATGTTTCCCGCTTAGGTGGATAACCTCTAGCGAATTGTCCGTTAGCCAGCCTAGCTTGCGTTGATAAAGAACTTCTCTTTGACGTTTGTTGTTGATCATTAGGATTATTATACATGGAATCAAAATTAGTTGTGTAACCTGTGAAGTTTGTTCTTATAGACTGACCCGAAGAACTAGACCCCGATTTGCTGAAAAATATAGTACAGAATTAAAGAAATCTCTAATAAATTTGACATCAAAATTTGCACACAAGCATGATATATTTTTGTACGCATTAATATTAATAACTTTTACCTGTTGTATTCACGTGTTGCTTCCATTATAACAGATAGTCCACCTGCTTGATTATCTACAGTTGCATGTTGATCTGTTGCCTGCTGTCTAACACTTTCATCTCTTTTTGCAGTTCCTTGATCAACATGTTCTGTAATACTCTCATCTATACTAAATTTTGGCAGTGAAGCAAATTTACTCGACTGATCTATACAAGTTGCCGGTTTTTTGAAATGAGACATATTCGGAGTGCTCGCGTCTTTTATGTTAAAGTTGAACACTTGTGTGCACGATGGTTCTTCATAATATGCAGTCTTATTTATCTATGAAAATATACACAGATTGGTTTAAACAAAAAAGCAAAATATTGTCTTAAAAACAAAAAGAATATAATGCATACTTGTTGAGGAAGTACAGGTGGAATACGGAACTTGTTCGCATTTTCCTTGTCTTCTGGTATGTTTCTCGTATCGGGAATTTCATAATTTTTCTTAGTATTTATAGCCATTGTAATAGATCTATCTTCGTGAATATCAAATTTAGGTACCTCAAATTGTTGTACAACTGGTTGAACTATCGATGCTTCTACAAAAATAATAAAGAATTTGGAATTATAGCAGTAAAATAAATTTTTGTTTCACTTGCGCTTTATATCTTTATACAATTTATATAAAAATAAAAATACTGTTATTACCATTGTTGTGTCCATCATTAAATATATTCCTTAGTTCCCATCGTGCTTCCTTGGTATTAACTGTAACAGAATCTCCTAGAATATTGCCCATTAAACTTCTATTAAATTCTTCCATAAGATTGTTCTTTGCATAATTTGTACCATAGTTCTCTTCATTGTAATGACCAGAGACAGCATCATTTCCAACTTGATTTTCTTTATCAACCATTGTAGGATTTGATCTTTGACTTTCTTCATTTTTCTTAGCCGCTAGTTCACTAAATTCTTTAGAGTCTAGGTTTACTAATACTTTTGGCTCACCAGGTGAGTGCATATTTGTTACTTTAGTAATGTTTTGTAGAGTCGGCATAGTTAGAGGCATTAGTTGTCCTAAGTGGTCTTGTTCGGGGTCTAATGCACAATTAGCTAATGTTTCTAAAGCACTGCACTGGGCAAGAGTTTGATTTATATAATTCTGTTGTACCTCGTTCTCTTTAATTTCAGGCTTAGCCTGTCTTACTGAATTGTACTTTCTTGACCTAATTTCTTCTAAACTGTATTCTTTATCAATTACATAAACCTGAAACATTGTTAAACTGTTGATAAATAGATACTTACAAGCGTATGATTTGTAAGAAAGTAAACAAGTGAAATTTAAATTCTGAAACAATGAATGAAATATAAAAAAATATATATAGATAACAATACTCAAGTCAAATTGCGTAAACTACATGTATTGTCATTATATACTTTAAATGCTTATAAAGGTAATTATACAATCGTATTTCATTTAAAAGAAAAACATTTTCCATACCTGTGATTTATTATAACAAGGAATTTTAGTGGGATCTGCAGGATCAGGTACATAAAGAGGCACATTGAGAGTTAAATCATCTACACAGTATGGCAGATGGTTTGCTGGCAGTTTAAGAACATCATCTACGTCCACATACGCTGTCGAAATAAAAAAATGTATTGCATTTTTTACAAAATAAAACAAGGAATTTAATGTTAATTTTAATTATAACTTTTAATGTATTTTCCAAAAACATCCACGAATAATGTATCTTCCCCTGCTAGGCACCCTTGCTGATTCGCTGGGGTCTGTACTGTTCACTAATATCCAAGAAGATATTCAAGCATAGTGATAAGGTTTTTCCATCTGCCAAACTACCCTAAATCAACTATAAAATTTCAATTATAGCACTGGAGATCCAGTTCACGAGCAAGTAACTCATCTGCACTAAGTAGTCCTCCTCAGCAATCAAAACCCCTGATTTAATACATGGATGGATAGCATGGCGCACTTGCTGTCATGTGGGCTATCTGCTTGTTCACTGGATTTTACTGTTAAATACTAATGATATCCAATTCATATATTTACGCGTAAAAGGCAAAGGCTGATGGGGAACAACATTAGAGTGCACCATCTTTGTCTTTGGATTTGTCCATATGCCAACTTCCTTCTCATTTTCTGCATTGCTACATGCTTGAACCAATGACGCTGGTCCAGGGTCTTCAGCCACAGGAATCGCGCGAGATGTCGACGGTCGGTCCTGTTAAATTAATGAATCCAAGTTTTGAAACAGATATACAATTAAATATGTTCCAATTACATATATTTAAAGTAGAAATACAGTAGTTAACACGAGTATCAGAAAATTGGGTGATATAGGACTTCAAATATGTTTCAAAGTGGACAGTAATTTTAGTTCTATGAGATCAGTAAATGAACATTAGTATTTTTAATTTAATGAAGTTTATTTCCTACATGGTAAAAAAATAAATCATATCTTTATTGTAATTAAAACAAATTTCTTCTACCAACGTCAACATATAAAAGTTTGTCTCATGTTTTTGAACACGCAAAACAGTTCGCCTACCACTTGGTTGTGTCTACTTTACTCTTAGATACGGTCTTGATTCTCAATGTCATTGTCGTTACCAACTCTTCACATTCTTCTGGAGTTATTGAATCTCAGTCGACCATAATTTTCGTTTATAAATCAATTTTTAAACTTGAAGGATCAAGTATCGTTTTTAATTGTCCATGACAAGGTCTCAATAGGCGATAAATCTGGACTGTTTGACGTCCCCCTCCATTGTAGGGATTTCTTTAGATTCAAATCGAGCCTTCTACGTCTTCGTAGTATAGAAGGAAGCCCGAACTTGTTAAAAATTAAGGCACTTTTATATTTCAAACTTGAAATGGACGATAGTAGATTCTGTTCCAAAATGTTTTGGTATTCACTACATTAATATTCCCTTCTACAAAATGCAAGCGACTAGCACCTTGTGCTGACATGCAACCTCACATCGTTATAGACCCAGAATCTTTAAGATATTTCGAATGATATATTTTCCATTCATCGTCGACAGTTACTTAAAATTCGGATTCATCACTCCATATTATTTGACAGCATTGGTGTAGTCCAGTTTTTAGTGCTCGCGACCAAATTTCCTCCTTTCCTTCTACTGTAACGACATGTTTCGCTGTGATCGCGTCAATTCTTTACCCATTTACCCCTTCTTTTCAGAACTCTTTTGCAGACCGAACATCTTCCTGAATCATATCACGCCATTTCACGGTAAAGTTTCCTGAATTTGAAATCCTAAGTGATAATTGATTTCCGTTTTTAATTTTAATTATGTTTAGTATTCTATATAACAACTTCAAATAGGCTTCACACTATCTAAGATATAATTTTTATGAAAGGACCTTTTCTTAATTAGTGAAAAACGTCATATTAATGGAGTATAGTATTATATAAATTGTTCAATACTAGTGCTTTTCTGGAAATAAAACGAGTTGATAAAATACATATTCTTCACAATGTATGATAGGATGTCCTCTTTTACGTCGAGCCTCTTAATATGCATGCTGCTGTGTCTTTAACTGTGATATCAAAAACTCTGTACTTGTTATAATGTATATAATGTTGGCGTCGCATTAAATAAATTAATAAATTCTTTACTTAAAGGCTGTAAGTGAGTATCTATGAATTTTTTGTAGGCGATTACGATGAAATCATTGAACGCCCTTTAAAAAAAAATGATTAAAGGGAAAATCATTCGAAACAAGGACTACAAGATAGTATGGCGGGCAAAGGGGTTTCCAGTTGAAGCTGTCTCTAGTTGACCGTTTCTCAAGGTGGTGACATAGGCCCGTTTGGCAAGGTCGATATTCGACTGCGTCGATAACGGACCACATGCACCTCTAAGAGGGATCACGCCCCTTCACGCTCGACCTCCGGACGGCCACCCGCTTCCGCGGGAGCTCCTAGAGTCAGATTAGCTCCCCGCCCATCTGGGGAGCTACTGGCTGCGACCTGGCTAGCCTTATGTAATAGGGTCCCCCCGCTAAACAGCGGGGCCCCCCTCTGTTCTCCCGAGTCCACGCCCGGGTAAAAAGGTGGCCCTTGAAACCCGTAATTCCCCGCCACACAGGCCAATAGTTAATTAGTTAGTTGACCGTCTATTATGAGGTGTATGGGCGACTGTTATCCTGAAGAAGCAATGGGCTAGAACAATCTATCTTGGTTGTTTTACAGGATTCTTTTCCATTATTATTTTCTATTGTTCACAGTAAAAATTCAATTGTATGACCTAATTTTAAGAAGTTGCAGCAGATAAGACCAGCACAGGGCCACTAAACTACACTAACACTGCTACACTAACCGATCTTCTTCTTTCTCTCTTCTCTTCGATTCTTTCGAATCACTTCCATTTCAGGTAAGTTTTGACCGATTTTTCAAGGTGCAGCCACAATTTATCGCACAAAACCCCTTGTTGAACACAAATGACGATACTATTTAGAATCCCCTTTTAACTATACCGGTTGAGTAATGCGATGCACCACTCCACGCGTGCTTGCTGGTAATCTTCACTTTATTCATTCGGTACACACTTTCCAAGATTTTTTACTTTCCTAATGTGACGCAAATGTATCAATTTTTTTTCACTTACATCAGAAGTCGCTACTAACACGGACGTGTTTTGTGAAGGTCTCGTTTACACAATCGATTCTTTTCAATTCTTTGAAACTAAAATTAGCTTGAAACTGTTATAAATTTCAATTCGGTATTTTAAAATAATATTATATTTGAATTCAAAGTTGCTTATATTGAGAATTAGGAATCATAAGACCCGTAAATTGTTATATGTTTTTGAGTATATTCCATCAACTGTTCAACCCTATTGTATGAGACATATAGTAACATTGAAAATTTGATAATACAATGATCTTTTCTAAAATTCAACATTATTTTTACTGCATGTAGTTGATAACCAAAATTATAAATATAAACATACCTCATAAACATTAACCATGACGTTGGAAGCATTTGTTCTAGTATCATTCGAAAATTGTTGTCGCATGACTCCTGGCATTGTACTCCTGATGTTCTCACCCACCCTCTGTATGGGCACATTTGCAATGTTGCGCCTTTTAAATGACTTGAGAGATGTCAATGCCATTCTTGTTTCGGCTAAAGCCGATGCTGCCTTCCTCTTAGTAGGAGAATCGTCATGTAACATCCTTTGGGCAAAGAATAGTTGAAAGTTCCTGCAAAATATTTAAATTCGAATTTATCATTTTCACATATTTTGTGCATCATATCAATTCTGAAAGTTGTACTTAATTTCATAGAGATACTATTTATCATTAGCATAGTTAAGAGGAGTATAAGAATTCTACTTCACACCCCTAGCCTCTGGAACATACATAAAATGATATGAACATATGAAAAAGCAGTTTTTGTTTCATATTCAAGTTAAGTATTTTTGTCTAAGGCACCTCGGTATTAAAGTCCTTAGATTCCCATTTTCTACAATAAAGATCTGTAAATAATGATTTATTTTGTTTACATATTGGGACAGACATGAACCAAAATTTATCTTTTATTGCATCCTAGAAGTAACTATATATTTTATGGAGTCTACTTACATATGGGCCTGCTCTAATTCATCCAAGGGTTGTGCTTTAGCTTGCAATCCTAATACATAAACCTGATTGGCCTTCTTATAGTCTCCAGACTCTTCACAATAGCAAGCCCAAGCCCGATAAAACTCTGAACATTCAACTCCAATACCAGTATTATACAATCTTTGGTAGATCTCCAAAGGATTTGACAAACAATCAACCTATTAATAGAAAGGTCAAAAGATTTAAATAAACAATTGTTCAAGAAATTCAAGCAGATTCAACAATATTGAAATTTTGAAACAAATAATTTAAAAATCATCACACAGCCATTATTCACAAAACTCATAACATAAACTTACATAATGGGCAAAAGGCCAAAAATACATTCAGTATTTTTGAATAGTAAAAAAATGCTCTACAAGTCATTTTGTTAACTCTTAAAAAAGAACAGTAACTACACAGGCTAATTTGACAATGGTATGTTCTAGGTTGTTATTATGAAAATATATATATTTTGAAGATAGTCTAACATTAAAATATTAACTATCAAATCCTACAAAATTGTTAATACTAAAATGTTTATGACTGATACCTACAGTTTAAGCACCATTGAATTAATTTTATACATAACAAATACTTACATATTTTATCCATAACTTTACAAGCCTTCTATCCTGAAAATACCGTTCATCTTTTTCAAATAACTGCAAGCAGTCTTTTATTAACTTGTCTATATGACCTTCATGGCCATGTTTAGGATACGACTGTTCCACCCACTGGATGTAATTGAACCAGGGTTCCAGGGGATCAGTACCCTGATAGTGTCTGATAGCAGCTTCATGTTCCCTAAAATAAATAAATTATTTCAAATTATTCGTAAACCAAACAGTTTCTTGTTTGTTTTTTCTAGCCAAGACTTAGGTTAACAAATTTTTAATCAAAATAGAAACTGAATGCAATTACGCAAATTATAGTTTTAACCTATACGCACAAAATTATCACTGTTATTAAATTGAGCACATACCATAAGAAATTGGGTGGCGGGAAATAATACTTACTCTTTCTGCAATTGCAGCTGTCTTTGGGCATCAACATCTGACTGAGCTTGCAGTGCTGTACCCAGCTGCAAGAGGTTCCTCCCACCTCTCAGGGGTTGAATATTCTCCTTGCTAACATCTATGTCCATTTTAAAACTTAAATAAGACTCTAGTATCAGAGCATTGGAAATAAACACAGAAAATCTGAACACAAATACGTGATTTTTTAGACCCAGGATTACACGAAAAATAACACGTTTGTACTGTTTTCTCACTCTGTATCAAAAGCTCAAAAAACCACAATCACTATAGGTTTAGCAATTCAAAGTAGAATCGGTTTGTATTATTCGGATTAAACAAAATATTCTATGAAATTTCGTGTCTGTTACCACTGATTGAACTGAAGCACCATATCAGACAGAAATTCAGAATTCACCCCATCAAACTGACAAATTCTGCTAGAGTATTAATGTCTATGGTCAAGTTTGAATTTATATAAATTTGGCCGTTAAGATGTTGAAG
Organism: Megathymus violae; assembly: GCA_003671415.1. Taxonomy (NCBI): domain Eukaryota; kingdom Metazoa; phylum Arthropoda; class Insecta; order Lepidoptera; family Hesperiidae; genus Megathymus; species Megathymus violae. Next base: position 4,115,318 of record PDGT01000007.1, read on the forward strand.
CGCTGGTTTATTGGTGAAATACAGGAGATAACAAACCTAATAGTGTACCTAATATACCATAATTCTCAAGACCTCGTAGAAGCTGAAGCAAAAAAGTACAGCGATGTGGTCGTTTGTCAATATAAGCAAATTACGAGTGATTAACACGTAATATGAAGTATCAAGGAAATTACTCTCTATGGAATAATTAACCATTCTCAAAACTAGGAGTAATGTCATAAACCCCGATTACTATAGCTTGTAACATTAATTAAAAATTACAATAAACAGCAGAAGGCCATCTACTAAATTTATATGCAAGTATCAATAAAATAGTTGTAGTTGTCAACATAGGATTCTGTACCTTATGCTTGTCTTTATCAAGATGTCTAACCAAGTTGTCACAGATACAACTCCACAAGTTGCATGTGAAGAATCTCAAAAGGAATCATTTGAATTTTTTTAATAAGCCAGGATGAACCACTTATTTTTGACATATTCGAATAAGAGCAGCTGAACGCAAATTGACTTCCGATATTAGCTATGTCTTGACCAGATAATGTTTTTATTTGTACAGGTCTCCGAACAAACTATCAACTGTAAGCTTGCGGTAAGACTGCCGCCATTATGTTCAGTAGCCCGGAAGCATTCAAAGCTGAAGCCGTTAAGTTTCCAAGACATAGAGTGGTAGCTAATTGTTAAGTACATGGGATTCTACATCGGTCACTCGTTGTCAGGTGTCGTGAAGACATAGCACCTGATAATGCCAGTTGCACGGCACAAATAAAGTTTCAACCGTTGTTCATATCCTGACTACTCATGAGAACAAAATGAAAGTTAATTTATATTGACAGAGATGGATTCGGGGCTCGGATAGCTGTCACGGCCAAAATTTGCGATTGTGTTTATGTAAATATGTTAAGGTAATAAATTGTTTTAATTTTTGCATCTGACATATTTGAATTGTATAGCACTTATCATACTTCTTTCTGGCAAATTATCTAACACAAATGTCGCTTTTGTTGTATATTTTTAATATCGTTATTAGTTGTTTTAAAGTGAGATATAATTACGAAGACATTTTATACTATATTTCAATTATAAGTTATTTTTTTTTATTGTCGTTAAACATGTCCAGTTAGTAGTTTCGGCTTAGGTCTTGTCTGAAAGTGAGACTGATGCGATGTTCGGATTCAGTTAAAAATCCTATTCCGTTTGAACGAATAAGTAAATGATCAGCCAACATAAATTCTTGGGGTCGGTCTCCCTCGACCACTAAAGGAATGATTGTCAGACTACTTGCCGAAGCATGGAGTGCCATCATGGCGGACTATTACAGGCCAATTTTCAACATGGTTTTTGCCGCATATGTGACCATTGTGGAATAAGCTACCTTTAGAAATCTTTCCTGAGCATAGTGCTCAGACAGGTGATTCTACAAAAAACACATTAGATGAGCTCGTCTTCAGGGCTGGCAATGCATTTGCGATCCTACTGGGGTTGCATATATACAATCTATAGGTGACGGTGACTACTGAACATCCTGATGTTCAGATGACTTATCTGATTATTCGTTAGTTCTTTAAGAATCAAAATCCGAACAACGGGATATTAAACACCAGGAAGTTCCTGACCCCCTTAAGTAACTGCTTGAAAATGAAGGGATTCCTCAAGTCCCAAATGATCTATGCACAGGCTGCGGCGACGGTCTGTTACCGTGCGAGAATTCAGTCTTTGATTGAATAATTATAAAAAGATCCCACAATAATTCCGGTGAAGATTTTAACCTTGAATTCATTGAAGTCATTGTAGTTCATTTGTGGTCTAAATTTTATTTAATAAGTAAAATTACACATTTGCAACGAGAAATAATGTCCGAAATAATTGAATGGGTTCCTTTAAAACTACATGTTTAACCAAAATACATTTCACGATTAAAATACATTAAATAACAGTTGTCAGTAATTATGTGTAAAAAGATGTTACATTGTTAAAAAATATTTTTAGCAAGAATTATGTGATGTTTTTGCCTTTACATTTTCTTGACATATCCTGTACGTAAAACAAATATAATGTAATATCTTTTGATGTTAACACACTACATGCTACTAATTTATTCACTTATTAAAATTTAATTAATACAATGTTGTTATTTCTTTCATTATTAACATACTACATAGAGCGTCACCTTATAACCATCACAACGGAAACGAGCCAGTTTTATTAGTTACTAGCTGTACCCTGCGCGCGTTGCTACGCCACCAACTAAAATAAATTTGAAAGAAAGACATTACACAAATATTCAATTCATTTTGAGTTCACGGCAATATATGTAATTCGTTGGAATGACAGTGGCGCCATCTGTCGAAAATTGGTCGTACCAACTCGGAAACGTTCGTGGGCTCATGCACAACAACTTTTCTAAAGATCATCACATGATCAAATGCATAGTTTACGATTCTATAAAGGACATACAGACAAACATTCATTTTTATATATATAGATGTGCCCGACAAAGTTGTACACTAGTAAAAAGCGTTTCTGTGTTAGTATTTTGGGTTGCTAAGTAACGACGTCTCCCAATGCATTCGGGATTTCGGAGAGTAGTCACGGTTAAGGTGTTTTGGGTTTACTAAATAAACTTAACAAGATTTATAACTGATTTAACTTAATCATCACGTTTTTATTCCGAATAAGTAACATTTTAAAACTGACAATTCGTTCTTAACTTTAACTTCAAGAGGAGAGTAAATAGGTTTTTATTATTTTGTGTGTTCGACATGTTACATCGCATCACCACTGTGGTATTTTTGTAAAGCATTAATATATTTTACGTAAAAAACACATTTTTATTGATTTTAAGTTATTATTAGTCTTTCATTATTTAATTTAGTTATTATAACGTTGAAATGTAGGTATAGCGAAAAAAATATAGCTAACAAACTTATAATTTCGATTTATATTCATCACTTCCGTTTGAAAACGAAAACTAATTTTCCAACAACGTTTTTGCTTTTTTTGTTTGCAACTTTCGCTTTAAAAGGACGTCCCCAGTGAACGAAGTAAAACTGTACTGCGCATTGCTAGTTAATAAAATGAAATTTATTAATACTTTTGTTCCCCCATGATGGATGCTCGTGCCCAAGACTCTTGGGCCAAGAGTCGACTTTCACAGAAGTGTGTTTCAGCTTCTATTTTGGATAAAATCAAATTTTAAGTATTTATTCTTGTGTGAGTATTGTATTATAAGACAACGAATTCTTAGTCTAATTATGGGGTGAAGTACGTTTTTCATTTATTTTTCTTTGCGTAAATTTATTTTTAAATTTAGTGCCCGCTAAAAACTTTGGCCATTAATAAATATGGATTTAAGTAATGATTTAAGGAAGGACATAAGAAATAAGAATCGATTAAATGCTTTCTTTGACACTTTTATTTCAGTAACAAATAATTATATGTACAATATATTAATAAGTAGGTAGGTATTGTAGAATGAGCATATTATTTGTATGACTTTTTCGATCGCCAGTCTAAGAATTCATCAATATCAGCTTCTTCTTCTGAATCCTTGTCCTCAGTATCGCTCATTTGATCAATACCTTGATTTTTTTTCTTCGTTAATTCTTTCTTCAACTCTAAGTCTAGAACTCTAAAAACAATAATAAAAATTTCAAAAAAAAATAATTTCTATAGTTGGTTATTTCATTACACTACAAAATTTGATCCAACCTTGACCAATTTCTTATTTGTTCATCAATTTCATCAATTTGTCTTTCTGCTGTAGCTTCCTCTTGCTCCCCAGCAATAATTTCAGCTGAGGTAGTGGCCTCTTCCTTAATTTCTTTTTGAAATCTCTCCCATTCTTCCTCCACAGGATCTTTATATTCAATATTCCGTATCTAGAAGAAATAGTTTACCTTGTTAAATTGCATGTTACGTGTAAAGACAGTGTTTAATAACTTTCAACTCAATAATTACACATACTAAGAATCAAAAACAAATTAAAATCGTTTATATATTATGCTGGGAACACCTATGACAACAATATTGTGATATTTTCAAATAACTTGTAATACCGGATCTGAACAATTCCACTGGTAGTTCCCCACGAAACAAAAGTGAGGATTAACCAAACACAAAGCGAGCTAGCGCATTATTACGATGATATACATCGAAGTAAGACGTCATGGTTGCCCCATAATCATTATTAAAATAATAATTTGTTTACTTTTTTTATTCCATTTATACGAGTAGAAGTTAATTAATCAGAAGCTAGATATCCTTTACATAATGAGGCATAATTATATGGGAATGGCCCTAGCTCAAAATGTGAAACACTGGATATGAATCAACAACTACAATTTATAAGATCTGGCAAAATATCTAAAACATTTGTTAATGTAATGTTTAAGACATTACCCACAAATATTAGAAATTACTCTGTTTACTATTGTATTCTATGTCCCTTACCTGCTGTTTTGTCTGTGAAACTACCACAGACTCTCATTTCTTTAATATTCTATAAGATTTACATTTCACAGATAATCAATAAGAGATACTTGTCAAATAAAATTAAATAGTTATTGTGTAAATTGCCAATACTGTACGGCTCGGCGGGTTCATTAATTAACAGATGTTGTTATCAACGGCTGGTTTATTAATAAAATCAACAAAGAATACTTTGAGTTACAAATTTATGAAATTATATCTTTCAGGCGTTAATAAGATGGAGAATACAACAAAACTAGAGATAATAAAGTCTTGCATACCACTGTTAGATGGTAAAAGCCATAAAGGTCAGGCTGGGAGAATAGGTATAGTTGGAGGGTCTTTGGAGTACACAGGTGCACCATATTTTGCAGGAATAAGTGCTTTGAAAGTAAGTTTTTAATTTAATATGTAGCACAACAATTAAAGGACGATGTTATGTATTATTCATTCAGCATTCCTTATCATCATCAGATTGTTCTTTGACCATCATAATATTTAAGCGTATTTGCATATATTAAACAGTATGTCAAGTACATAACTATAATGCATTCAATTAGATTTTAACACTGTTTATTATTTATTTTAATACTATGTTTCATTTTATTGCCTAATTTATATATATATATATATAATACAAAAATTTTGACAGAAATGATATGTATTTATGAAGAATTATAAATTATATATTATCTTCTTTAAATTTTAAATGTTATAATTTGTAACACTAAATTTTTTTTTAATGTAAATAGCTGTATACAAATGAAAAAATGTACCACCTTATGCTAAGTTATCATTGCTACCCATGGATGCCATTATATTAAAAGTCAGTGTGTTGTTTATCTTAGTCGGAAACCTACTTAATACTGGCTCATAATGACATACATATAGTTGATGATAATTATAAATAAAATTGAACAACAATGGTGACAACATAATTAATGTCACCCAAATACAATTACATTAAAAAATATAGTCACATTTGTATTATACATTTTATAAAAATAATGCTTTTCATTTTAAATTTGATCTTTTACTTCACTTATTAACAAGCATATTATGAATTTCTTTAAGGTTGGAGCAGATTTGGTTCACATTTTTTGTACAAAAGCAGCAGCAGGTGTTATTAAATCATATAGTCCAGAGTTAATAGTCCATCCACTTTTGGATGCACCAAATGGTGTTTCAGATATATCACCTTGGTTTGAAAGATTACATGCCATAGTTATTGGTCCAGGCCTTGGGAGAGATCCAGCAACTTTGAAAGTAGTCTCAGAGTTATTATCAATCATTTGTGAGAAGCACATACCACTTGTTATCGATGCAGATGGTCTATTTCTTATAACAGAAAACCCAAAGTTACTGCAAAACTTTGCATCACCAGTAATATTAACACCTAATAAAATTGAATTTGAGCGGCTTGTTTTTAAGATAAAGGAACCTGAAATTCTCAATCAACTAGGGCCGACTGTAACTATTTTAAAAAAGGGAAAGACTGATGAATTATTAAGTAACAATAAAGATTTTCAGTGGCAGTCAGATATTGGTGGTTCGGGACGTAGATGTGGTGGACAAGGCGATCTTTTATCTGGATCTATTGCAACATTTTTACATTGGACCTTAGCAAATACAAATAAAATTAACCCTAGCAATCCCTCAAGTATTTTTCTTGCTTCTTCTGTATCTTGCTATGCGGCATCTGTTTTGGTGAGGCTATGTAATCAGAAAGCATTTAAAAAAAAAGGCAGGAGTATGTTGGCTACAGATATGATAGAACATATCCATGAAGCATTTGAGGATATTTTTGGGGAATAGTATATATACCAGATTAAAGAAGAAAAGGTGGCAGTAGATAAGATTACCTTAAGTTCATTAGCAATTAACTTCAGATGAACAAATGAAATAAAGATTAATTCCTGTGTAAGAGAATCCAGTTTAATCTGCTTTAATATTAAAAATTATTTATATCTTAAGTGTTTGTTAAAAAGAGCACCTTCTGCACTTGAAGAAATAATTTAACTTCACTCTCTCTGACTACAATATTATTATTATATTATGAGCTTACTATGTTGTAATATGAGCCAAACAAATTACCTTTGCATCTAGTATGGGGTCATCGAAAAATCCTTCTGGTATTGGTGGCTCTGGTACTTCTTGAGCTTTTACATCATTGTTTGCTAAAAAAAATAAGTGATATTTTGGTGATGGATTACATTTTAATAATTTGTGCAAATGACTGCCAATGAATTGGGGACTTGGGGATCTCTAATTCTTGAAATTCTTGTTAGAAAATACTGATCTCTTGTCAGCAACAATGCAAATAACCAATATAAAATTGGTAATCTCAAAAGTAAAATTTAGCCATATTAGGTGTAGACCAAGGATTACTCAGATCAATAGATAAATAAGTTGCCAAATGCAGAAAGTCATTATTTAATGGGAGGTTACAGAGGGAGACACTGAAAAATGCCACGAGGAAGATGGTGCTGGCAAGTTAATTGAACTGGACACTTAATTTTTTATAATATATCAAATCTGTTTTTAAAACATTATTCATATTAGATTAAATAATTTTTCTTGCCAATGCATATTTCACTCCCACCTCACATTATATGAAACATCAAATACTTTAAAGTAATTTGTAAGATAAATTAAAAGTATTTTTAAAACAATAAAGATCTGTTTATAGTCAAAACAACTGAATACTTAATAAAATCTGCTTTTCCATATTAACTCTTAAAACATTTCTTTGTAATAGCAAAGGGCCTAGTTTTGCAAAGCTAAATATTTGGATTATACATCTACAGGATTATAATGGTCACAACAACATTGTTGTGTTGTTACATTTAATCCAATAAAATGGCATACATATTTTCATCAGATTTAAACAGAATGGCAAATAGCTACCATATTTTAGCCAACAAAACAGGGCATTCCTTGATGAAATTATAATAATGAATATCTACTGGATTCAGAAAACTCAGGACTTGTTAGAGTTGCACATATTAAAAGAGGCCTTTTTCCAACAGTAGACTTTGAAAGGAGGATGGAGAGCTCAAATCATGGTGTAAGTAGGAGTCAAAAAGCATTCCTCTCACATTTAGTATGTTGTAATAGTAAGTATACTTAAATGTTATCTAAAAAATACCTTGTGTACTGGCATTTGTAATATCGCTACTTTTTGAAGACATTTTATTTGAATCTTCATTAAGATTATTGAATGTGTTTGTAATTATAGCAACTGGTTGATCATTGGATGGATCATTACAAGTTTTTAATATGCTTTTAAGTTTCTTCACTTGAGGAGCATCCGTAGCAACATCCGAATGTCTTTTAATTTTCACTTTACCATCTGTAAAGTTATTTGTTAACTCCTTTAGTTTTTTAGCATGTTCTACATTTGATCTGTGTTGTTTACTATTTAAATGAACTTGCCATACATTTTCTGATCGTACAATTGAGGAACAAAGTACACACATAAGTTGACCTGAGCTGTTATACTTAGCAAGGGGATTGTTTATTTGCACAGGTTTCTTATCCTTGTTCTTTCGCTCTGCCATAAGTCTACGCATTTCCTCTTGTGCTTTCTTTTTCTCAACATGCATTCGGAACGACATTTTGCTAGAAATTTCGCGCTCTTCAATACAAAACCTTCACTAATTTCACTATATTTATATATTATCTATATATTCCAGAAATACTTAAAGGTTTCAACGTTATAAAATTTAAGGGATACTGTGTGTAGAAGCAAAATATTGTGTACAATGAAACGACAGATGTCATATTGACATTAATAAAAATCAATTTGTCAACGCAGGTGACAATTTCACAGAACATGTAATACTTATTACAGTTATTGCATAATAATACAAGGGTATATATTGTCGTGATGCAACAGAATGTACCTGTCGTGTATGTAGTGTGAGTAGTTTTTTTATTGCTCATCAGAAATCGAGTCTGTATAGTTAATATTAGTTAAGCAGTAATTTCAAAAATATTCAAAATAAAATAGTGAATAAACATTCACATCAGCAACATTTCGTTGATGGTTTTCATGTTACTGAAGTCTATGGGTGATGGTGACCACTTACCATCAAATGGCTCGTCTGCTCGTTTGTTGACTAGTTACATAAAAAACATATACATGCATGACATATCGCAATAACCAAGACCCGTTAGCAAATATTATTTATCACAGAGAAAGCAGGACACTTCGTTCGGTAAGCAGTGTCACCATCAAGGGAGCTGCAAAATCGTCTATAAATATACTTTGTTGTTATTATCTTAGTCTTAGCGTTAGGGTAGCGCTTTGAACGATATGTATGGAAGTTTGAGATTCGAAATTATGTTCTTTTATGTCTAATTTAACAAAAAAATATGTTCATATTAAAAAATAATTATCAAATGGTTTTGTGAACGGAGACATAGACATTATTTGCAAAGTTATCTAATCCACCAAAACAAGTTTAATATTTCTTAAGAATGAAACTTTGTAAGTAAAGCTGGCAAAAAACAGAAATGTCTATAATTAGGCTTAAGCAGAATAAACAAGAATTCCAATATCTCGTGAAATAATTAGAAAGACATTCAATTTTTGTCTGATATGTATAACCGAGTGTTGTCGTCAAGGTCGGACATCTTCGCGAGCACATAATTGCAAATTCGAGCAGAGTATCGTTTCGACAAGAATTCACTGTCAACGATAATTACAACCGTAATGGAACTTATAAACGCAGAGAGGAACTAGTTCCCAGCACAACTGAAACCAGTTTATACTAATGTACTCTGTGACTGAAACAAAAGTGAGGTCTGCCTTGGCACCATAGATACAGTCTGTTGTAGTAAAAGTTCCCGAATGTCGAATCGTAACGACGCACTATGAAATATGGTAGTACAAGGCCTGATCATAAATGCTTTTTTGAATTGTTGCGAATCCCACATTATTATAGTTTCATTTTATACTTGAAGAGTTTTATTTTATCATACATATAGGTTTTATAAATTTAGAACATAACACAGTAAGTAAATCAAGCTGGCTATTGATGTAACGGAAATTCTGTAAAATTTTAATTAAAAATTGTGAACTTTTGGAGTTTAATTAAGCACATTTGTTCCAAAAAAGGATATGTAGTATATAGTCATATGCGATTTTTTATAACTATGTGATAAAATATCTAATTCTTGAATTTCGAACAGACTTTTAGTAGTTACCTAAGCTTACCTAAGTTTTGAATTTGGTTTTATTTTATGCACAAGGTACCTATGTAGCATATATGTGAAAATCATCTGCAAATACTTGCGGATTTAGATGTTGATACCAGTACTCGTAAACTATTCCTAAAAAATGTTAAGAAGTTAAACAAAGGCGCACTGCACCTTTTAACAGTGAGTCAACTCATCGCGGATCCTGAGGTTCAATTTTAAAAAAATCAGTGCTGACGTTATAATATTCCCCACATTTTCCCCGCATAAAACCAATCCCCAATCCACTTCGGATTCCCCGCAATTCGGGGAATTCCCCACAAATTGGCATCGCTGATGTCAATGGATTAAATGTACTACAATATATACTCATTCAACACCAAATGGCGGAACCACAATTCATTATTTAGTACAATTATAGTAATATGTGGCGGCTATGCTCTATTCTGTTTATTATGCGAGCGAACAACAAATATGCCATGTACTTTTGGCGTCGACGTGCCAAACTTGCCAAATATAAATGAGGCAGGTTTGGCTTTTGGACGAACAAAATGAACATGTTGATTTTGGCTGCAACTTATTTTTACTTAAATGCAGCATACCAAACTTCTGCGTGCTTTTAATCTTTTTCTTATTTCCTAGCCCCCAACGCATCAGTGATACCTTTGGTCTTGCAGATGTCCATGGGCGACGGTGACCACTTACCATCAGATGGCTCGTCTAATAGGTACGTTTAAAGGAAATTTATATGTTCCCTATCTTTGCATCATTACAATCGTCTTGTTTTTACAATATTTGTTCTAAGATTGAACAGCCCAGGGTAATATCACTTGAAAGAAATATGCCTTTTTATTTATGTATAGGTTACTGAATATAACAAGAGATGGCGTTGCTTACAATAAAATTCAATGAAGTTTAGTTAAAAGTATCATTAGATTTCCATGGAACTAGTTTCTACTTCATAAAATAAATATTAGTTTCATGAAGTTTTCTCGATGGTTTTAAATATTTTAGTCGTAATATACATCGTAATATATTATAATTTTTCTAATCAACATTATCTACAACATAATCAATAAGTATATAGTAAAATATAATGATTTAGTCATAAAATGTCATTAGCATAATTAAACTAAAACGTACGAGTACGACCGCCATTTAGTTGTTTGAAACGTCAAACGTAACAAAACAAATATGACACATTTATCACGGCATTTGTAATACATGGTTGTGATTTTTCTGTTTTCTACGATTTTTCACACGCACGACTTGGCGTGAATTAGGATTCCGATACCCTGCTTATCCGTTCATCCGCGCTTGTTTATTTAGACTGTTGTGATTTGCTTTGTGATCAGTGACATATTAATTTTATATTTAATTTAATATTAATGTACTATAACGACCAGCTGGTAATTCTAAGCAATGGATGTCATATATGGGTATGTCCACGCACCCGCGACACAGGGAATGCTAATGCGGGAGTGTGAGTGTGTAAATGTTAAAAAAAAAATGGATCTAGATCCGTGTACCATTGTTTATTGTAACAGTTCAGTTGCATAAAAAAAAAACTATACATAAATATTATCCAAGGATGTTTTGTGAAATAAATTTATCATTTTCGTTACCTACTGGTTTTATTTCCATAGAATAGGATTGGTGATTCAAGTTCAATTACTCAGAATATTATGTTAATTACAATAAGAGCTTAGTAACTAATTGTATACTTCTATACCTATAACAGAAGAAAATAAATTTTTAAATTGGTACCCCTACAGCGCTGAACCTTACATGAAGTTTAAGGTAACTCATCAACAGATGTCGCTGCTAAGCACATAGCTTGATTGACGTCTCTATTACACTTTGATTATAGAAAAAGAGATTGTATAAAAAGATTATAGAAAAATTATAATCAAAGCTATTACAGCAGTGCTGTCAATCGCGGGGAAAATCTCCGATTTGCGGGGAATTGTGGGTTAGAGCGGGGAGAACGCGTGGAATGACAAAAATTGAGGTGTTCGGGGAATCCAGACCAATTTTTTCGTTGGACTATTTTACGTTGGGTAATACAACTGAAACATCATTTTTCGACTGGGCAGATACAACTCGACACTATTAACACCACTCAAATGCCTGCTCAACTGTCATTTAAATACGATTTCGTATTTCTGAACGCATCTATTTCTTTATCATCATTTTTCAGTTATACAAAATGTACTCTGTGGAGCAGTCTGTATTGCGTTTACATCACAGAGTACATTTTGCTAATGTCGCATGTGTTGATCTAAACAATAATTTTTAGTTTTATTTTTAAATAATATCAATATGCCGAAATATTATTGTGACTATTGTGACACATATTTAACCCATGATTCACCGAGTGTTAGAAAAACTCACTGCACGGGTCGAAAGCACAAAGACAACGTGAAGTTTTACTATCAAAAATGGATGGAAGAACAAGCTCAACATCTCATTGACGCTACGACGGCGGCTTTTAAAGCGGGTAAAATCGCACAGAATCCATTCGGTAGCAAAGGAGCAGCGATTCCACCACCTTGGGATCCTTCTGTCATGGGACCTGGAGGTCCAAGGGCGCCTGTTCCGGCACCGGGAGGTCCTCCTGGGATGTTACCTCCGCCAGCAATGGGGCCTGGCGGACCGATGGCGCCACCCATGATGATGGGACCACATGGACCCATGCCGCCAATGATGGGAATGCGGCCACCAATGATGGGACCCCTAATGGGTCCCATGGGTCCTATGGGACCGATGGGTCAAATGCGTCCGCCTCTAATGAATGGACCTCCAATGAACAAATAGCATAAGAAATAGAAGTCTTTTTGACTAGTAAATCTATCTTTTGATTCCAACGTGATGTGCATGGACATAAACATAAATGTAAATATTATAATGTATGGATTAGTTAACACAATTATAGAGAAGTTTAAAATACTGGTGGTTTTATTTGCGTTGAGCATAGTGCTCAATACCTAGGTATGTATGATTATTCAAAAATTGTTATTTTGTTTGAAACTGGTTTCCAAAGGACGTTCCAGTTTGAATAAAAAAAGGCTAAGTCTGAACTAGGTTCACTTTATGACTGCACAAGAATTTCACTGTTTAGTATCAAAATTATGTTAATGGGAAATTAATTCATTAATTACAAGTTTGAACATAAAATGAAGGAGTTACTCATGTGATATTTCAATTAATTATAGGGCATTTTCATAATTCAACTAGGTACACATTTACATTTCATTAACATCCTCATTTGAATAACTGATCATGAAAATAAAATTGTCAAGAGTGGTCTTTAAAGTGTTATTCAGAAAATAAATTATTTGTATAATAATATAAAATATAACACAAATTGATTATATCCATTTTTACTTTGTTGTTTGTAACCAGTAATAATAAAATTGTCATTAATAACTATGCATTAATAGGTGAAGATGTTAAATCATGAATTTGATAAGAATCATTCTTCTAATAGATCTAGAATTAATATTTTTTCTGCACATCTTCGTGTATATATTTTTACTTGGATCAATTAAATTGAAATGTTAAATTATCATAATTACTGTTCTGCTGCTTGTATTTCTGATTGAGAGTTTTGTCGTGAGTTTGTCATTATTGACGGGGGCAACATTGCAGGACGAATTGAAAATATTAAAATCACTAGATCTCCAAGTAACATTAAAGCAATTACTATAGGTAGTATTCCATTCAGAACAACTGCTGCATTTCTTTTGGCCGAGTCTAAACTCCTTAGGTTTTTGAACACTACAAAGGATGTAGAGATGTGCATACAGAAACAAACAATAAGAGCATAAACCCGCAGCAAATATGATGCATACTGTTGTCGTACACCTCCAATTATAAATATACCAAGGAAAATATATGTGCTGAACAAAGCAATTGGTGCAAGGAGAGCATGTGACATCCCAAGGGTTGGTGTAGATCTTTCATTGATAAAGTTCGCTGTATTCACTACTACAGTAAACACTTTTAGCTTCAGTGAGCAGCGATCAACATTCATTGAAATCAAACAGGTACAAATCTCATAAGACTTCTTCACAATATAACATTACTACAAATAATAAAAGGCCAGTTTTCGATATAAACCTTGTAGGTAACTTGTAGGTTGTAGGTACCCAACAAATTTGTTAACCATCTATTTCTAGTATCTGACAGAGGTAGATTGCCATTTAGTTTACTCTATGTTGTACATCATTATGCTGTCATTGAATGTTAAAATATAAATCTAGGTTTTATTGTAGGTATAGATACTGTAATTGTAGTACAGACAAATAAGAAGGATAAATAATACTCAAAATATTATTCAACACGTTTAATTAAAATTGTATTCCAAATAACTTAAAAACTTTGAAAAATTCAAAACACTACTTATATAGTACCTTTATGTACTCAATAAATACTTACGCTAATTTGTAACTAAGAAGTTTTAAACTATTATTTAAAAATGAAGATTGGCCCCATTAGAGCATTGAGAAGAAAAAAAGAGCTCAAAATACCATTTTATTATGGTTTAAAGAATTATAGGATGCCAGAAAAAATGGCACTTTAAGCGAGAAAAGACTAGATTAAGCTTCTATCAATTTCATTGTCGTAATATTTACAAATAACACATGAACATACAATGAAACAATGTCTAAAGCACCGCTTTACAAGTTATAAATTTGATATCATAATGCTGTTTCCAGTGTGGTAGGCGACGTCCTGCATCTTTCCGGAGAGATTTGGTTCCTGGTAGTGCTAGCGGTGGTAGGTTGACTTTTAAAAGAAGTAAATTTTGGAGGAGATGACTCGGGTGCACTGCTAAAGAATTCTGCACGTCTTGCTTGTAAAATTTCAGATCTTGATAGTCCATGTGTTTTTGAATAGTCCGCTTCGAGCGGGAATACGCCTTGATCAACAGATTCAGGATAATCGTGTTCAGCTTCTACGTTGTGCTCGGATATAGGGATCAGGTTTCTACGTGCTCCGAAGTGGTGATTAGTAATAATAGGAACTGTATTAGACGGTGGGTCAGCAGGAGTCAATACATCATGCTTTTCTCCAGAACTGTTAGAATTCTCCTCTTCGTTGTTTACTTCAGGTATTGGCGTCGATAGAACATCTGACCTGGGACTTGAAAATCGCCACTGAGATTTTGGCGATAATAATATTTTTGGTGTGTTTTTATGTTCTTTAATAAGAGCACTAGTCCTGCCTGGCGATACTGGTGGATTGCTAGATTTAACCATTTTCCTGTGTGTGTAAGTTTTCGGTGAACCACTGAGGTCAAGTATGTTAACTTGTGATCTACTATTTCCAACAGGCGAATTTGGAATTTGCGTTTTTTCTTTCGATAATTTTAATTGCTCTACTGCTGAAAGTTTATTAGACTTATTTTGCGGGTTAAGTGTGTTAAGTTTTACACTGTGCTGCAATAAAAGCTTCTTAAAGTCAAGTCTAGATGTCTGCGGAATTGGTCCAAATCGATCTGCGCATGTAGTATCGGTTTTTTGCACACCGAAAATTCCTGTTCCGGTGCATGCGAAAGCTTTGTCCATGGGCGACCAGCTCGCTCTAGTTTTAGGATCCCCAAAGTATCCTGTCTCTGGTTGACGTTTGTTATACAAAGATGTTTCAGAGCTAACTGGCGACAGACTAATCGAAGAAAGGGCTGGAGATTCAGCTCTATCAGGCGTTTCTTTGATATTTAATTTCTTTTTGCTTTTATGGATAACTGCATAAAGTTCATCATTTGTCATGGTCGATTTGACTGGGGACAATAATTTGGAGCTGAGATCGACCACATTGTCTTTGGTCGCAGGAGTCGATGATTTAAACGGAGCCAACGCGCGAGGATCTATTGGTGAAATTCTGATCGAATCTTCACTACTAATAGGTAATCTTTGCTTATCGAGTCCGTAAGAATCTTCAGCATTGTTTTTATTTATTGTGTTAGGTAATCTCTGGTTTGAAATTAGTGTTCTGGGTTCGCCTGATTCATAAAATGTTCTCTTTGGAAGTGTCCAATATTTTGGTAATTGATTTTGTACATTGTGCTGTGAAGTTGCGTAGTCGATAATACCGTGTTTGCCACGTATGTGAGCTGTGTGATATCGATGTAGAGTAGGATTTATTGCATGTAAATCGATTTTGGGACTGGATTTCATTTGAATTTCTGAAGTTTTATTTTGTTGTACGTTGATGCAGAGTTTGTCAGCACCGGAATGTCGATGGTCTGAAAATTTAAAAAATAATGAGTTAATTTTTAAATTTAATTTTACCGTATAAAATGTTAATATTTAGAACCCAAATCTACGTGTCGACATTTCAATTAAATAAATAATTATGTGACGCCAGATAGGTATAGTATATAGTAAAAATTATTTTACCAGTAACTTTTGTAAAAAACTTTCAAGATATTCTAGAAATCTATTACGTATGTGCAACTAGAGCCACAACTATGTTTGAAAAGTTTTTTACAAAGGCATATAATACAAAATACATTAAAGGTATATGTATACATAAATATTGACCATATTACAATACCAAATTAAGCGTATAGCCAGGTAAATAAATATATTGCAGGACCAATATTTGCCGTCAACTGTACTACAAATGTTGCGTTGTAGCTCAGTGAATAATTTATTGGGTTAATTAACAAAACGCTAGTATTTATACAATTTATACATTTATCAAGTGCATGGTATTATATTAACAAACAATCAAATCAAAAATGAATATGTATTAGTAATAGGTATCATGAAATGTTAGTTATACATATATTGATTTAAGACGAAACATTCCTGGAAAATACTATTAAAATAATCGCGAAAAAACTTTTTTTCAATTCAGTGAATGAATCGTCTGTTTTTAGTTATAGATGCAACTTTGTTAGTAACGGTTAAATAAAAATATCAAAATTTAAAGCTGTGTAGTTATAACATTACAACCCATAAGTTCCATTCCATGCTTAAAAGCAACAAAAACTTTACCTTCGAAGAACTTCGAGTTAACAAAGTCGCAACCATTGGAAGCATTCTGGATCACTGTGCAAAGCGGTGTTTGATGAGTTCGTGTGTATTTCAAAAGGAACTTAAACATAATTTGAACATTACTACTTTTAAAACACCGACAATTATTAATATAGAAAGTTATTCAGAATTAGTTATGTTATGATTGTGTGATCGTTGAAGATTGACCTTATATTCAGTAATTGTGAGTTGTTACAGCGTTGGTTTTAGTCCTGATTCCCAATAATTTCGTGTTTTGTATTTACACGATATCATTTATGACTTTTCAATTTGAGAAATGAGTTCTGTCTCGTCTCGAACGCAAAAAGTACTCCTGAAGTTCCTGAAGTATTTAACTGATAAGATAGAATCTGGAATACTTAAATACACTTGTTAACAGAACTTCTTTCTTCATTTTTAATTTGGTGCAATGTAATGAGTAAGGTGAGGGTGAGAGCCGAAGGAGTGATTAAATGAAATAAGTGCGTTAAGTCACAATTTTTCTATTACAATATTATTTACAAAACACAAAACATAATAAAATATCACACCATGCACTTATAAATGAAGAGAATAACCACTCGGAAGCTGTGCACGCTGCGGTGAAGGAAGCCACCATGCATTATTTTTCACAAAAACATTGTAAATAAATTCAATAATTTCACGTATATATTACTACTTATGTATAGAATAATGTTTAAATTATGAAATTAATTATAGTATATACCGCAGTAAACAGTTATTTATCACAGAAGTAACAAGTAGAGTATTATAAGATAGGGAAGACGATTAAAACAAAACCTTAATTTATTGGACGGAATAATTTCAAATTAAAACATTTTAACTACTTACTAATAAGTAAAAATAATCCAAATGAATGAATTTATGAAGTCCTAATTAACTAAAATAAGCGTAATACAGGATTTTAACAGGTAACAATAAATCGCTTCTTTTTTATGATTTACCATATTTCCGTGCCGTAATCGGATTCAGAAAGAGATAATACTCGAGCCCTATGCATAGAACGATCAATAGGGATAGTGACTTTAGAAGGTGAAAGGGCACAATTTATGGGTGAATGTATAATACAAATTTCGTGGGGATCAGAGTCTAATATGGCTGATAATACATCTAAGGAATTGTCTCTGTTGTCTGGTAAAAATGCCACTGAATTGCGTTTTGGTACAGGGGTAGTCATAGGACTGAGCGTTAAAGCAGACAACTCTGCCACAAATTTATCTTCTAAAAAAGTGGCAGCATTGTTGTTTATACATTCACAAGATTCAAAGGTATTGAACACACTGCGATGGCTAAGTTTAGGGGACACAGTTGCAGGATAATTTATTTGTTCTCGAAGTAAATCTGCAGTAATTTCGGCCTGAATCATTTCTAATGAGCTACCCTTCTTGGCATTACTTCCGAAACTATCTAATTTAAGTAACTTCTTTATAGGCATTAATGGAGAGTTAGCTAATTTGTAACTATCACTACGTTTTATTTTATTAACAGGATTAGTTTCATTATTATTGTCATTGACATGATTATGATCTAAAACATCATGTATTGTTTCAGAGTTTTTTATATTAGTAAACATTTTCATCACTTCAGCAACCTTTTTACTACCTAACTTATTTGAATTATGATGACATTCTCTTAACATTATAGGAGTTTGGAAATTGGGAACAAATGGAATTATATTTTCGTGATCACTCGAAGATTGATAATTACTATCTAAGCTAAGTTCTGTAGTATTGTTCATACTGATTTTTGGTTGAATTTGTGTCTTACCTGTTGTATCATCTTTCGATGGAGACAAGCTGACACCCTCTGCATCATGTATATTTACATAAGCCCCAGTCCTTGTTATAGCCTCTACGATTCGCGGTAAATCATGATTACTTTTCGCAGTATTTGCTGACTGCGTATTAACTACAGCCGGTGTTTCGGTAACTGGCGTGGCTGTTATTATCATGTTCGGTTTAGGAGGTGGTAAAGTAATAAATTCGGTTGTAACGGGACCATGAGGTTCTGTTGGAGCTTTAATTATCATTTTCCCTAATTGTGGTGAAGTGGGTTTACTAATTGGCAGGACTGGTTCGTATGGGAAGTCAGTTTCATCTGAAATTTTTACAACATCAGCGTTTTCGCGTTGAATAATTGAAGTGGTTGGGCAAATTTCTTGAACGAATGGACCTGGCTCAAATGTGGTGTGAGCTCCTTTTCTTCTTTTAAGTGTATCTGATGAATATATCACTTGTCCTTGAGAATCTAACGTAACTTTGGCTCCTTTCATTTGCAATTCATCCAGAGTTATCGAGGGCTTTTCATCTAAACCATGTTCTAAAAAGTCTCTGCTATCGTTTAGACAGTTAGGTAGTTCATTTAAAGAAACATACTCTGTTTCAGGCAGTTTACCAGATAAGACAGCTTGTAAATTCTTTCTTACGATATCGTTATTTGCGTAAGAACTTCTGTTTAGATTCATCTTCTGATTATTATTTTTAACATCTGCTATTGTTACGTAGTCACCAGTATCGTAAAAATCTTCAACTGCTTCGGGTTCTTTTAAAACTGGTGATTTTTTGTTCGATAGTTTACTGGGTAGAACTCCCTTTAGTTTACACATTAAACTGTTGAATGGTTGTAAACTGGTTTTTAATTGATTTGGTGTTTTTCCATATGTTTTTGGAATATCGGTTGCTTTCATTTTTTCTTCAGAAGGTAAGTCTAATTTAGGCCTGCTTGAGATTTTTATTTTATCAGAGTCTTGTTTCTTTCCACTCTCTGAATCTTTGTTACTACTTTCACTTTCGTCATCCGAGTTTGTTGGTGTAATAACACACATCGATGGAATACGTGAACTATTTATTGTAGTTTTATATCGTAATCTTTCAATTCTATCAGTTCCCTCAAGATCAGATGATTCAGAGTAATCTTGTTCTGATAGACTATTTTTTCCATGGGCGCTGGAGACCGAATCTTCAATGGGAGAACTTGAAGTATTGTGACCTGAATCAGGAGAACTGGTACCAGTACTTTTCTTTGCACTCTCAATTTCTGTTTCAGTATGAACTTCGGCTACTGCTGTTATTTCTCGGTGGTTACCAACACTTCTCGTAATAGTAATTGCTGAAGTAGAATCTTCACGAATTTCCGGTGAGGAATGATTGTAAAGTGGTTTATCAGGGAATTGGCGAGCTGGATTATATTTTAGGCTACTGAAAGGAGATCGTGTAAATGAAGAACTGGAACTCCTCTCCAAGCTTGCGTTTGCGCTATGTATATTGCCTCTATTTCTGTTGATTTTAGTTAAAGAACTTTTACGTTCAGGAACCGTAGGACCAATCACAAGTGATCTATCACTTCCAGCTGCCATTAAAGTAGTGCATACTGTTCCAGCAGAACTCGTCGTTGTACTAGTAGAACCTTTACCAAATAATTCGTACTCATTTTCAGCTGTCATGTTTTGACTATTGGACGAAGTTGATAAAGCTGTACTTGTGTGCATCGGTGTGCTCGGTGAAATTTCTTCCTCCTTTAAAGTCTTTAAACCAGAATCCATATGAAAGGAAGTGTAGTATCCTTCCGTGTCGCAGGAGAATTCAGAACTTGTCTCTAAATCTTCATGTAAATCATGAATTATATCTGGAGTAAGAGTTCCTTCACTTGTAACACTTCCAGAACCAGAATTATTGAGGAATCTCCTCCTACTGATTATTGAACTTGGGGGCCCGTGGTGGTAATTGAGGGAATTATTAGAAGTTGCAGCTGAAGTTGTACTTTTAGGAGGAACTGTCGTTGTAGTTATTTCAGAACCAATACTTGTTCTTCCTGATTCAGAACTAGCTGACCAATTACCGCTTGATGAATGTGGTTCGTCTTTTCCAACGGCACATCGTCTCGACCTTCTATGAGTTGTATTCCGTAATTTTACCGTACCATTTATTGTTGCTGTATTTGGGATGCTCGTCGGAACTCCTATACTTTTTTCTGATGAAGAGTATGATGCACATCTTTGATGCGTTCTTCGGTCTTCTTCACCAGGGCGCTTCTTTCTCATCGTAACTGTTTCTTGACCTTGTGTGTCTTCTACTTTTGTAGGAGATATAGATTCTTTAACCTTTTCTGATTTTGACGAGTCTTTGAAGCTATCTCTACTGGCACTCGGCGATCTACCAATCAATTTTAGCCTGTTTTTACCCCATTGTTTCAGGCTGTTGAAATGACTTTTCTTTGTTATAGGATCAATAGGACTTTTCTTAAGTAAATCGCTAGACCGAGATCGGATGACGGTAGTATCTTCGATTTCTTCAGAGCCCACAGCAATTGTTGTATCGCTATGATAGGACAAACCAAGCAAAGCATTAGTCACACGCTAAGGGCAGAACTATATAGAAGATCTTCAAATAACTTCGCTTAGTCTTGTTACAGCGAAATTATTTCAAGATGTCAGTAATTATGAAGCTAATGAAAAATGGCACTATTAGTGTCCATGTGCACAAAAAAAAATGATTGTCCTTGTTTCTCATTTGCCAAACCTTTTACCTGAAATGTTTGAATATGATGCAACAGTGACAATCAGTTACAAAAATGTATTCACAGAAGCAAGAAATATGAATAGGTTAATTCAAATGTGTGCTGTTTTTATTGCACATTTTAAGCTCACCACACAGTACTGTGCTTTAGGTTATCATCGTTAATTGTTTGTAAGATTACATTATCTACGGATATAAAAAATATGACGAAAATCAAAAATACTGTACTTATTGTAGATAATATAATCGGTGTACAGTGCAAACTAGAAGCTTACCCAGCTATAGCCTCTCTAAGCTCTTTCTGATCAGTGCCCGAAATGGTGTTTCGTCTTTTACCCCGCGGTTTTCGTGTCCGCGTCCTTCTTTTCACTGTGTCCGTCTCCCCGGTGCCAGTTTCTATATGGAGCGATTTTCGGGAACTACACATTCTATCGAAGAATTTTCCTGACGTGTCAATAGCCACAACTTCTGGAGGGAATCTGCACAAATAAACAGACACCAATTACATAATGTTTGTTTAAGTATCATGAAGTATTTAAAATGGCAAGTTTTATTATCGATACCGTTCTCGGTCAACAGTTAATACATAGGCACTGGATACCTACATATGTATATACCTGGATAGGATTAAAATGGTAAAAGATTTTTTCAAATAGGTGCCATGGTTTCGGAGATTACTTTTTGCTTGTATAAAAATTCACAAAATTTGCACTCTATTTGTTGTAACATAGATAAACGTACATATGCGCTCATTTTTTGCATAAAATTTAATTAATTACGAATTTACAAGTCATTAAGTGAATTAAAAGTCAAGTATTTTATTTACAAAAACAAGTTAATGTTTGACTAAATTATTAAATTATGTCATTAATATGAAATTAGACAATAACAGTTGAAAGTGTAAATATAACGTACTTAGAAGCAATAACTCGCAGTTGTTCCTCTGGACTCGGCAGTCGGTGGTCGATGGGTTCATCGTCGCCTGAACCGCACTCGGACAATTCGTCGGGAGTGAGGGTCACACTGCTGGTTATGCGCATCGATGCATCTGGGAATGTGGTCACTTCGCCGAGTGCTTCTCTTGAAGTCCATTTTCTGAGGTGCTCTACTACTGACGGCTGAAATAATTAATCGACAAATTTGCAGTTAGATCAAGAAACACAGAGAACAATAAAATATAATGGAAGTATTTCTACAATTTTGTGTCAATGTTTTTAAAATAATATTAGATATTAGCAAATGCCCTCGCTTCGCTTCGGAAAAATTACCTTACGCTTAAAGATAGCACATGCATTTTTCTGAGCTTTCTCGTTTCGTGAATTAGAAATATATAAATTAATTCATAACTTTTTATTTATGAACAGATCTCAATAAAAAAAAATTAAGTTTTAAGTGACGCTTACTACAATACATTAGTGTAAACCAGAACTAAATCAGTTAAGCCGTTTCTGAGATTAGCGGGTACAAACGCACAGACAAACAGACAAAAATTTTCTAACAACTATTGTTTTGGGTTCTATTGCGTTAATAAAGGCGTAAATATAATCAGGGGATTATATTTTTACTCATATATCGTTCATGTACAGAAATCGATCAGATGGAATTTTATTATTAGTATAGATATAGATATGTAAAAAACTGTGAGTTACGTTACGTCATGTATTGTATGTTTTTTGGGAAATTATTTTGTACCAGGCTACTTACGATATGCGTCTCTACTTCGACATCAACTTTTTGATAGATGCGTCTTCTCTTAGAACTCAGCACGGGCGTGCATAGCAGGTACGGTGAGTGTTGAGAGTCTTTACGCAGCTGGTCAAGGATGGAGCCCGAGTGTGCGTCCAAAGATGCTCGCTCATACAAGTTGCGTAAACAAGCCGGTCTGGAATATTTCAAAAGCATTTTTATGAAGTGATTATTATAAGTATCTTTGTTTATAACAGTTAATAGGTCATACGTTAAAGTGTTGGCCGCACAGGAGAGAACTTCTTGGTCTTTAAATAGATTTATTTATTTACATGTGTGAGTCTGAAATTTAAATTAGGCATTGACGACAATTGCAAGGACGAAATAGGGTGTAGAGTATAATGACCTCGTCACCAAAAGCGTTCTTGTGCAAGGAAACTAATTAATAGTATCACCATCTTGCAGCGTTGTATCTTTGCCAGCAAATTTAATGGTGCTAATTATTTCTGTTCTTCTTGACTTGCTACAGTTAACTGTTTTTGCTTTTGCGTAAGTACTATATTTGCTTCTGCTGCCTTCAGTTTGATACTTTAATTTTCAAGTTTGTGTAGGTTTTGTTTTTGGGTTTTTGCGTCTGGAGTAAACTTGGAATTTAATGAATGCCTCATTAAAGATAACAAAAATAACGGGTGTGAGTCCTGTTAGTAAACACAAGGATTACATACATTTCTTATAGAAAAGTGAAGTCCGGTTACTAGTTTTAAATAGGCACATTTAATTAATAACACAATGACATTGATGTAAGTAGTGATATAATGATTTGAACTTAAGACTATCTCGCAAGGTAGATCGGGGTTCAAATTGTAATTGTAGTTTCAATATTTTAAAGTACTATAATTATGAATGTATTCGAAATCAATTATCACTTTTGTAGGTTAATGAATCCAGCGTGATCATTTTCTACATGAGAGTTTAAATATAATTTTTTTAAAGGCGTTTAACGTCTGCAAACCATCGTTTATCATGTGAAAATCTTGTTCCAACAGTAGCGTGTAATGTATTAATAATAATAAAAGTATTCAGTCGATGGTGGTGTTGCAAATTTATAGATCGATTTACCTTGTGTCTGGCGTGAATAGACCTTTCTTGGGGGAATAATTCGCCGTGTAGTGAACTTTGCGCGTTGCAAAATCCGACAGGCTTCCCTCCGCTGAAATAAAATAAATTTAATAAAATATTAACCATAGAGTTGGATAATCTATAATAATATATGTTTCCAAGGAAACAACTGAATCTTTTGAAGCGCATACAATGCTCATCGTTGTCTTCGAGTGAACAAACGAACCTAGTGGGCCCGATGATTAGTAACCAAGTCGGAACCGCACGACTTAGATGTGAAACAGACAAATAAGGGACTATTATTCAACGCCCTGCAGGTTATCGAGCAAATGGCCCCGGTGTAAGATTATTCGTTTTCGCTTATCGTTATTTTATTACATAATATAATAAAATGTTTACTGTTAAAAAAATCTTCAAATACGTGTGTAAAAATAAAATAATATGCACATAGTTGGTGAAAATAAAATTCTTTGTTACTATAATCTTACATAGAACGACCTACATAAACGTTAATGCGTGTAAAAAGGGACAAGTTAAATGAATGTTTATTAGGGCTCGACTTCGACTTCAAACGTGACAATAGCAGCATATAGGGTTATAAACAATTATACTATAACAAACTTTCAGTTTATCTGCTATATTATTGAACGAGACAATCGTAAGCAAGAGAGCAAAAGTCAGAGCCATTTTACATAAATGTAAATGTCTTTTCAAACGAATCATTATAGGTTTTAGCTATTGCTTATTGTCTTACGTTTAACAAAAACTTACATGCAAATTTAATGAAACTGCAATTTATTAAGTTTGGACTTATTAAACTATCGTGTTCAGTATCTTCCGATTAAATTTTTTTTAATGAAGTTCTGAATGGCGATATTATATGAGATGCTGTTCTAAGAATGACGCGATGATAAGGACATTCGTAACAGTACCTAATCAGTTTTAATATTAATTATATGAATACAAAATGTTTGAGCAACATTTATCAATATGAAAATGAGTAGAAAACGTTATGTGGAAATAAAATTAACATATAAAAAAATATCTCCTTTATCTTGAAAAGTAAATGTAAAAATGGAACAATTCTCACTACAAATGACTTATCGTCACGTTTCTAAGTCGTGCTTAGATATCGTGTCAGCCGTGACCAAATTTATTTTGATTTCAAATTAACAATGAGAAAATTGTAGTTATCGTCCATATGTATTAGGTGAGATTGGCCGAGAGCCAAGTCTTCAGTAGTTTTATCCTTAATTGCAATCGAGTTACAAATTACCATTGAGTGTGTCAATGATAATTTTATTACGTTCTGTTCAATCATTCCTTGCTTCATGATGTTTAATGATGTGGGAGTCTTCAAGAAGAGAGTGAATATTCTCTTATAAGTTAGTTTGTTACACTCCATCTCCTCTTACCTCAGGTGGGATTGTTGTTAAGCATTAACTTATATTATGTAAAAAAAATAAGATAATGCTATCATTGAATATTAATAAACCATATCAAACTAAAAAATATTAATAGATAAAAGTAGGTAGTTATGTTGCGTTTATTTTATCTAATTTTAGTTCATTAATGGCTCTCGACAATCTTTGTATCTCCGTATTCCACCAACAGCACTGTCAAGGCAGAGCAAAGGCATATCAAGAGGGAAAATAGTGCCTGTTAAATACCTAGATGCGATTCCCGTTCAATCTACGCATCCTTGAGAGCTCATAACCACCGCTTTAAGAGCTTGAGAATTGTTTTGCATACCTTCTGTAACACAGAAGCTTTGTATGTGTAAAAGAATTTACTAAGTTACAAACATTTCTTATGCTAACATTGTCGTTTAGTACCTGCGTTGTTAATTACTGGATAGGAGTCAAACGTAAGGTATACGGGATAATAGCGCCATATTAGTTGCGTAAACTAACATCGCAACTACTGCATAAATCACGTCGGCTTTTGTAATCAAATATATGTACTTATTATATCTCCGAAGGAGGTATTAAGTTAATTATGTCTTAAATTATTTTAAAATTAAAAATCGTTAGTATTTTTACGACAACTCTATTTCAAACTTTATAATAGATAAATCGTGAGTTAAATGTAAAACATTATACTATGCAAGAATATAGCTTTTAACTTATGACATACTTAAACTGTCATATTTGTATTATTATGGTTCTTATTCCCCTTTATGGTTGTTATAGTGTTGGGCTTGAATTTTCCTGTGGTAAATGTTGATTAATTGTTTGAAGATCCATTCATACCATTCATATTTTTCCACTTTTTAAACGCGGTTATATCAGTTGTCCACATATGTATATGATAATAAATGCACTGCCGCAGTGGTAGCCGCTGTAGAATATACTCCATGCCCGTTATAATAGACTGCATAAATTTCCAGCGCCCGCGCTTATTTGACACTGGCTTTCGAATAGGAATTCCGGATACATGTTATTGTTTGTAAGTACAGTGGTCAATTATTCTTAAGCAATTCCAGTCATCGCTAATTAAAGTATCGTGAAAGTTCCTCATAACTGATCTTGCTTTGAAATCATGGAACTTCAAGACTGAATATGAGCTATATATCGCACCCTTAGAATGAAAGGAACTTAACTCAAAAATTGAAATTTATGGGAAATGACGAAGAAAGTTTTCAAAAATGTATGGTCTTGAGTAAATTTAAGAAGACTGATGTATGAGGTTTCCCTTTTTCCCTTTCTCACTCATAATTCGGGCTCTTTTTCGCCATGGGGTTTTAGAGTAGGCTTTTTTAAGTAAATTTATAATAAAATCTGGAATTTCAGGAATTTTGAATCACTTTCATTCTAAAGGTGCGATATGAGCTTATTAATTCCCCCTAATTAGTCAACTCCCTATTTAGTCGGACTATTTAAGAGTACTCTGAAAACTTTTGGTATTAGTTTGGTCCTCTCTCCCAAGGTTGACATTGAAGGCTCTATTACTTATGTTCAGACTTACTAAGTTTGCATTTCACCTCTTGAACATTAAAAAAAATTCTTTCGCAAAAATATTGTTGAGATGTACACAGTTGTGGTACTTTGTAGTATAAGGAAGTAGATCTTACTCTTTCTATATTTAAATAATAAAATAAAAATAAAACCTTTACAACTAACAAAGGTCGTCTTTAAATTTATTGTGTACAATAAATACAATATTTTCCATAGACACTCTAACAGTGAAAGCAAGCAGAGCACTCCTAAGCGCATATGAAAGAATCCTGCCTAGCGCATAATAATAAAATTGCAATTCCCTCACGAGGTGCATACGTGGCCGCAGGAAACTAGTTCCATATAAAACAGATAGTAAGATTGAATTGTATCGGTGTGCAATAAGAAGTCCGCGAGGGATCCATTGTAAGGCGGCCTTGGCGCCCCGCGGGACCAGCTCGTTCTCCGTGGGTGGCGACGTACCTGCGAACTGTGACTGACTACGATACGTGAGTACGATAGCTCGCTATTTGATATCACTGATTAAACGAACGCTCGAGTTACATACGATCGTGTCTAATAAATGCATGCATGTTACGTGATGTATAAGAAATATCAGCAGTTCGATCTATTTTGCTTATGGCTCTATTTAAATGTTAAGTTTCTTGTGAAATTCTTATGTAGAAGAGATTGGTTTGTGTATTAAGTGTTCACCAGTTAACAAATAGGGAATAAAGAGTTATCTGTATTAAGTTGTGTAAAAACGTCTTAATTAAAGAATGAAACAACATCTGTTTTTACTTTTGCAAATGCAATAAACTACTACAACCGCAATAAATAATTAGGTAATATAAATAATTTATAATATAAGGACTTGTTCCATAACGTAAACAAATTGTATTTATCGCTTTATACGTGGCAGAGGAGATGCGACGCAAAATAATGCGACTATTATAAACAAATTATTAAATGAAACATTGACATAGGTTTGATTATAAAAAAAATATAAATAAACATTTACAACTATTACAATTATTAGTCCTATTAATTAAATTATTAATCCGCATCCCGTCATGACGCGTTTGTAAGAGTAATTCTTGAAAGAAATGACCGAATTACGAACAATCTTTTCAATACGGTTTCACTTATGCCGCATTTATATGATGCTATTCTTATTACGCAGACCAATAATACGGTGAACGAATTTTGGATCCCTCTAATGTAACTTAAAACGGCTAAGCTAAGAATGCAAAGCCATAACCAGGAAAGTGAATTCCGGAAGAATGCGGTACAATAAATGGAAGTCGAGCGTACTACTTGGTACTACGCTCAAGGCGAGGAAGGTCCTGAGGTCACGACTTTGAGAAGGACTCGCAAGGGCACTCACTGGCTGTATCAGCGCAAAAGTAGCTCAACTGGTTCCACGTATTATTGTACTCCCTCACTCCTGAGGAATACAGTATTATTTCATTCGAAACAATCCAAATTGATTACTTACTATGTTGTTTGTAAACATTACTGGGTGTTAATGTATCAATATATGTTAATTAAGTATATTAAAAATAAGAGTACGTTTATTTTAGGTTAGGTAATTTTTCATGTTAGTTTTATCTATTGTCTTGAATAATTTGAGTATACGACAAAACTTTACTCCGTGACAATTTTGCACAATTATCTAAATAATTGTCTACTATTTAAAGCTAAAGGCTTCTACGATAAATTGTGGTGTGAAAGAAGTTGTTTGTTACCAACAGCTACACAAATCAACGAGGCCTTCATTACAATGTTTACCGAAGAGGCGGAACAGCATCATATTTGATGTGTAAACTACTTTATCCAGGTTTAAGTCCAAACTAAATTCATAAGCCCTTGGTGTACCCTACTGAAAAACAGAAGAGAAACTGTCACTCGGGGCCATTTTTTTTTTTGGAAGTCGCTGAGCTCTGTACAACCTAGCTTAATCCCGGCGGTGTATGATAGGGTTCTGTCCCTGCCTGTTTACCTTGCTAAATCAATCTTGAAATGTTTCAATGTATTTCTTTTACAGTACTGGAGAGAGAGATAGGAAGTGAATGCACTGCATATTTCTTAGGCGGAAACGCATTTGTGATAATTCTGTTGTGACGTTCATGAGCGATGTGGTCCATCTGTTCCGTTGCCGACTAATAAAATAAAGAACAATTAAGTCCTATTTACATTGGATTTACTTTATAGATATAGAGTGGTTATGTCGCGCTGGACGCCCGTTTGTTTTTTACATACCAAATACTTTTGACAGAGAAAATTTTCATTATTGGAAAAACTATAGTTTTAAATAAAAAACGGATCGTGGAAGATTCCACAAAAATTTTGCAGTTCTCCCTTACTTCGCATACTTGGTCGTATATTATGCGTGCAGATCAAATCAAATATCTACTTGTTCAAGTTCAATAAAGATAAGGATTCGAACCAAGTTACGAACAGAATTTGAATCGATTCTGCCAGAATGTTGCTCTGCGTAATTTACGTTCACACCGTAGGAATTTAATCGATTCAAACACATTTTTTTTCATAGCTATCTCTTTTAAATTTATTATCGTTTTAGGCATTGTACATGTAACAAGAATATTGAATTCAAATAGTGTTTTTAATTTCTCTAATTACATTTTTTGAGTTGGAGAAAGTTGATGAAAAACATTTTTAATGTGTTTATCTTATCGTTATTTTTCTTATACATAATATCTCTGAAGTATATAATACGTACAAAATTAACTAAAAACATGTCATAATTTCATATGAATTGAATCAATAAAATTAAATAACCATTTGCAATGTAACTGCTATTTACGAAGCATTTTGGGTGGATTCGATGTATGCATCTATATTTTTTTATCAACGAGAGAAGCCGTAAATATAGGTGTCGTATTACTTGGTATATGATTAACGAAATACGATTACTATAAAATAACCACCTTCTTTTTTGAAGTAGGTTAAAAAATAAATGAAAGACCGTTATTACGAGCAGACATTTAATTTTGATGTTTCAAAATAGTCCTTTTTGTGTCGTCTCGTTTAATATAAAAAAAAGTTCAAAAACATTTTAGGTATCTATTGTGACAAGCGAACGATGTACACTTATACTGAGAATATTATTTTCATATGATATTTTCCTTTCGTAAGTATTACCGGTTAATTTATTACAGTATATTTTGTTACACACAAGTGACTCATGCGATGATATCGCATCGGTGTACATTTGTGGATCGTCTGGGAATCACTACAAATGCAATGTTTCAAGTCTTCTTGCTCCTTTATGTCTTGTAGTGGACAAATGTTATAAATATATTCATAGAGACAGCTTATACTGCGAGTTTAAAGAGAGATTTAAACATTTATCCATCTTTTATTGATTTGCAAGTACAAAACGTTTATTTAAAGTTATGTTAGCCAAAATCAGTATTCAAATATTCAGCCAATTCAAATATGATACCGCCGTATGTATTAGTATAATGTTATGCAAATGACATTTTCTTTAACTTTCATTTTGACCCTATTTTAATTCTTTAGGGATCTATTTTTATTTCATTATCTCTTAACAGGTTTTCTATGCGTAGCTTTATTATCTCCTATTCTGCAAATATAATTTATGTAGATCTGTTTTTTTTTAATGTGTCAGAGTTGACCCATTATATAAGTCAAAAAACTAAAAAGGCCACTTTAATCGTAGTATTCAAACAAAACCTACCTTCATTAAAATTTTCAAAAAGTAATAATTTCGGTCCCATTAGATTTATTACTAGTATAAATAATTTTCTCGTACTGAATCGAAAATTACTGAAGCTTATCTTTTGAACCCTTTTCCCCGCAAGAATACATTGTGGGTAAAACGCTGCCGGTTCCTGTCATTAAACATTACAGTGCTCCGCTGCAAACAAATAATTACGAAATCCGGAACAATGAATAAGCGTCTCCACGAAAGTTGATATCAATCATCATTATTCATCCTGGCACATTACCTTCATTAACAGGAACATTCGCATAATAGTACCAATTGCCAGTTTTGTGTTTTCCATTTTTAAAATCTTTATATCTAGCTTTTATTTTACTAACACAGTAATTATATAGTATATTGGCCAAACGTCGTAAGTAACCCCAAGAGTGTCAATATCTCTAAATCTGTTTCTGTAATCAAAATTACTGATTTACAACTTAATTCCTCATAATATATATAAATATATATTCCTCATATGTCGATATTACATAATCTATCTATCTATATAATATATATATCTAGCATTAAACATAGGCATTTAGAGGAAGCCGTTGTGGTGAAATGAAAGGGTTATAAGACTCTTTGGGAATAAGGGTAGTAAAGGCGCTCGGAAGGAAACGGGGAGATCCTTATAAATGTTGACGAGCCTGCTCGGGGTAAATGTAGGGCAAGGGACATCAGCTTTACATATAATTAAGATACTGTCAGTAGAAATTACTTAAAATCTCATAACGTGCCCGGAATTTGAACCCGATTTAATATCGAGGAGACAACCATTAAAACTGGGTTTTTGGTATTAAATGAAGATACTTTGTTGGCTGAGTGAAATAATTGTTTATATTGTCTTATTTTACGAAATGATACAAATAATATTGTTTCAATGTAAGTTTCAAAGGCAGGCTGTGCCTACAAAGTGCAGTTGTTTTGTTGAAATGCACCTTTTGTCTTTACTCACTTTATTCACGCACAGTTGAACCTGTTTGGCGTATAAACACACCTAGCAATTTTCTCATACATAAAATACAGATAAATGTTTGCAGTAATGTATAAACTCCGACACTATTTGTTTACAAAGTATAATGCGCAACGTTAATTAACATAATAAATTAAGGATGCGGTACTGAAAGTGACATATAAAGTTCAATGTTCGCTTTCATAAGCTTCAAAGTTCGCCTTTAGCCAGCTATGGGCATAGATTATTATTAGGGGAGGCGAGGTTAAAGCAAGTTTGGGCGATTAACGCCTTCCACATATTTAAGTGTGAGTTCACGTGTTTACGTGATTGATAACTGAATCAAGCTTCGAACAGCAACAACTTTATTTAAACGGACATCCGTTCTGTCCTAGACAATGTAAAAGTTGTTATCCCTGAAAAAATGTAACATTGTTTTGAGGCCCTTTTAAACATGTTTAAGTATAAGTAAGAATAAACGAGCTCTTATATAATTTTCTTACAAAATTGAGCTTATAAAATTGTCATCCAAGACTTATGTACACTCTTGATGTACGATGTCATATGTATGTGTACTTTAACGCTCCCAGTCAAATCGAGAACGTAATAAAATAAAATTGCATAGAAAACATGACGAGTTGCATATTTCATTTCGATATAGTTAAACGTAGGGTACTTGTCATTTTTATGAAAAACTTTTATATAAATTTCCTACTTAAAATATATTTAATGATTTTTTTTATTGTAGAAACATTTGTTATAATAATAACAAGCGTCATTTTTTATACTTTCTCATTCATACGTCTTTGTTAATGAATCAGTTATGTGATCTCGTTCTAATATTGAACAAACGTAATTTGTTTACGTATAACAATAAATATTGATAAATCATTATGCTGTTAGACGCGTGTTTCTTTTTAAATTTAAATGGCGTTACTTCCAACTTCCAATAGATTTTGTATATTATTCCCTTTATTTACCTTACATATTTAAAAACTTTGAGGCATGGTTTTTTTTGGTTAAATGGATGCAAATCTTGAAAATTAGGTCAGTGAGATAAAAACAAAAAAAAATTCTTCTGAAATCAAGGTTATAAAACTTCGGGCAAATCATCAATGTCGGAAATGAGGCTATAACTCCTTGAGTTCCGTGAAGTAATTTTAGGAATCCCTCGAGGATCTCCTTCGGTTTAACGGCCGCAAAATATTTTCAATGAAAATAGTTTTTGAAGGTTGTAAAGAGGTACAAATTACGACAAGGTAATAAAGGCGACGTTTATAGGTACGACGGTTTCGGACGAGAAACGACCGACACGTTCGAGGACATTAAATAGGGACCCAACTGTCTCTGGCGCTGAACAGATTAGGGATGGCCGAAATATTATACTAGAACAAATTATAATAAATAAAATAAATGTAATATCGTCGTTCGCAAATATGCCCGGGGTAAAATGGCAGGATAAGTCTATCTCGGGTTTTATTTTTCTGCGTTTGAGTCTTTCCTCGTAATTCTAGGCCAATAGATTGTTTTTAGTTTTCGCTTGAAACGAATTGTATTGTTCATGGTTTATGTTTGTTAAAATTATATAAACACGAAAAATAAAGCAATAGATATATATTTTGGTTATTTTGTGGTGCACTAGTAGGTGCAATGGTAAGGTAGTACCACAACATACTCCTGTTCTTAAATAGAAATTGAGTTTAGTTCCATTATGAATCATCATAATTATAAAGTCACGTCTTGAATTAATCATATTTGTGATATGTCTATCGGTTTATAAGACACATTAACATTATCGGTACAATATTATCAGTATAAATTATATATATATATATATATATATATATCTCAGTATAAATTATAACACCATTATATCGTATAGCTATTGAATTACCAAACAAATCAATAAATTTTTACCAATAATTTTTAGGTAAACTCTCTGTGCTTGAACGCGGGGTTGGCACATGCAGGACAAAGTTTGTAAACGAAACACGTTTCGAACGTTAGTTTACTGCAGTGCATAGTTTAGTGAATGTGGAATAGACCGTCGACGACATTTTTCGTAATAAGGGTAATAGCCAAGAAAGGTAATAATGACTCTGAAAACAGCAGACTATATTTTCAGTATGGCAGCATAGAATTTTGTCGCCATCAACATTTTGGCTCAAATCGAGTACGTTTGACGGAAGTCAAACGCAGGAAAATGTTGGTAAAACACTTTTATACAAAATGGCTAAAATAAAATTATTGTCAATTTAACAAGTACCTATATGACATTTAATATCATGATCAATTTCTTATCTCGCTCATTCATCATGATCATTTCTTTATTATTATATATTTAGTATGAATATAATGTAGAATATGATCATTCCATTATATTGCATTGAAGAGCTTGCCAAGTTAGTAAATTCTTGCGTTATCAGCGTAAGACCACGGATTCTATACGTGGCTGGGACAGCTGATCTGACTCTCTGTTTGTCCATGCTAATTTCGACACTGAGAAATCTAACGCATTGTTGTGAATCCTGATGTCTTTTAATATACGTATTACTGTTATTAGTGACTGTAACATGTAAGATGATGTTTCACTAATATCCGTACTAAAATATTGTACATGGTGTAAATCTTTGCTGCATTGCGACAATGTGTTACTTGGCAAACATTCCCAAATATTCAGAGATCTCGCATTCTCTTCACCAGTACCCGCAACTCATTAATTTACCATAACCTACTCGGAAACGAGGAATATATATAGTATTAAGCTCCTCAATTTAGTAAGCATTTATAATTATAATTAATTTAAAAAAAGTAAATGCGTAGATGAAAATTTTAATTAGCTATATGTACATGTAGTACATAATCATAAAGATTCTTCCAGGAACGAGTTCCATGAATGAGTGTCCAGCCACGGTTAATTTATTAATCAATTTACAAATGCGGATAGAGATGTAACATAGGCGATAGTACCTACCCATAATTCTGTCGGCAATTACTTAGCATTACAAACTTGTTTTATCGTATGCATCAACTACCTCATAATGATGTATAAGACTTAATTTCTCTCATTATATGAAGCTTGCCAAAGTACCTAATGAGGTATCAGTGATAACAGTTAATTAGCCAACGTATACTTGTAGTGGTCTTCGAGTAGGAGCAGTTGGGGTTGACTGCATTTAATACTGATGAGATTTAATTAAAATGTCAGTTGCATGGATTAGTCCTACATGTCTGTTACTTAGTAGTTGTAAGACCAGTTCTCTGACGGGGAAACATGCAGAGCAAATTTATAAATAAGTAACTTTTCGCATCCTTCTTGAGGACAGGTGGTTTTAGGTAGCTGGGCTCCTATTTGGTGTCAGTATATCAGCTAAGGGTTACGTATCCTATTTACGCTGACAGCAAGCTTAATTAAACTGCGGGTTTTCTATAGAAAACATTCCGCTGAGCTGCAACAGTCACATATCCTATGGATTCCGTAGTCTCAACAAGAAATTCTTTATTACTAACGCATTGAAATCTTTGTGCTTTTAATGAGTTCGAATTTATATTCAAAATAAAATATTTAGGACTACTCGTACCATTCAACTAGAAATTGGGGTCAGCACATCTCACAAACATTTGGGAACACTATGTGAAACCTTGAAGCATGCAAGTTTTCTAGTAACATTTTCGTTTTCTGTTAAAGCAAGAGCTAAGCTATTGAAAATTTGGCGCAATTAACTAGTTTGCTAACTGGGTTTAATTAATTATCTGAAACAGACATAACCGTCGCATGTTTACACAGAGTGGGTGCTTTGACACTGGTTGCTACTGACTTTTCATGTTTAAAAGGAAACTTCACCATTGTGCAGCGCAGCACGTACGCCTAGTACGACCTAGTTAAGCTTTAAGGAAATATCATATTTTCCATACGTAAACATGAGCATACGAGATCTAAGTTTGTACATGATAGATTGTTTCATAACGCATAATTCGCCTAAAGCTATCATCATTATTATTAAAATCCATAATTCTACCCACGCTGGGCTTGGGCCTCCTCTAATAATAAGAGGGGTTAAGACCACAATCTGTCACGCGGGCCAAGTTCGGACAGACTCACACATATTTAAAAACATTGGGAACTCTGAGATGTACAGGTTCCTCGCGATATTTGCTTCAACTGAAAAAAAAAAAGATTAAATTTTTGTAATACGCACATAATTTGAGAAATAACAAGTGCAAGCAAGATTCTACCTCTAATTTCCTGTGCAGGGGAGACCGATCTTCACACTACTAGGCATTGAAGTGACCTTTAAGAGCGGAAAGCCGTTTTGAGGTAATTAATTCCCTTAAATAGTACATGATGATGATACTTAAATTATTTTACTCAAAAGCTAAAATGTTAACTGGATTAAATTAAATTGGGATTTACACTACTAAATCTATTTATGAGCAGTAGCTCATAAAATATTTACGGATATTAATGAGCTAAATTTCAGAAACAATTGAAGTCTGTACTTAGTGATAATACTTAATAACAGGCGCACATCAGAACGTTTTTATGGATAATTAAGTTGATAAGGGCAATGAAGGGATTTATCGCATAAAACGCTGCCTAAAGACTTTTTAATATTTTTAAGGACGCCACACTGAATATTTAAAATGTGAAATGAATCCACCGTTTTCTCTTCCAATAAGTGTTGCTATATTCAAGTTTTTACCGACTGAGGTAAATAGCATTAGGCTTGTATTCATTTACTAACGTTTATATACTTATCATTCACTACCGGGTGGTAGGTTGCATTGAAACATTCCTGCATGGACGGAGATTTAGATGGCAACTTTACGCGGTTAGTCAGCTCCAAGACTAATGTGTTTTACTGCCTCACCGCCCGGGTAATTACGCACGGATTCAAGATTTACTCGTTAACTTTCCCGATCAAATGAGATTAATGCTTGCAAAGATTATAATCGCTAGACGCTGTTTCCAACTGCACGGCCTGTTTTCGTACCACTTATATATATAAGTATACATTTTAATTATAAAATAACAAGTGTAAGGGCTATAAAATATTAAAGCGATCATTGTAAATGGTTTACAGTACAGTAACCAACGGTTACGAACGAAGTTCGTAATTACCACGCACACATATTCATTTAATTAGAATGTTTGAGAACAAGTTATTCCATATCTTGACTTCCGAATAGAAATGTGCTGATTATGACTTTGGCCGACTAGTCGGTTGTCAGAAAGGCCGAGTATTCGGCAATGCAGATCATTGCTTCAGATGGAATTCGGGTAATAATGGCAATGCTCCTGTCTCTTCGTTCACCTTATTGTATCATAATTTACTTCTAATGTTAAAATTTTTGTTTGCAAGTTTTTCATTAATGATACACAGTAAATATGTAACGTCATAACTTTATATGTAATTTGAAATTTCAAATTATTATTGATTATTATATCAGAAAAGCAAAAGCTGTCTTTCATAATTTATTTTTGGTAAAATAAGTCTTACATCAAGCTAAAGTTTGAAGTTCCTACTTTTATATTATACTAACTGGCCACTAGACTTCGTTCGGATTGACAATTATCCAATTTTGTTACCTTTCAGATGGTAAATGAATATTCCATATAGGTGCCGTGGTTCCGGAAATTTCCATCCGCATCCACACACCGACTCTCAAAGTAGCAGATGTATATAGAGATATAATAGATTTCAATTAATTAATTATTTTTTTAGTTTTGACACAAAACCGCAAAATATGTAAAAAATAGTAGGTTATGGTAAGTTTCTAATTCAGTATTGTAGAAGTTCTCGTTTTTTTTTTGATTATGTTCACCTTTTATAAGTTTAATTATTGATTACCGAAGTAAGTTTAATTCTGAAATAAAAATGATGAATAATAATAAATTATGATCATTAAAAGTCTCGATTTCATCAAATGAATTATAAGAGCGGATTAGTCGGTGCTTTCTGCCGACTAATAGTCGACTACAAAATATGCCGATTATTCACTATCCGCGATAAAACGAGTTCATCTTTAGTAGGAAACTTTCCAAAATAGTCATCTTATGCGCAAAAGTGTATTAAGAAGACAAGGAGGTAAGTAAATAAATGCGTAATCATTTTGCATGTTCAACTGCTTAACAAACAATAAAAAATTGATGATTTTTTTAAATGTCGTTATTGTTTTTGAAGTGCCATATAGATCTTCGGTAACACTTCTGATTAAATAGGGTTCATATAGGTTGCTATTTCACTGCAAATTTTGCTACTTTCAATACCATACTATCTTCGTATTTTTTAACTTGTTTTCCCAAAACGATTTTATATAGTGTAACTTTGAAGTATTAGCGTTTGAATCGGCGATTTAATCGTGGAAAAATAAGATGTAACATATAACACCCTCGCAAGTTAATTTGATAAAACTGTGTGCGTAAAAGGTACGTACAGAATACGCTGAGCGGGATATCCCTTACATTTAGCACTTCATAAGATGATGCACGGCACTACCAGCGTTACAAGTTTACTCAACTTCGTGGAGCCGTAAGTCAATATAGATTTATGTGATGATTACCGTTGCAGCATTACCTACACAAATTGGCCGTGTTGAGCTAAAGTGGCGGGAAGATTCATTGCCATCAGTTCACGTAATTAATTCACCAGAACCCCTCCAGCAGGCGGGCAACAGAATGTGCGTTATTTTAATTTCACAAGAAACGCGTTTAAATTCAATGGATGTATTTACATTGAATGATACCGAACAAGGCTGGATATGTTGATTTCGCGCAATATTATCTTTTAGTAGTAGTAGCTCAGTGGTTTGAGGATCGGTCACCTGCTTGTGTATCTGGATTTGAATTTTGTTGTGTCAAAATTTTTGATATTACGTTCGTATAAATTATTTTACAGTTGGTGAAGTGATAAAGGTGAATGTCGCAAATAATTTTGAACGATTAATTAATAAAAAGATTTTGTGTGCGAAATCTCCTAACTCGCGCTTTGTCAGCAGTCAAGAGGTAGAGGTACAGGAGAACGGAGATCATAACGGAAAAAGTTGTATTAATGATAATTTTTTCAATGAGTTACTCGAGCTCTGTTTGTACAATCAAATAACACCTTAAACTCTAAACTTTATAAAATTAATCTTTTAAACACTATTTATATGATGCATCAAAATTTTTTTATATGTATAAACTTGGTTTTTTATTAAAATACAATACGAAAACATTTATGGTTACAACGAAGTAAAATTTTATCGTTACTAAAACGATACGACTTCACTGTATCGCCATTCACCATCAGGTGGGATTGTTGTGAATTATTGTGTGCGTATTACAAATTAATTTGGTGAAGGTTAACATCGTGAAGAAACCTGCACACCTGTATGTTCTCCATGAAGCTCTCAAAGGTGTGTGAATTCTGCCAACCCGCAACTGATCAGCATGCAGACTATGCCGGTAATGTCTGTCATTGTGAGAGGGAACCGGAGCCCACCATTGAGAAAATTGTGAGTTTTAATAATGATTAACTTATAATAAATAAATAAAAATAACTCAATTTATATTTATGATCATACAGAGATGCAGATTGCAGTAGCGGTGATTTAATCTATTCTGTGCTGTTGATAAAAGGATTACAATATGTCATAGACAATTTTCATTATCCTTGCATCGTATGAAATAACCAAATAGTTAAAATAAACGTCTATCGATCAACGTCACTGTCCACCACTTTTATTTTAGTGCGTAAGAAGTTACATTGGTATTAGTAAGAACTTGAACATGAAATTCATACAACTCTTAGTAAATATTTCCTTGACTCCTGATGGTAAGCAGCTTGCCTCCGACTGGTGATTTATCGATGTATCCTACTTGTGCTAGATTCCTACCGGTAAGGTTCCGCTCAGGCGAGCACAATGAAATATGATATACGGTAAGCCAGCGAGATATAATAAAATCGCTACCACGGAATCGATTTCAGCGAATCGTTTTGCCATTAAAGTCGCAGGTTGATGTCGGTATATGTCAAACGAAATTTATTTCTAGCCTATAGTTACGATTATTTTATTATTATTCTAATTGCAACTAAGAAAAATACTAATTAATACAACGTTTACATCTTGCATGAATGAGTTGCAGGTTCAAAGTCCAGCGACTTCAACCAGAGGAACTTAGCCTCATTGTTTCCCCCGGTATCCAGCATTGTACAAGACGAGCAGGGGAGCTTGCATTCCAGTATGAATGGAACTATATAACTCCAAAACATTCGTTTTCCTAACGTAAAGAAGTGTCCTAGAAATTAGTATTAAGAAGTCCTCAGTAGCTAATAGAGGAACAAGAAATTCCTATTTGGATTTACTATTACGTGCCTCTATAGATGGTGTCAGTCGGATGCGTACCACAATCAAATTAAGGCTAATTACAGTACTACTTCAGTACTATGAGATTGCTCTTTCGCTATCTCGGGATTTAATGTTGCGAATTGCACGTTTTTGTGTATGTAATCATGTTAGAAGTATATTTTATAAGTCACGTACCATTATACATCTATTCTTATAATAATACATTTTTAGGATTTTGAATTAATGAAAATAAATATTTAAAACAATACAGCACTTTTCCAATAGATTTTGGGTATATGAATGATTGAATAAAACAAAAAATTAAAAGTGTAGAGGAGCATTGTCTTGACATACTTAATTTTTTTTTTAACAACGGCATCGCATCGTCGGACTTCACACCCTATTGTTATAAAAATATAGTTTTAGTAAACTACATATTCTTATTACGATTTTTGAAGGTCATTGTTCAAAACAATTAAAAATAAATGTTAAAGTAACAAAATAAAAAATTAAAATAATTGGTTGGAGAAGTTTTCTTAACCGAGCTGTTATAAAATTGAGAATTGTTAAAAAAGAGTAAGCGACCTAACAACCATTTCTGGCGATGTCTTGTAAACTACAAACCCGGAATCGTTCACTTTAATTAACATGTAAATAGATTTCCTTTTTCTGCACTTTTCTACTAAAGTAAATTCATTTCATTCCACGCTTTATCAGATTTATGATGATAATAAATTGTTCTCTTCCTTTATCAACCCTTGTAGTTTTTATAAATTTAATTAGCTTGTTATTTCTACGTACATATTGATAAACTGACGTATAAGCGTTATTAATTAATTTCAATTAAAAAATGATAATAATTTATCATCTTCAAAAGTTTCAAGGATTTCATACAGTTAATGTAATTCTTATTATACAATAGATTAGCATCAGGATAAATTTACAAACCTTAAGCAAACATTTATAAACTTACTACCTATATTATACATACATAGTAATTAACATATTTTCTCTTTGGTATATATTCTCTTTTCCCTTATCAATTCTGAGAAGTAATTTCTCGTATAAATTATCCACGTAGCGGCGAATGAACTTATTCACTGAATGGCAGGTCAGTCAAAATTTTATAGAAAACCAAAAAATATAATCTCTATGTAATACACGAAGTTATAACGCGGTTATATTGTAACTGTGTTAACTGGCTTCGTTTCACACGATCGTATAACAGAGTAAAATAAATCGATTAATTTCAGTGACAATGTTTGAAGGGAACTCTGTTAAGCATATTACGTACGTTGTCAATGAAACATTATACTGTTGCTATTTACTCAAAACTTTACAATGTTTTTGGAGATTTTACATTGTTTAAAAATTCGACATGAAATTAAGTCGAATAGTAATAAAATGCTCGTAAGTATAATAAATCTTCCTACAGATGCGAACGCTAGTGAAAAACATGTTATTTCAAACGTATATTAAGGAAACGTTGAAAGTTATACATTGGTGAGTATAGGTGTTGTTGACAAGTGAAATCTACCAAGGAGGTTTTGATGTAGATTCGGAATCCGACTCGGGTGTAAATCAACGGCGCAGTCGACGCCTCGTGAATTTTGAACGACGTAATGCTATTTACGAACATATTTTAAAAAACGAACGAATTATCTGAAAATAAATGCGTTTTAAATCACCAAACTGTTGTTTTAAAACGACTTAAAAGAGAAACGAACTATGTTGAAAAATATCCAGCTATGATTAGTTTAACGATTGCTTTTTCTATTTTTACAGTTGATTTATAAGTGTTGTGTCAGCCTACAAATAAGGTACACGGTCAGAATTATTTTTCAAATTACATAAAAAGACAGAAACTCAGTATAAATTACAGAGCAGTTAAACTTGCTCCGACATAACTCGACAGGAAATTGATATATTACGCAGTTACTTTAAATATAAAACGCTTCTTGCAGAACGACTAATAACAGACAGACAATAATGTACAAGTTCAATGACCAAGTGCGAGGCCAAGTAAGTAACGATTAGTTACTTTTTACGGTACCATTCAAAATGTGCGACAAAAACTCGCAACGAGAAATATCCGTTTCAACCGTTCTAGGCGGCCTTTTAAGGATCAGAGCAGGAAGCGAAGCGGTCACTTCAAGCCAAAGCTAGCGTTGGATCGCCATACAATTGCAAAGAAAAACTAATCGTCTCACAATTAACTGGGCTTGGACGTAACCTGTTAAGACACTTACGGTAGTCGCTATCCGAGATTCCGCTATCTCCGCACGCACCATCTCTAATCGTATTGCATAGCATATATGGTTAACGGGGACCATAAACAACGATTTACTTGCATTCCAACGGGATAACAATGTTTAGCCCGCATCACATTAAAAGCTGGCAGGTCTGAGTATGGTAATAAATCGTGGAAAACAAAGGAGAAACATCTCGGACTCGTGAAAATAAAATGAAATGTGCGGTTTCGGTGCGGGGACATCTCGACAAATGGGCTCGTCAACTTGAATGCGGACTTGGTCAGCATTATCGCTACACATAATACATGTTATCGAATAAGCAATTATTTTATGCCAACTATAATTCGTCCTGCATGTACAGGCTTGTGAATAGAAACAAATACTATGTGTTCTAAATCACAACGCGTTACATAATAGCGTATTGTCTGCAATAGTTTTTATTTCTATTATGCGCTTATTTTATTGTTGAAAACGCAATACAGGAAAATGTCACTGACCGCGTGTAATACGAGTCAGTCCGGTGTCCACAAGTGTGGATAAAATTGATTTATATAGGCACACGTAAATATACACGCGTGCACACTACCACAGTGTAGAAGTTTCCAATAAGCTGCGGACTGT
This sequence comes from Megathymus violae, assembly GCA_003671415.1. Taxonomy (NCBI): domain Eukaryota; kingdom Metazoa; phylum Arthropoda; class Insecta; order Lepidoptera; family Hesperiidae; genus Megathymus; species Megathymus violae. The sequence continues at coordinate 4,158,195 of PDGT01000007.1, forward strand.
CGTACTTTGTGAGTTCGTGTTTCTTAGATCTATATTTTTCTAACTTTGCTTGGTGCGCTAAAAAATTGTAATTAATTTTAACATTTTCAGAAAGATTAATAAATTTAATAGCTATATACAGCTTCATAACAGAGAACAAGGCAATGAATTATAATTAAGCTTGCGGAACCTGCCTGCGTCCGCTCTAATGACTACACTGGAACATTAGCCAAATACAAAATACGAAGAGAAACGTAAACAGGTATTAAGGGGGAATGAGCAGTTCTACGTAAGTATAAGGTTTTTCTCGGTTGTACATAATGTTTAATAATATAATAATAACGTAACTTCAACAAAAAATGGTCTTTATTACATACATATTTTATCACTGGGACAGTGTTCTAATGTTATTGTAGAATTGTTGGAACATTAACTACGGCCAAATATTAACTGTGAACGATATAAATGATTTCATTTTTTTATCAGTATGTTATACTGCCATATTGTATTGTGTAGTATAGTGTAGTTACTACCTCCAGTATGTTAAGTCTCATCACAAATTAAATTATAATACGATTCCGTTTTAGTATATTTGTTTAGGGTATTGTTACGATATCTTTGACCAAAAAAAATTTGATGTGCTTATTTATTTTTACTTAACTTGCTACTACACTGTATTGCAATGTGTATTATGAAGCCTATTATAATAGACAAATTTTTCAAAACACATAACAAACACAACACGTGATTCCGTTATATGTTACTACTATATAAGGCGTATAAGCAAACAATGCTGGTTTATGCTAACGGAGTCCCGTGCCCTGCCAATATATTACATTCTCCCGTCATTACAATTCATCGAACATTTTCACCATTCCTACGTACAATTTTGCAGTGTCTAAAATAAGCGATAAATTAGACAATAGAACAGAAGCGGCAAGTACATGATTTCAGCTGGCGTTTAAATGGCCAGAAGCTTCGCGATAGTATCTGCGTTTGCGGCTCGTTAGCGGCCAACTTATAAATTTTAAGACATCCATAACTCGGTACAATGGATGGGCGGGGCTCACCTGAGACACGTAATTGCGTGGCGTCCTGCTCGTTACCTCCTATAATTGTGTCATTGGTTTGACTTCGTGACATCTCGAAAAGTAAGAAACATTAAAATATGTTGGATCAGCAAAGTTGAAAAACAGAGCCGTTTTAGCAAAAATTATTCCTGTTAACTGATATTCATAATCGATAGATTTTAGACTTTTCTGTCTGTTGTCATTTTAAAAAAACATGTATTTCAAATTTTGGACGTTAACTATACGTAATAACATTAAAAAGCCATCAAAATCGTTTAAAATTCATAAACAACATAGTGATGGCTGTAATACATATAAAAATACATAGAACCTCTTGTATTTGAAATCTGTTAAATTCGGGTGAAGTTATCATCTTTCAAATATAAATAACGAATTTGATATTTGAAAGGGATGATTATGAAATTGATTTCAATATATTACTAGAAACAGCTGCGATGAACACATTGTACTTGTATCACATTTTGTGTTCGCGGTATTCGCTTATATCGTGTCAGTGTCATATGGCTTATAAGGCTTCATGAAGCCCGCGTCCTAAGGTTACAAATATCGATCAATTTATATTTTAATGAAACAAACGCGATAATGTGACAGTAGGATCTAAGGCCGAAAATATTTATTTACAAGATTAAAATGACAATAAAGTCAATGTCATCACAATTGATAGTTTTCTCACTGTTAATCTGGGGTATCAATAAAATGAGAAGGGGCTAGGGTCATAGTTCATCACACATTTAAATGGTCAAATACAGGTTTGTAAATTACACATTTTGTGAAATTTATAGAGAAATCCCAGGTACCTACGCGTGTTTCCTTGCGATATTTTCTTACACCAAAACAAGTGTTAAATAATTTCGAATAGATAAATTAACTTAGTAGGTGGTGTGATTATCATACCGCCTAAAAGTTCCTAAATATTTATGCAATAATCTGGACAAAATAAATGTTTTGTGATACAGGGACCTTAATTAGGTAATCGCATTAACAGACACATCAACATTTAACTAAATATATGTTATTATTTTTTCACATGTAATCAGTGTTTATAATTTTCTGGCTTATTTTACTTATGTTGGGGATTATGTGTTTAAACAATGATTTTCTGACGGGTTATTCTCATACGGGTCCCTTTTAGCCGTATAGTCTCATCCAATCAAAATACATACCAATTATATTTGAGTAGTGCGAATGCAATCTCGTTAAAAATCATATTAAATTAAATTCAGTATGACGTCAATGACCCCAAGCAGGTTTTCCAAATTGGTTTGCCAGGAGTGACGGGGAGCGACAAAGCTCTGCAAATCTTGCAAATATTTCATCTTTACGTTCACAAGAATAAGGTTTGTTATCGCCACTGTATTGGTTGGACAAGTAAGCGAGGCTTTACGCTACATTGGTTGCTTGCGGTGTGGTATTGAATGACGTGCTCTTATTTTAAGTTCACGTCAACGCAGAATATAATCACAGCCTTACGAACTCTCATACGTGGGTGTGAGACGCGTTCCCATATCTTTGACAGCGTTCGGGGATGAGCCTTGAGGGTAAGCACTATTACATTACGAGTATTTGTAACATTGGCACTTGGGCTGAGAAATAAAGTTCTCTACGGCTTGAGGAAACTAAAAATAATCTAACTTGATTATTATTTGGGGAACCCATTAATCAAAATATGATGTATGTATGTTATAAAATCAAAAATATTTGAAAATATCAGTGTTTGTTTGAAAACAGTCATTCAAACAAACTTAAAACTAACTTATTAAAATAGTAAATTAATGATAGGAAAAGGCAAAACTGGTCTGTCACACTAAAGACTATCTAGATTGCAAACTCGAAATGGTTACAAAAATGTTTCATATATATGGCAGCAAAAATGTTTAGAACGTTACCTTATACACCAAAATAAATAAATAAGATCATAATTCAATATCAAACTAAATCTACTTCTATTACAAGTGGTATTATAAGTATAATAATTTATTATATATCTATTATTATGTACCAAATTATTATTGCTACAAACTGTAATGTAATGTAAAATCAGAATATTACAAACATACATTGTTATTTTAATAATTATTTACTTAATTGACCAATAAAGAATCTTGAATTATTATTACAATTATTTATTTCATTATAATATTATTTAGCATCAAGTGACAACCCTGTAGAAATGACGCACTGTCTAGACGGTATTGGATTTTCTTTCGATATCAAAGGCGATGGATGTCCCACTGCAAGTTTTTACGCTGTGATATAATCCAATGGGTATAACATCACAGTATAACGTATCTAGAGCAGAAATATTTGTTGTGCCATATTGGATTTAAAAGTTAGCATTGCGCGTGAACGTGCTTCAGTTCTTTTTTTATGTTAATAGCCGACAAACGAGCAGACGAGCCATCTAGTGGTAAGTGGTCACCGTCGCCCGTGGACATCAGCAAGAACAAAGGTATTACTGATGCGTTGTCGGCCAGGAAATTAGAAGGTAAGAAGGAAAGTACTAGCTCTCAAGCCCCAGCCGATTGGCGAGTCATTTGGCGGCTGACTCAAGCACGAGGGTCGTAACTAGCCAGACAGGCTTCATGAAAAGATAACAATACCAGTAATAATATTAATGACTTAAATCTTTACGTACGTTAAACACAAGGACGCAATACATAAAAGCTAAATCACTGAAACAAATTTAAAACGCAATTTAGTTAATTTAAAATATAATTATACGTGATTTAAGTATTCGGTGTCATAATGATTTGTTAAAAGCCGGTTTAATTTAATTTGCAATTTATTCATATTCCTCATTGGATAAATTTATAAGAGACAAATAATAACACAATAATATTTTTTAGGCATATGAAATTATAAATTATTTATTAATTAATTTTATTCAGTGCACGAAAAACAGTTATGTTTACCTCATAAATAATATTTTTCCTGTCGGCGTATTACACGTATAAGATGCCTAGGCTTTAGGAAGAAATAGATAAGTTTGTGGTATTTCTATACTAAATACAGATTATACCGTGCAACAATATAATCATGGCAAAAAAATTACAGATTTACAAACTAACAACAAGGTTTCTGTTATGAAACAGGAGAATGGGTAGTGGCAACAACATGAGATTAATATGAAGTGTTGCGTGAAACAAATTTTATTACCTTCACTTTTCACATGACCTTCGCTTATAACGTGATTCGGTTATTTTATCTCTTACAGATAATATGAAAAATGAACAATTCGGAAGTTACATATATTTTAATGATGCTCTTAGTATTTTTACTTCTGTCACTATTTTGAACACAAACCTTTTCGTTATAAATATTTCTTAGCGTTTCCTAAGAATAATTTATAAAATGTAATAATGTATATTTTGTAATCGTACACGATAAAATAACCTTCACGCTGGATGAGAATGTAACACAAATGTTTGTTCTAACAATGAACTGCATCTCCGAGCGTTTACTTGTCCTTGAACTATTCTTTACGAATCACATGATCTTTCTCAGTCTAGTACAACCGAATTTATTGTTATCAATCACTCTTTGTTGTTCATAAATACGTGTGAATCTTAAAGTAGAAATAATAAATATATTGAATGCCACAAAAACTAAAAGTATTTTTTTAAATATTGGGACCCGGGCCAAGTTGAAAATTAGGTTACATAATTTAAATGGCGCATATTCTCTAAATAAATCATTACTTATTTATTTTAATAACCATACTTTGTGGTTGGTGATGTAACGCTTTTAATGGTTTTACTTGTTTCGTTTTTGGAGAGAAGTTTTCTTCTAAACACGGGACAAACAATTTTAATATGTACTAGTGGCCCGCCCCGACTGCGTTTAGGTTAAACGTTAATTATTATACATATTTAATTAAAAAATATACAGCTTGCGTCCCAATGTACTTTTGTAATATACCTTTGAAATGGTACAATAATTTTCAAGTAGATGCCGCTGTTCCGGAAATTGCATTCCGCATATACATACATATACATGCATATACAAATACATACATGCATATGCATATATAAACTCACAAACTTCGCACTCCCTCTTTTTAATATTAGTATAGATTGTCTAATATAAATGTTGTTGTGGTAACAATTAGCAAGAATTAAAAATGTTTATTTACTTAATTGTAAATATTATGGAAATAATTAATAACATCCGTGTGATTCAGTTCTTGCAAAATGTAGAAATATAGTAAAAGTACTAGACTTATTCGAATTGCTTCTCACATTTAAAAGCTGCGTGAAGTGGCACCAGCATCCCACGAGGTGACTATTGGGTCAACTACCTTTAGCTTTCTAAGTCTAAATCAAATTAATAAAAGCCCACACTTTAAGATACTACATCCAGATATACGCTAGTTGTTTTACGAATTATTTTAGAAGCGTGACACTAACGTAAAATAAGGAGATCTATGTATTAAATGATAATACATATAAGTAATAGATATATAGTATTTACTGATTTTGTATCTCATAGATATTATCCAATTACAACGTAAATACAATTTTCGTAACAGTTCATAGCCGTAATTTAATTTAGTAAACCCTCGGATTCTACGGCCGAATTCTCTTTCTAGGTATATTTACAATATTTATTGATGAATAACTTCATGAAGTTATTATCAATACTGTGATTAAATAAATTATTATTCATGCAATTATCCTTGTGTATCCATACCTGAGCAAACGTGCAAAACAATATTGCACATCCTCGGAATCAAAAACCAGTCTAACCCAATGGACACACAAAGATATAGCTTTATTTAATTGTTATTAAGCGTAGGTTAACACAGAGCTGGTATAATTATATACGAGTCCCAGTACACTAGCCAAAATGTCATAATATCTACTGTCCTTATAAATTACTGAAATGAATATAATTCAATTTATTGATTAAATATTAAATTCATAGTCTCTGTCATATTTCAACCTACATATTAATAATATAAAATCTATACACATACGTCTCAATAAATTTTATACAGTATCGGATTCGGCAATCATTTTGTTCCTCCATGTGTACAGAGATACATTATTAAACGTTATCAAAGGTAGATCACCGTGTACCAAACCGGTTAGCACGATTTATGCATGTGTATATCAATCTTCGTGCAATTCTACCATTAACTTCGATTTCGTTCGTGATAGCCTCTCTGTACATATGCGACGTTTAGCATATCAAGCCAGCATAGCGCTTCCATTACAAAGCTTCAGAAAAGTGAACTATCGTAACTTTGATTCGTGTTGCATACGATGTGAATGATTGTATATCGTGCTCGGTTCCAGTGTATTAACGTTCGCTGTCATATAATGTTTTTCGCTATTAGTAATTAATAATTATTATTAGTAATTAAAAACCTAGAAATAGTCTTGATAAGAAATGTGATGTGTGTGAAATGTGAACGCGAAGCAAATATGTAAGCCAACCAACAGTGGCTTCGTTATCACGTAGAAGGTAAAACTACTCAGCAAGCACCACGGACCTAGCTAGTAAGAAAACTTATAACGAGGCTTAGAACTTTATTACTATACTCCATAACTGCTGGCACTTTCCTTGTTATCAAAAAATACTCTATTTGTATGTGTTAACATTTATAGTATTAGGATATTGCTGAATTATTTATTGTTAAGTCGAAGAGAGAGTTTCGACTGTTTAAATAAATGAATTAAATGTATAGAATGTTCAATGTTCCATACATTTATTTGGAATCAAACTAATTAGATATACAGACTTTTCCTTTAGATTAGTAAAACCAAGCAAAGATAGAAATTAGAAAGAATTTGAGATTAAATTTTACAGAAATGTTCAAAGCCTCTTCGCGGATCACTAGGAAACTCGAAGTACAGCTAAAGTTTGAACAAATAAATAAATCGGACGTAAACTAAACGTTTGGTGCCAGTGTCGCGGGCGCCAAGTAAATAGCGCGAGAGAACATTGTGGGTTTGATGTTTGAACACAGTATTCAGAGCGGCTCAGCTCCAAACAATGAGCGTTTGCACTCACTCCACATGTTAGTTTACGTCTGCCGCGCTTTGTGATTAAATCAGTAACAGTAATCTGTCTTTTAGCTTCGTCAACATCATTAAACTTTATAATACGGTCACACTTAGAATTGTTCTCAGAATAAGACGAAGAAAAATAAGGCGCACTGCATGTCTCACATTGTCAATAACATAAGGTGAAAATTCAGGTAGGTATACAGGTACGTCAACAATTTTTCTTATGGAAACAATTGATAATTCTTTTCTAATACGAAGATGGCTTGAAATGTAAGTAGAATATGTATAATTAAAGATTCTTTAACTACCCTGTCCAATCGGATGGGAGGCTAATTTTCAAACGTCTGACTAGGCAATAGGTAGTTAATTAGACTTAGATAGTCGAGTAGATGTTTTGGAAAACTAAGAATTAACATATTTGAATGTTTAGTTAGCTTTAAATAATAATTAGACTTGACATGTGGAATGGAAAATACTCAACCAACAAAGGTATAGGCACTTAGCACCTAAATGCGCAATGTTTGAACGTGCAAAGCAACCTTTGAAGTGCCTATATCACCGTTATTTCGCACAGCTCAAAACATGAGCTCTTTAGGGACTTCGTAAAGCGACAGGAAAGTTTTAAAAGGCTTTAGCCTACTAAAACTATAGTATTTCAATTTTTAAATTAAAAAACATTTTGTAAATAAATTAAAAGATCTGATCTTCCACAATAAAATTTTAGAATATTAGAAACATGAATATTTCGTAAAAAATCTATTTCCCTTCTACTATTATTAATGTTCGATAAAGTTAAGATAAGGTGGAGTATTAAACCAAAAAACTTACGTCCGGTTATAACGCGATGTTCATCTCCACCTTACATCAATGAGGTAGTGGCGTTGAAATAAATTGCTTATGAAATGCCAGATAAAAACATACGGGAACTCTTAAAACAAACCACATGAAATATACCTGATCGACATCGATACCCATTGACCCAATCACGTCAAGATTGTTTACTCTGTGCGATAATTAAATGGTTCTTGGGATAAAAATACTTAGAACAACGTGTGCATGAATATCACGTAACGTAAATAACATTGCACCTGCTGATAAACAAAGTTTTATACCTGTCCTTTATTAGTGTAACCGTTTTACAAGATAATCGGGTAAGAAAACAGAATAAATCTAACTCCCATCGATATAACCCGCGTTTTACGAGAAGTATCATATCAGCATTGCAACCTCAAACAGAACTGCAATCATTAAATTGTTTGGGGTCGGCTGTAGATATTGCTATTTCTGAGCACAAAGTTACCACTTAATAATGACGAGCCGGTGGCTTGAACATTGATTTTTCGCTTCATCAATCAAATGACATGGAGAATTGAAATTAATTACCACTTATTTCGGTGAAGAAAAACGTCGTGAAGAAACCTGAAGTTCTTCATAAAGGCATGTTAAGTTGATGTTAAAACTAAAGGGATATGGCATATCATATCACACTTTGTAAAATGAGAACTAAACTCAGTAGTGAGGTCGGTAGTGATGATGATGGCATGTCTCATTTGTTAATGTCGCTGGCAATACCTTACTTGCTGAAATACAACTCAAAACGACTTTCTTAACAGCAGGAATTAGCAGGTGTTGGTAATTCTAACCCAGACATAGCGTACACAGCACTATATCCAAACGTGAAGTCAAGGCTGACTTTATAAGCATAAAATTTATACCGTCAATCGCTATAGTTCAAACACTTTTTTTCATAGAACCGCCTAGCAATTTCTCTTTTGCTTAAAACGAGGAAATGTGTTTTTCATTGATAAGAAGTATTTACGCCAATATTTATGAATCTAAGCTCGAGTAATGATTAAATAGTTCAAATAATTAATAATTACCGTAAATATCGAAATACGAAGATTGCAATACAAACAAAATATCAGTTTTGATCAGATTCAGGGACGATGCCTTGAAAACTGCAGTTTTCAGTCGTAAACAATTTATCGCGTATACAAATAAAGGTTAATAACTTTGCAATTCGCAACACTATTCACTATTGGGTACAAGCTTGTAAAGCAGTACATTCTAAACAGGGTGGAACATTTTTTGATTATAGTCGAGAGACTTAAACTAACTTTTAATTGTAATAAAATTTGCCATGTAGTCTCATTTAACAGTTTATAATACAGTTTAGATTGATACTTCACACAATAATCGGCAATCGATTTATTTTTTATTCGCACAGACAACAGAAAGTTATTTTAAACGTTTTTTAATATATATTTTACTATGAACAATGAAACGATTTTCTTATGATAATAATAAAAATAAGTATTGATAATGTTAAAGTGAAATTATATAATCAAGCTAAAGTAATATTACTTTCACAGTCATACTTGGATGAATTTAAATTTAATTACAAAAGCATGAAAGAGGATAACTGACAGACATTAAAACAGTCTCACAGCATTATTAGTTCAGTTTCGGCCAGGGAATGTTCCACCTGGGAACACGAATTTCACTAACCATTAAATTGGAGAGCTACATTGTTGGCAGCAAACTTTTAAACTTTGTCTCTACTATTGTTAACGAACTAAATTAAAAAAAAAACAGTTCTAAGTTATTTAAATATAATATAAGGCAGATAAAGGGTTTACTATATATGCGACTATATCTACATCATTAATCTGTGATTACGTATTATGTGTTGTATAATCCTAAATTTCTGATATTAAATTCTATTCAATATTTACATACACTGAAAGTATTAATACTCTGTACATATTTATTTCTTACATCGCACAACCACTTGCATCAAAATCCACCCGTTCAATGTTTGCGCACCCATACAGTGCCATGTATCAGAGACTAATGCAACACTAAACCACCCCATTTGTATATATTGTTAGACATTTGACACGAAATCAAATTGAGTCGCATCTGATAAATTAACAATATAGTACACAACATTATATATCTATCAATATTTAAAATACTTCTATCACTTTCTTTACCCTGACCGATCACATCGATACAGGTACTCAGATTCTCCCAATTTATTCATGACATTGTGAAACACAAGCCATTGCTCACAACAGCGGATTGAACTTAGCTTATCTAAATAAATAGAGAAAGTTATCCAATTCAATAGCGGAGAAGAGATAACCTGATTGAAACAGTTTACGTTAAGCTAGCGTTATTTATTATCACGATTTAATCGTGAATTTCGATACTTCGCATGAAAGATTAATAACAGGGAAGAGTATCATCGATTTACTACAGTATCGAGGGTAACATAGTTAAAACAATGTTTATGTACTGTAATGTTTTCTAATAATACATTGTTATATTATGGTTTTTCTTCTGGTATCATTATGGATTTTCCATACGTCAGATGCAGTAAGATTCCAGGTGAAGGTTCCGTTTCTACGTCCAATGTAAGAAACCCTAAATATAAACAACGGAAATGCATGGTATTGATTCAAATAGGGATGTGATGACTATGAAATTTCGGATCTGGATACGGTTAAATAAATAATATTTTACCAGTTTCAGTTACGATTACGGATATGAAATGATTTCGGATTATCCGATGGTTTCGGATAATTTTGGTAACGGATATTAGATGATTTACAAGTTGAAAAAAAAAAGTATTTCCACGGTTTGACTTTATTTTCAGGTATTATCCGATAGTTTTGGTAAGGGTTACGGATTCAATATCGTCTTCGTGGGAAACCGAACAAATACCCACTGTACAAATCGTTGATTTCGCATTAGACAAGAAACAAGGCACTGTCGTATTTACCAATTTTACCCACCAAAATCTGTAATTTTCACATTTGATAATACAATATCATTATGGTATCGTATAGTGTAAAGACGCTTTTACGTCTAAATCAGTCTCAGTTCACAAAGGTAAGTTAACTCTTCTTATATGATCCTCGTAGAATGTTATGTAACGGAAGTCGTTGTACCAAATCAGGAGAGGTACGAGAGGCAATTTATTTCAATTGATAGCCGAGTTCTAAACTTTTCTTGCTGGCAATAAACTTATTAATATGAAATAAAGAAGGATTGTTGTGAGCTATGATGGAATTGGATATCTTCTTGTGGGTATTGGCTATAGCCGAAATAAATATAGTTTATATTTTATTTCACTCAAATATGTTAGAAAAAAGTAAAAGATAATAGTCCCAGAAATTCGTAGAAGAAAATCAATTATCTTTAATTGTGTTTTAAGGCGCAATGTTACGCGTTATAAATAACAATTTTCTCGGTACTCTCTCATGGTCTATCATATCATATACATATATATCATTACCATAATTGAACTGTAAAACTAAATTAGAATTGTAATGTAGTCTTATTTCGGTGATGACCGTAGACCTTGCGTAGAAAATTTGTTTGTTTATTAGATTGAGATCGCAATATATACCGCTATGTTTCCATTCCAGTAAGGCAGTCACTTTTCTCAGGATTGTCACTAAGTACCTGATCCTATTAAAATTTATGTTTCAGCTTCAGTTTTAACTGAAATAGGCCTTCCGTCAGTTCAGGGAAAAACTTATAAGATTGTGGTTGTAAAGACGTATACCTATCCGTAGAAAAAGAGTCTTAACTTACCTACGTTCCGACTCTTTTTAAACCAATTTTTACTAAATTAACTGAATATAATGCTCGAGTTATAGGGATTAAGCTTACAAATTGTTTAATTATGAAAAAAAAGACGTTAAAGCAACGCCTCAATTACGCTATAGAGTTTCTTTGTTTTATCAAAAATACACTAGTTATTGTGACAGTGTGATAAAAATAATGTCAGATAATAATAATTTGAAAGGTTTCAGTTACATTCATTATAAAATAGCTGCAATAACTTAGTGAGATGTCCTGAGGCAGTTTACATCGGCCCCCGAAAATGTCACATGATAATCATGACCACTCTGCCAGGAGTGCAAGAATAATTTAGTGTTATAAAAGTCGGTGTCAGGCGTGGAGCACCTAATTCCCTCTATTAGCCGGCAGAATTTGCATTAATGAGATTAAAGCTTAAAATTTCACCTTTTAAAGTTTCAAGTAAACTTCTGTGTTAAAAAACTTCTTGACTAATCCGCAGATAGTATGAGATCATCATTTCCCTGTCAGTTTTTGCATCGAAATGACATACGCAATTAATATTGAAGTGATTTGTCTACATAGTGATGTAGTATGTGTCAGTCCCACTGATTGGCTCGGATTTCCTCTCACGATGAGAGGGGTGAAGGCTATAGTCTCCCACGCTGGCTACCTGCGGATTGTTAGACTCTAATTCCTTTGAGAACTTTATGGTGAACTCTGAGCAAACCTGCTCAGAGATGCAAACAGGAAACCTCCTGACGATGTTTTCCTTCACTGGAGCGAGTTATCATTAATTAGTGATACGCACACAATTAAAAAAATAAAGGTGTGTGCAGGTTTCAGGCTTCAATTTCTTGTGCAGGATTGATGTTCCAGCCACTAGGCTGCTACTGACATTTTACTGAATTTATGCCCTATATTAGACAATTACTTCCCCAGGAATTATAATATACCTACGTGTATTTTATATTGTACTAAAAGTATAAGACAAATTGTACTTAAACTAGAAACATCTTCATCTTGTAAGCGATCAAATAACCGTCAGCCTCAAATAAATAGTTTATGAGAGAACAGTTCAAGTGTCGGTGATATAAACAGTCATTATTAGGTCACGCCACATGAAAGTTAATGGCATTCTGAGCGCGGTTGCTCGTAATGAAACTCTATTAGAGATTATTGACTAACGCACGTCAGTCTTACCAAAGCAAATAGCCTCAGGTTCTCTCGGATAAATTTCATCAATTGAACTCAATCAGCAATCATGCTGTTCGGAAAATGTCTCGATGTTTACTACGGATACTTTATTTTCTTTTAGTTAAAGAAATTATTTAAATTAAAAAGAAAGTTAAGAGAAGAATATTATTTTAGTAAAATAAATGAGTATAGGAAAATTTCACTGAGTTCTAAAGACACCCATAACCAAGGTCAAACTGTCTATCTGAATATGAAGATCTTGTTTTCGTTAGCTATTCAGCAAACTAAATTGGAACAAATCTGTCGGCAGTTCCTATTACTGGTCAACTGATTCATAAAAAAATTATTCATAATTCTATAATCATCTACTCTAAAACTATCACACAACTGTTACTTACAAAGCAACTTTTGTAGTCAGTCAGGTTTATTGATAGAGATGTACAAACATCTGCATACAATACGTTGTTCGTTAATGTAATTAAATTGGCAACATGACACTTTGCAACACTTCCACTTAAAAGGTAATTCCGCGCCAGTCTTTATCTGGACTTGGACGTAGTAAAATTTTAATTAAATGGCCCCGAGGCGTAGCGTGGTCCCGCTAATCGAGCTAAAGCCACAGTTACTTGAGGGATAATAATGTAAAATGAAACATATATCCCTATTATAACTATATGACTAAATTAATTAAATATAACATTTAAAAATATTTTGGATACGTTTAACGTTAAGGACAATTGATGATATTATAGAAATAATGTGAACGTACTTACATGTATAATGATAATTACGGAAAAAATTACATTACTTGTTTGCCACAAGATGGAAAATAAAAACGATAAGTATGATGTAAATAAATTATAGTGTTAACAACTGTATGGGCAGTATACCACGGACCCTATAAGAAACGTGTTCAGCTTCTGGTTTTCGAATGGGAAGCGAAGTGACAGACGCGTGATATTTCACGGGGAAGTGGCGTTTGAATCGCAAATCGAATATCCCCGTCAATCTGCTGCCGGCGCAGACGACGGCAGCCTTCCGGCATTGAGCGGTCACTGTCTATTTGGACACGATACACAAAGTAACTAGCCCTTCAAAGCATTTTGTTTTAGCTCATTTAGAAATGTTAAAATAGCAAACAGGACGTGTTCGTTCACACGGGATTCTTAGCTACGTTCCTTTTTCAGTGCTCCTTTCTCCTAACAGTTTTTTTTGTAGTGTTCTTTCGGGAAAAGGTTGTCTTTATAAAATGTATTGGCTGGGTTTTTTACCATTTTCAATAATACTTGACCATTGTTCCGACAATTACGATTTAAGTAGCAGTATAGCTTATGGGATGGTAAACGTGGTAACAGTTTATTTATTCTTTTTTTGAAGATAGGCACTTTTTTGCAAATCTTTTCTCGATTTCTGTACAATTTTATTGTAAATGTAATTTTAAATCATAGATGTTAGTTTTCTTATAATTATGTTTTCGAAGTAACTTCAATAAACACATGTTGGTGGTACTTGCTAGTATAAAGCGTGAAAATTCATAGTGTAATTTATTATCAACTAGCTAATGCCCTCACTTCGCTTCTGAAAAAACCACCTTACGCTTAAAGATAACATCTGCATTTTTCTGGGTTTTTCTCGTTCTGTGAATTAGAAACATATATATTAATTCATAACTATTTATGGACGGATTGCAATGAAATAAAATGTAAATATTAAGTGACACTTTCTGCAATACATTAGTGAAAACTAGAACAAAATCGGTTAAGCCGTTTTTGAGATTAGCGGGAAAAACGCGCAGACAAACAAACAGAAATTCTAGCAAATGTTGTTTTGGGTTTTATTGCGTTAATTAAGGCCTCTAGTTATATTTTTACTCATATATCGTTCATGTATAGAAATCGATCAGTTAGAATTTTATTATTAGTATAAATAAATGATTTCATATTATTTAAAGTATATTCTTGTGTTACATCTATTACCTAGAAGCTAGTTTTCTCTATGGGCACTACTCTACCTTCTATTTCAAGAGAATCGATTAGTATGGGTTCCTTCGAAATTCGAGTCTATTCGCGACTCGATTTTGTCAGGAATATGTCATAGATCGTTTATTTCTTAACAACGATTCACATACAAAGTGATGACATACGCGCTTTAATCTTTATTCGAGAAAGACGTCGCGCAAGCGTTCACGCAATAGTTTCTCTACATTTCCTTGAACAATTCAGTTCCACGAAAAGAGCACTTCTTTCGAATAGAGCGATGGAACGAGCCCAGAAACAAATACAATCAGTTTATGGCTTCATAGAAGATTGGTTCACGATGGAAAGCCTTTATTGTGGCACGGCCGGGGACTTATAGTTCACGAGTAGCTTCGGGCGCCGGGCTGTGTTTGTGTGGTCGGCCGCCGTGTTTGCAAGAGATAATCCTTAATTATTACATGTAGGCACATAAATAGTTGCATGCCATTATTGTGACATATTAGATGAGATATACTATCGATTGCGATTGCGAGCTTATGTTTCTATTTTACAACTTAGAACTCACTAAACAGGTTTAAGAGGCATTAGCAGGTTTGGAAAGTTGATAAGGGCTCTCATTAGATAGTGGCTTTGAACATAAAAATAAAATGCTTGGGGAAATGAGTTCTAAATAAAAATAAATGAAAATATTAACTACGGCTTATTATATTACATCTTTGCTAGGCTCATAAACACAATATCACTAACAGCCTACACCCGAGAACAGTCATTCTTCCCATAAACTTTTGCTACGCTCCAGAATCGAACCCAGGATTGATAACAAGCAAGGTCCACTACCAACTAAGTTTAAGCGTTAAGTAATTTAATTCCTTCAACCCAATTTATTTATGTTATAACTTTAGTCGCGTAACTTCTGTAAAAGATAATCGTCTAAATCTCGTGTAACTAATTCTGTTACGTATGTACGTATTTGTTCAGAAGTCGGCGCGAGAGCGGTGCGGCAGGTTCTTTGTAATGAACTTTGAGGTGAAACAAAGGCGGTAATAAAGTTACGTAAAAGGTCGGTCAAATGCACAACTACTAGTAGAGTCCTTATTTCACAATAAGTTTATTGATGCATTAATAAAATTCACCTACATGGGAAGAAACTTAACTAATAAGAAATTATTTATCTTAGATTGAAATAGGTTTAATAATTTGTAATTTAGGTAAGTAATAATGTTTCCTTTGTAATATTATCCATATTTTACATGTTTCATAAGTAAAAAAAAACAATAAACATGAGATGATAGTTGTTTTAGGGTATTACTAAAGCGTTTTTACAAAATAAAAGACATTATAACATGTGCCCGATCTTCTTTGCAATAAATTCCGACTATTTACAATCAAATTAAAATAGGCGTATTCAAAAGTAATATATATCTGAGTGTTTTTTTTGTGTGTAAAATAATGCCGCAGTTTTATTGACCAGTCTACTTCCAGCATAGTTGCGAAACAGCTTTGGTCACCTAAAAAGGCAGGGAAATTGAGTTTCTCAGATATTTGTACAAATACTTTGAATAATATAATACCGCCTAAATTCCTCACCCGTGTTTAAGGTTCATAAAATATTACAGCAAGTTCAAAGGAGATTCACTTTTTTTTTACTAAGCCTATTATTTAAATAAAGTGCTTTTAGTTACGAGGTAAAATCAACGTAAAGTTTTCTCACGGCAAGAGTTTTTTGATGTCCAAATACTAAAGTAATATATTAAGCCCTTTCTGTACGTAAAACAAAGCTTTCATTTAATATTGCATACACAACGCTACCACAATCACGGACCACTTCGACGCTGAGTCAAGCGGACCGTCCCACAGGAATACTGGCAACGAAGAGCTTGAAAAATGTAAGTAATATCAGAGTAAAAGAAATAAACTTTGCGACTTTCCACTTAAATAGATCGCAAGGAACAAAAAGGTTGTGGAATAAGTAATCATAAAACGAGATTGGATGATTGTGGCAAAATTGTAATTCTTTGCGTTTGTGGTTACAATTGTACGACGTCCTCTTTTGCCCTTGCTAACATGTTTTTCACAAATCTTTCGATGCCTTTTACAGTACGACAAAGTGTAAACTTATTATTAGCTATGGCACAAATAACTGTATGAAAATATACATATATTCGTGGTACGGGGCATGCGATAAATAGAAAAACTTAGAAGATTATTAAGTTTTTTGACGCAGGTGTCGAAACAATAGCACAGCCTCTGAAAACTTGTAAGACAAAAAACAGCCCAGCAAACTTCAACATCATTTAGGATCTCGCGTCATGGTCTCGTAATTTGTTCAGTACTGGGTACAAGCACGGGAGGTTGGCTTGGACTTACGGACGTGTGAAGCTTCTTATACAGCATGATATATGTAAAGCTTCTTATTTTTGTCGTATGATCATCTCTACGGTCTATAATGGTTACATTAACTGTGAATCCCTTATAAATAATTACACACGTTTCTTGATGTCCAAACTAAAACGGTGCTTTAGATTTATGGTTACCAGAATGTTAACGAATGTTTATTTAACTGTAGAATTGTAACAGTTCACAATAAACCATCGCCTAATTTCGGTTTGATTAGCGATACAAGTACCATTAACCGTGCTATGTCGTACAAGGCTAACTAGTCAAATGCCCGCGGCTTTCTTAATTACTTTAATGAAACGAACTATAAAAACTATAAAGAAACAGCTGTCCACTGCTGACCGGATATAGATACTAGTCATATGGATTTCTGCATATCAGCAGCTGAAGTTCTCTGATATATTGTATTATGTAATTTTGAAATTCAATAAAAAAAAAAATACTTTCTCTTCCGAATGCGCGTAACACACATTGTTATTCCATAATTTAACAATGTTTGGTTCCGCATACATCAAGACTGCGAACACTTTTGGTTAAAGCGGTAAAGCTGCTAGTGGCGTGTCTATAGCCATCAAGAAGTTTCTTATCGCTGCTCGCAAAAAAGCTTTTTCATGTCAAAAGCTGTCGATAGGAAAGCCCCTTTGTCCTTGTCGGACTTACCAAGAGCCATTTCAAGGAAAATCGCTCGCCTATGCAGTTGTTTTACAGGTTGATCATTTACGACTAGGTACACGACGGAAAATAGTGCAGAAAAACATAGGTACGCAATTTTTACATAAAGTTGTAACAAACAACGATCAAGAAGATATTTGATATTATATTATGAACTCGACGGCCAAAATTAATTGGAATATGATATTTTAATAACAACTGACTATAATTAACAACCTTAATGCATATTGATTAGTTGAATGTCTGCTCGTTGAAAATAATCATGATAACTCTTCGATTGCAATAGGTCTCTATTAAGAGTTAATAATTAATTACCTTCGAATGTTTTTAACTGTATTCGTTTCAGGTTAATCTGTACATAGATAAGTGTATACAAATATAGTAATAATATTATTAGCAAAGAACATTGAATTTCAATTCTTTTGCGCAACTTTATATGTATAAATACTCCGTTTGCATAAAAGCAATGTTCTCCGTAAGAAAAAAAAATCTAATAAAAGTTCACACGTTTCGTTTGATTCAGTTATAATCTAAATTTGATATTATATAAGAAAAAACAGATTTAAGAGTATCAAAACACAAATGTTTATTTTATGTCAACTTAACTTAAGTCACCAAGTAACAGACTGTCCACTTGATGGAAAGGCCAAAGGCATCCCCGATGCATTGACGGCTTAGATGGTAGGATCCACGTAATTCTGGCATGCCGTCACTGCAGCGAAATCAAACAAACATTTCACAGATTATTTTGGAAGAAATAAAAAGAAGGTAGATGTTGGCTCGGACACAAAGATGCGTGAAGCCCTTTATATACTGAATTATTTACGGATGCTATTATTTTGTAGTATTTATGTAATTACAACAGCTAAATGTAGAACATTAGTATGTGCACTGCATTTATACTGGTATATATACACTTTAGTATAATTGGCTTAATCAATTCTTATCTAATTTAGCTTGTGCGTCATCAGCGTAAGCGAGAATGGTATCGTCAAAACATCTCCGTTTAGTGCAATCCGTCTAACCCATATAGCACAGCTTGTGAGTGAATTACGAGTACTTACATCGTATTGTTCTAAACAGTCGATTCGCAGTGTGATTCAATTATCCGAGCAAATCAAAACAAACAATTGCGTATCTCACATTCGGTCGAGGAATTCTGCGAATTACTGTTTAACAATAAACTTATAAAACAAGGTTGCACGTTTGTATAGCAAAAGGAAAACGACAACGAAATAATGTTTAACATATCTAATGAATTATTATTTTCATAATCACGATCTTGACTAGTTGGTAGAGCCCTAGTCGCCGAACGAAAGGTCTCGAGATGAATTTACGGTCGAGGCAGATATTTCTGACAGTGACGGCTCGTATTGGTCAGGTAGTTTTATTAATTTAAATATGTGTGCCCGTGTTACTGGCAACTCAATAAATCTAAATGCGGAGGGTCAGTTTATTTGTGTTATCAATTTAATTTTTTACCTACATTTAACATATACTAGACACGTTCTCTTATCAGCACACTGTGTGGACTTGTAGAGAATGCAATCAGTCCTTAACTCCGCCAGTCATATTTTTTTATCAATGTATCTATGTTTATAAAGGCAGAAATAGTATAGGAGTTATTTTTCAATTGAAGTCTAGAATGAATACATTCTTAATTATTTCATGACCAGTATTGATTATTTGTGCTTTTATCTTGTCTGGCCAACAAGCGCGTACTAGATATGATTCTTTATTGCCCGAAATATTTCGGCAGCCATCCAATATTGATAAAATCAATTTTTTGTTTTTTATATACTTCGTTATAAAGGGCTAATCTGTTAAAAATTTACTATTGAATACTTTTAGAATCATCGCATTCGCCTGCGCATTGTCTGTCAGTCAATGTGCACAGTTATATTTAGTACATAGGGGTGCTGTCGTTCATTGTTAGCAATGTTACTTACAGCCAATTGTTTTTTTACTAAAGGTAATTTTAGATTATTCATAATAATAAAATCATAGACTCCTATGTACTCTTTAAATCCTGCATTATTATCCTGCAAGCGGTGAATTGTAGCCTTAATTGAATTAACAAAGTCGGCTTAAGCAAAGAGCTTCACTTCACTCTAAATGAAAGGGTCCGCACCGTGACCTAATGGTACACGTTTGTCACTTACTTGCAAATATTTCTTTAGTACGATGAAAATACATTAGATAGGCTGTAAACTGATAACTGATTATTTAAATATTTGGCCATTTGGTACGTTACTGAGATGGATGTAGAACTAAATAGGTGTTTATGTTTACATTGCTTTATTTTATCTTTATGTCAATTTTATTACTATGAAATCATGTGAGGAACGCCGAAATGGTGTGTCAATTATTAGGCACGATATTGTTTTATTAGAAAATCCGATTGTAAAAAGTTATTGAAAAGCAAATAATCATACATTTTTCTATCAATAAATTGATAATATTCTTTTGCCTGAATAATTAGGATATTAATATGAAATGTTTTGCAGTCGTTGCAAAAAAATGTATCTGTCCTAAACGATATCTTCTAAAAGTCCTTGGATCGACAACCGTATCTTGTATTCAGTAATGTCAATCATAATGCAAAAATTCTTTAATCTACTTACATATTAACTATTTGTTATTATATTACCTTTTTGAAATCGATTTCTCAACTACTTTTTAAATATATTTTTTTATTGAGAAAAGATCTGGAGGTGATCATCATATATCTTCACCATATTTATAAGGGATCGTCTTCCCGGTCCACTTTCAAACAAAAAATGAATAACACAAATCGGTTGACAAATGTTTGAAAAATGGCTTCATTCAAAAAAGGCTTTGATTCTTATTTTAATCAGTTCTCTATTAATTAAATTATAATGAATTGAGTTCTTCGGACGGGTAATTAGTAGTCGTGATTGAATTAATGAAGCTGACCGAGATCCGTGACTTAATTCCAAATTTATTCGGCACGCCTAAGTCGCCATTTGTCGGTTGGGTTCATGTAATTTCGAATGGTCTAGTTTGTAAAACACTATGCCTACATTTACTTAAATCATTTCATGCATAAATGCAGAGGACTTACTTATTAAGGAAGTTACCTACACGCTAAGGAATTGTATTTAAAAATATGGACAAAGGAATGTTCTCTATTACAAGGCAGGCGCATCTTATTTAGTTTTTAATACATTTTTTTATTTTGAAATTATTATTTTTTTGAATTTGAAATTTATTTATTGTGAAAACATTTCACACACAAAAAAAGTAAAGATACGAGAAAAAGATGGACGAAGACAGAAAAATATATGTAAGATAATCATATAATTAAATCAACCAATAACAATGTTTTGAACGAATAACAGACCAAGGTGAATTAAAAGGTAAGTATTGGTCTCGAACTAATAAAAAGGGCCATTAACCCTGACACTGATGTGTGTTCGAGTATAATTTAACTTGATTCGATAATCGCAGACCGGCTTCATACGGCCACCGACAGATTCATATCACAGTCTTAGTCAAACGAAAAGAAAACAGATGCCGCTCAGTACGAAATCATAGTACTGATACTGAATCATCTGACTGATACTGAAATCAATCCGGTTAGCCATCGTATTAACTACGATTGAATGCAGTGTCCGGGTTCACTTTGTAGAATAGCACCACTCCCGTTCTTCCTGGGATGTCGTAAAAGGCGACTAATAGGACAAATCCAGAAGATGGGCAGCAGCATCTTCATGTGACGAATACC